>JAQMWT010000523.1:0-345000 GCA_029834535.1 Chrysophaeum taylorii | reverse complement strand
CGCGGCGTGCCACGCTCTCGCCCAAACATGCGCAGAGCGCATCGCTGCGCGAACTTGGGTGACAAGCGGCTGCGCCAACTTCACAGAGGCAAAGGCGGCCCAAACTCGCCGCATCTACCGTGAGTGGGGGATCGCCAACGCATTAGGCCGGGCTCGCTGTGCCCTCACCGCCCTCACCCATGTCGCCGCCGCGGGGAACCCCACCCAGGCCGCCCGATCCCAGCAGGACGTCACCCTTCGTCGCACATACGTCCGGCGGCAGCATGCGTACGACCTACGGGCGGGGCCCGTCCTCTCTTCGCCTGCCCCACGCCTCGGCGATGACCCCGACTAGGTCCCGCGTACTTATCTCCGCCCGTCAGGCACATCCCTCATACCCCACAAACCCACCCACATCCTTCATGCTCCCCACACACACCCCCCTCTTAGCAGTCGACATTTAAAGACAGACAGACACCCCCCCTCTTAGCAGTCGACATTTTAAGACAGACAGACAGACGGACATACACAGTGTTCCTTTTCCTTCCTTTCCTTCGTTCGTTCGTACGTTCGTTCGTTCGTTCGTTCGTTCGTTCGTTCGTTGAGAACCTCATCCCCAACGGACCTACCTCCCTACTGGGAGCGAGTGTCCGCGGAAAGGTTGGTAGAGGGTGCCGGACCGACCACCCACTCGGAGCGGAGTGAGTCGCCATCATGGAGGCGATGGCGAAGATCGTGAACCAGCTCATCAGCAAGCCGGATTCGGGTCGGTTTTTTTTGTTGTTGTTGTTGTGATTTGTAGTCGTGGTCGTCGTCGTCGTCTTGAGGTGTGTTGATGGCAGTGCCGTTCCGCGAGCCGGTCGACTGGCGGTCGCTCGGATTATACGACTACCCCCAGATCATAAAGAAGCCGATGGACCTGTCGACGGTCAAGGGCAACATCGAGAAGGGGGTGTACCAGTCGGTCCAGGAGTGCGCCGAGGACGTCCGGCTGATTTGGACAAACTGCAAGAAGTACAACCAGGACGGCTCGGATTTTTATAACCTCGCCGATACATTTTCGAAGCGATTCGAGGACAAGTACTCCAAAATCAAGACAGACGATCCCGCTGTTGAGGAGGAGACGGATCACGCGCCGAGTCACGAGGAGAAAATACGCTTTTCGCACAACATATACAAAATCAAACAGGAGGAGCTCGGACAGCTCGTGGAAAAGTTGGAAGAGAGGTGCAGCGAGGCGATGGACAAGAGCACCAACGAAGACGAGATCGAGATTAACATCGACGCGATCGACCCGAAGACTTTCCACGAACTCGACAGGTTCGTGCGACACTGTATCGCGCAAGCACAGCCCAAAAAGAAAAAAAAGGCCGCCTCCTCCTCAACTGAGGGCGGCGAAGCCAAAGCAAAAAAGGCCAAGCAATAAGGCAGGAAGCACGCAGCACACATCCACACCGGGCCCTTGAAACCAGACCCGGCCATTCTTCTATCACACTCTCTCCTCTCGGGCGGATATCGGCGACCCCTTGCTGCCAGCGGTGCACATCTCGTGCTTTTGCCCTACCCCCCCCCCCTTTTCTCCGGGTAGCACGCTTTTATTCCCGACAGACCGAATGGTTCGTTTTGTCCTTGCTTTGCTCTGGGTTGTTGTTGTTGTGCGATGCTTCTTGTCGATACATACGAATCGTTAGGGAGAGGTGTCCGGTGCAAAATTTTAAGCCTCAAGTGATGACGTGGCATCTCTTTCATTATTATATTGCACCGAGTTACAGTACAGCAGATCCAATTTTTGTTCGTCTGTTTGTTTGTTTGTTTGTTTGTTTAATAGGGGCGACGGTCCCTGACATCGTTCGTCGCGCCATGATGCTGCTGCTGCTGCGCATCCTGGCGTCGTGGCTCCCATACGCGCTGGCCCAAACGCCCGCCCCGACAACCGCGACTACGCTGGCAACGGGGAGCTACGGCCTTGTCCTCGCGGGACTTACTGCTGATGAGCTTACTGTCGAGGCCGCGGAGTTTGTGAGCGCGTTTAACGACGCCCTCAAGGTGAGCTTTAGCTACGAGATCCGCAACGTGACTGCCGAAACAAGCACGTCCACGTACTACTACGAGACTGACCTCGTCGACATCTTTTTGGACGCGGCGTTTTACGCGGCCTCGGCGACTCAGGCCGGGGTCCGAGCCAACAAATTCAAAAACGCCGTCGACCTGGCCGTGAGCGTGAACGAGAACGGTACCGTGCCACTTGAGAACGAGCTGTCTCGGTGCTGCGACCCGATGGAATCGGCCCTCACCAATGCCTACGTCGCGGTCTCGGCGTCGGCCGATTTGCTCGACGCGGTCTTCTCGTTCTCGTTTCCGACCGAGGTACCCACGAGCGCACCGACTAGGATGCCGACGATAAGCTCGCTGCCCACATCAGTGCCGACGACGCCGGCTCCGAGCTCAGCGTTGCCGTCCTCCGAGCCGACGTCAACGTTCGCGCCGACTGGCGAGATTGTGCGATTCGCGATGGAAACCGGTGTCGTTTTTGAGTCGATCTCGAGCGCGCAGTTCCGCGTTATCGACGAGACCGTCCTCATTTTGGCCCTGGTGGAGACGGTCGACATCGTTGAAAACGCCTCCGAGGTCAACGTGACCTCGCTCGACGACCTCGTCTCCGCGTTTGTCGACGATCTGACGCCCCAGAGGCGACTACAGTCGACGACGACGAATTGTGTGATCAAAGAAGATGAAGCTACTCCGCGAGGAGGAGACGAGCCACTTACCGCCAGTAATCGTTCAACCGGCCGACGGACAGAGGAAGTCAGCAGCAGTCTAGTCGTCAACTTCGAGGTTTACGAGCGAGCCGGCGGCGTCGACCAAGCAAAGGCGATCCTCGCACAGTTCACAAAGCAGCTCCGCGCGGCCGTTCAAACGGGCGACCTGGAGACGTCGATCGACTCCATAGCCAACGCAACAAACAAAGCGACCAACATATCGGCAGCGACCGTCGACGTCTCGTCGTCGGTGCTCTACGCTAACTGCACAGAGATTCGAGGTTTTTACTACTTTCCGACGAGCGTGCCAACGATCGAGTCGACTGTCGTACCGTCGAAGATACCTTCGCTTTCCCCATCAGCATATCCCACGCCTCTTCCGACGCCCTCGCCGACATCTCTGCCAACTGTCATCCCAACCGTCGCGTCAACCGTCGTGCCGACTCTTGCTCCGACCCAGTCTCCCTCGTCAAATCCTTCGCTTGTTCCGTCTCCGGCCCCGTCAACACTCCCCTCTACGTATCCAACGTTGGCACCTACATTCGTCCCATCTCCGTTCCCGTCGGCGGTCCCGTCCGCGCGTCCAACGGTGACGCCGACGCTCGTCCCGTCGCCCGGTCCCATTTCAGGACCCTCGTTTGCTCCATCTTTGTGTCCAAGCGCAACATCCACGGTGACGCCTACGTTGCCTCCGTCAGCCTCATCAACGATGCCGCCGACTCGGGCACCCTCGAGAATACCCACGCTTCAACCTTCAACCAGAATCCCCACGGCCGCCGACGCGGTCACCGTCGTCTCGTCCGGCTTCGTGCTGAGCGGCCTCGGCGCCTCGGATTTTGGAGACGAGGAGGAAGCGATCGTCCAGACTGCTTTGAACGACGTCTTGGGCGTCGTTTCAGATTCCAGCCAGATCAAGAACGTCGAAGCAACAGATCGCTCAATATCGGACCGTCGCTCGCTCGAAGACGCCGCGGGTTTGATTGATGTCACGTTCGACATCGAATTCTCCTCGTCTAGCGGGTCCACACAGTCCGATGACCTCGTAGACAAGGTCAAAGACGAACTGACTAGTGCTGTGAATGTCTCCGGCTCGACGAGTGCGCTCCAGACCGCGCTGCAAACGGCCGCGAGCGATGACTCGTCGCTCTCGGGAAGCGTCGTGGATCAGGCCGCGTCGATCGACGAGATCGCCGAAACAAGTGCTGTGACGATCGCGACGCCGTTGCCGACGCACGAGCCGAGCACAAATCCGACGACGCTTTTGCCGTCGTCCACAACGCCACCGACAGACAGTCCGACAGCTCTGCCAAGTCTTTATCCGACGCGAGCACCGAGCAAAAATCCAACCACCTCCCGACCCATGTATCCTCCGACCACCACCAGACCAACTTACGTTCCTACAACACCACCCACACCCAAGCCAACAACACTCAACCCAACGCCCGCGCCGACGCCGTCACCGTTCCCACCTACTTTCGAGCCAAGTCGCGCGATGACCCCGTTCCCGGTTGCACCGATGCCGGAACCAACAGTGCTGCCGACTTTCTTGCCGACGTTTTCGGACATTTTCCCCCCAACGTGGTCACCCAACGCGCGATCTGTGGAGGAGCTTCCGACACTTGTGCCGACGATGCTTTCTGCCCCGTCAACAACCATACTGGAATCCTCATCACCCGCGGCCTCGCCGTCATACGCCAGACTACCGTCATCAATCGTGTCACCCGAGCCAACGTTGTTGATATCTTTTCCGAACCAGTTGATGCCAACAGCGGCGACCTCCAACCCGACCGTGGTCCCAAGTGCGAATCCGACATCATGCGGCGACTTGGATCTTCCGAGCCCTCCTGAACTGGCCGATGCCGCCTTCACTTCGACCGCGGCGGAAGTACTCGTAGTCTTCGACTCGCCAACAGACCAGGCCGGAAAGATGGCGGGCGAGACATTCAGTTGCGACGAAATACTTACATTCGAGGATGCAACCAAAGCAGACTGTTATTTCATCAACGCGACGTGGATCAACGCTCAAGTCAGCAACTCCGTATCTTTTTTTCCGGGCGGCACGGTTGCCCTGCGATCGAATACGCTCAAGGGAGTGTGTCCCTTCGAGGCGGCGAGCGCTCGCTGCGACTGTCTGGAATTCGCGGACGTATCTAGCGTTGTCGCTCGCGAACCGACAGACGCGGTAGTTCCGAGGGTTGTACTCCAGGGACCAGCTCTCGCATCGGTATGCGAAGACGTTCTCGTTTCTGCCGACCAATCGACCGGGGGCGGCGGTCGCGACATGTCGTTCACCTGGACGGTCACGGTCGAGGACTCGGAAAGCGACACAGTCCTTGCGGTATCGACAAAAAGAAGTCGATCGGCATATTTTTCTCTCAACAGTTCTCAGCTCCAAGATTTCCTCGCGTACGGCGACGAGCTGACGGTCGCGTTGAGTGCAAGCAACTACCTCGGGGCTACGGGCAACGGGTCTCTCGCGGTGACATTGGTGGTCGATCAAGTGCCATCGCTTATCATTATTGGTGGCAATGAACTCGAGATCCAACGGAGCGACGAGCTCGAGGTCGTCGCGGAGGCATTCGCGACCAACTGTGACGGCCGGCCCAACTCTGAGCGCCAAGTCGACTTCGAATGGCTGCTGCTGCTGTTGTTCGAAGGAGGAGCGTCGTCGTCGGAAGTTTCGATGCCATCATCATCATCATCATCATCATCATCATCGGTAGCAAGAAATCCCTCGGTGTACAAGCTCGACGCCTTCTCGTTAACGACGGGGTCGGTGTACTCGCTGCGAGCGACCGCGCGAGACCAGATGTTTCCGACGCTCAGCAACACGGCGGAGGTTACAATCACCGTTAAGTCTGGCGACATTCTTGCCGTCATCGACGGTGGCAACGAGCGTTCGACCTCCCTTATATCTACGTTTACGCTTTCTGCTGGAACCTCGCGAGACGAAGATGTTGCCCCGGGAGAAGACGCCGACCTCGCTTTCTTGTGGTCGTGCGAAACCGAGTCGGGGGGAGATTGCGCCGTCAACCTGACCGGGACAGATACGGCAAATCTGGTCGTCGCCGGCGGGACGTTCGAAGAGGAAGGCGCGTATGCGTTTTCCGTGGTTGTTCTCGCGGCCGACTCGAGGTCGACCGCGACAACGTCTGTCGTCACAATCAAGGACACCAAAACCACCACCACAATCCTACCTATTGTCGAGGTCGCAAGCTTCGCGGAGCCTGTTCTCTCAAACGAGAAGCTGACAATTGCCGGCGACATCTCGGTTGCTGCGGGCCGTGCCGATGATGCTCCGACGTTCCTCAATTCGACGTGGGCAGTCACGCGAGGTGAGCTCAGTAGCGGCGCGAGTCTCGAGGCTGCCGCACGCACGCCCGTCACGGTCTCGACAAAGCATGCGAAATCGTCGCTGGCGATCTCGCGAGCGCACGACCTTGTGCTTTCTCCATCAACGTTGGTGCCTGGCGGCACGTATACGTTCGCGCTCGAAGCCGACGCGAACGGCGAAGTCGGGTTCGCCTCGGTGTCGATAAGTGTCGCGGCACCGCCCAGTTCTGGGTCTCTCGACGTAGCGCCACAACGCGGCGTCGCTTTCTCGGATCTCTTTCGTCTTCGCGCGGCGAGCTGGGTCGGAGAAGACCCGCTCAAGTACCAATTCTCCACAGAACGTGGTATCTTGCGGAGCTCGACGCTCGACCCGAACCTCGATGACGCGCGCCTGCCTCTAGGCTTCAGAGAACCAAATTTGACGGTCTCCGTCAGGGTCTCGGACGTCTACGGAGCCGAAACCGAGTTGAGCACTCTCGTGCACATCGAATCCAACGTCGTTGGGATCACCTTTAATGATACCGCCGCGGCTCTCGCGTCGGCCTTCGCACGGTACTCGCTCGATGACGTGTGCCAGATCGTGACGTCGGCTCCCGAAACTGCGAGCGCGAACGAATCTCGTGCGGTACGCTCGTTGGTGGTCTCGGCGCTCGCGATTGCGGTCGAAAATTTCGTCGACGACGATCGCGAGCTCCTTATCCAGGCACTCGCCGCCCTCTTGTCGCCAGTTTCCGATCCAGGAGGCCTCGAGGAAGAGGCGTCGTTCGAGGCTCTCGATATCGTGAGCGATCTCGCGGCAGCAGTGGCACGCACAGGCCTTGGAGAAGGCGACTCCGAAGCTCCAGAGCTTACGGTTCAGATCCTCTCGTCGCTGCTCGAAACGGAAGTCTTCGACGAAATAATCCGACAAAACGAGACTCGATCTCGGCAACTTACGAACGAAGACGGAGCGAACGCGTCAACCCTGCTACTCGCCACGGTTGATTCGGTTGCGCAATCGCAGCGCGACACGCTCGTAGACAACGAAGATTCCGCGGGGGCCGCGTCAGACCACGTGAAGACAGCAAGCGCGCGCATATCTGCTGCCTACGGCGAGGAGGCGCGCATAATCACCACCGACGAAATGAATGCCTCGGTCACTCTATCCCCCGAACTCGGCTTCGGGTACGCGACGTCGCTCACCGAATTCGGCATCAACCCGCACGGAAGAGAAAACGATGGCGCAGAGGCCACGTCGCAAGTTCTTCGCTTCGAGCTCGACGTTTCCCTAAGCACCAGCAGCAATTCCCAGCTCGTGGATGAACCAACGACTGTCGCACTCGCCATTCCTGGCACAAAAAAATCGAAAGACGATACCAGCATCGGCAGGAATTCAACAACAACAACAAGTCTTCTTAACGTGACGGCAGCGTGTCCTTGCGACTTTGTTGGCTTCGTCGAGGCTCGATGTCCTGACAACACGAGCCACTCTCTAGAGTGCGACGGCACACCGAGCGAAATTGTATTCACGTGCGAGACGACCAAGCTTGCGTGTTCGACGTGGGACCCCAGTCTCAAACAGTGGACGATCCCCGACTCGTGCGCGAGCATCGAAAATGGAAAAGAGACGCGATGCGAATGTCGCGTCGACACGACAAATGGTGCCACTGACTATTCGACTCGAGACGAGATCGTCGACGCTTTGGCGCGCTACACTTCAACATTCCGGACCACGCCGGACTTGAAGAAATCTCGCCTCGTGCTAGCCGCCTTTGGTGTCTTGGTAGCATTCATCTTGCTGTGTGTTTGGATTGGAAGGACTCTCGACCAGCGCGAGTGGCACGTCATGGAATCAGTGCTCGAATCTGTGCGAGGCAGTCGCCGACGCCCAGTCGGCCGCATTGACACGGAGGCGTTGCACGGATTTGCGTCAGAGCAAGCGATCATATTCTTAACGGAAAAGTCTGTCCGGCACAACATCCGCTTGATTATGTCGCAGCATCCATTCTTGAATTTTCTTACGATCTACAGCGACTCGGTGTCGCGAACGCTCCGCGCCTGTAAACTAGGAATCGAACTCTTCATCTTCTTCCTCTCTCTCGGAATAGAATCGGCCTTGGAGTATCCGTCGACGGACTGCAGCAAGTACAACCGCCGAGAATCGTGCGAGCGCGAGAAGAGCCTGGGCTCCCGCAACCGGCTCTGTACGTGGGACGTGTGTTCGGGGTCATGTGAGGTAAATGAACCAGGCGATGGCGTCACCCCCAGTGTTCATCATTTTACGTCGAGTACTTACTTTTTTTATGCGCGCGCACGTTTTTATCGTGTCATTCAGGTTGCCTCGCAAGCTGACCATTTCATCATGGTTCTCATCGTGATCGTCGTTGTCATTCCTCTTGTATCACTTTTCGACTACCTGTTTGACCAGTTTTTGATAGCGCCGCTGCCCGAGAGACTCGATTATCTTCGTGATGGCCGCGAGAAAACGCCACATCCATTAACCGGCCGGGGAAGCGATGACGAATGTGGACGACCACCAGTTGCCGAAGGCGATGCCCCCGACCTCGACGAGACGGCCGCGGACGTGGACGAGAGTGAAGTGGGTGAGAGTGCCGTGGAAGCGGACAGCGAAGTAGACGTCAGTGCCGTGGCGATCGACGAAGTTGCGTTGACCCAAACTTCGATGGGAGTTCTGGCGCACGCGAAGAACGACGACTTCGAAGCGATTCCTACTTGTCGTCCAAGCCACGAAGACTACGCACGCCCTGCAAGTACGGGCGCCTCTCTAGAGAACGACGACGACGACGACGACGACGACAAACCAGCAGCAGCAGGAAAGGCGTCTCCCCGTCCAACACATCATCGCCACATGGCGGGGAGCTGGTTAGTGATGGCGTCCGAGCTTCGCGACTCCCTCGGGATTCATACTCGGCGGCAGCAGAGCCCGCGTCGATATTCGCAAAGTCATCAAAGCCGAGATTCGTCGTCATTCTCGCCGACCGAATCAAACGATCCTGAGAAAGAAGAGCGAGGAAAGTGTGAGTTTCACAACAACAGGAACCGCTCGACTCTTGCGCGGGCAAACATTGATGCATATTTCAGAGCGAGATCTGCTGGAAGGACGTTGTACCGGGCGGCCGTCGCACAAACCAAGAAGCTGTCATCGAAAGGCGAGGAACGGAGTGCCCGCGAGGCAAGGATCAAGGAGGCACGACAACTCGCACCGCACATTGCCGAACTCGTGATCAAGCGCCAAGACGAGCTCCACGCCTGCATGGTGATCGCCCGGGAACGCAACGACGACGCGGGTCGGCGCGCGATGAAGCTCTTGGAGGAGCTTGAAATACGGCTGCTCAGAAAATGGGAATACGTAGAACAGCGCGCAGTCTGGCTCTCCAACATCGAGACGATCACGCGGCGGCACATGAAGGCCGCCATCAGGCTCAAGGAGGAACTGGACGCAATCGCCTCCGCGGCTCCACCCGAGGACGCGATCGCACTGCGAACCCAGAAACTCATAGAACACGAACGAGTCGCGAGGCTTACCGGACCCGAACAGAGAATCTATGCGCGTGCGAAAGACCGAGCCGTTTATCAACTCGAGGTGCCGACGACGGTACCCAGTCTGCCAGCCTACGTCGGTGCCTGGGTTCTCGTCCTCGTCTTGTTTATTGGGACGATTTGCTATCTCATCTTGATCGCGAGTGAGCTCGGATACGGTCAATCAAAACTCTGGCTTGTTTCGGTCGTCGTGACCATCACGTTATACTATCTCATTCTGAAGCCAGTGGAGATATTGTTCTTCGATGCCTTTCTCCCGTCTCTGCTCGCTGGAAGGATGAAGAAGATGCACGACCCGACGGTGCTCTCGCAATTTCCCTTTAAAACGCCACTCCCTCATTCGCCCTTGTATTATCTGTGCGTTATGGATCCGGAGGTTCAAAAATCAAAGATAGGACGATACGTCATGGGCCACCTCCATCATCAGGCAGACGTTGATATCTTCGACCAGCTCGAGGAGATTTACCGAGATCAGACATGGAAGCCGCTCATAGGCACACGTGTGTTCCTGTGGTTGGTGGCGTACTTTTTGGTTTTACCCGCACCACTTCAGGAGATTTTCTTCGAGGAAACGCTTCTCATAATCCCGCTCTGCACCAAGTTCGCCGGGACTGCGCTCGCCCTTCCGCCTGCCTTAGACTCGACTCGCCAACGTCGAGGCAACATCTCGGAGCTAGTCTTGATGATGGGCGTTGTCATTTTTCTCGTTGCTATCGGCATCACCGGCAGGCTCATTTTTTCGACGCTCAACCAAAGCCACCGCTTGACCATCAACGCTAACACCCACCGGCTGAGACGCATGACGACTGCGTGAGTGAGCAAAAGGACAAATCCGTGAGGAGGAGGAGTCTAGCCAACCGCGACGCACACAAAAGACAGCAAAATGTCCAATTGATAGTCGTTCATAATAATTATGGGTCTAAGAGGGGGGGTGGGTGGTAATTCAGAGGTTGTTCTTTCTTTAAAGAAAGAGGTACTACGAACTAGTGCGGTCTCTCTGTGCTAAGTCGATAAGCTTGAAGGCGCCTGCCTCTCTTGAGCGAACCAAAAAATCTAACAGATCATTAATTATATCCCAGTCCACGACACACACTCTCGACGAGTCTCGTCAGCTAGTTCCCCAGATGATGATTAGGGTGATCAAAAAAGAATAATTGGTTTGGACCTAATTATCCTAGTCTTATTATTGTCTACTACACTGGGGACATTCTGCGATGAGCTAGAGTGCACAGGCGGAGTCAGTCCAGTCCGCCCGTTCCTAGACAGACGGCGGGCTGACACTATGATGAATCGGCGACATCGTGGCTTCCAAATAGCTGTGACATCGCTGATCGCGGCCCGCTGAAAATCACTTCGTCTCCTCGTCTTTCCGATGACACGCCAATGGCGTCCAAGTTGGCGGCTGCTGCCGTTACCGTCCCGCGACGAGCTCGGACTCTCAGTTCGACAATCTCGTCCTGCGCGCACCTGCCCGAGACGACGGCCCTGCCATCGCGCAATCGCAAGCCGCGAAGCAAAGAAGAGCCATCTTCGATAGAACGAAGAACCTGCACGTCACCATCGATCTCCAACGGAGAGAACGGCGGCGCGATAACGCGAAGATTGAAGGTCCTCCTCGCCGACTGTCCGCCAGCGTCGACCGCGATGATAGTTAAGGTCGCCTTGCGGGCCCCGTCTTGCGTGATGCCCGGAATATTCTCGACTGCATTTGATCGCCAGCAGGCCTCGTAGTCGCCGAGAGCGACAACTCGCAAGGCTCCAAAAGCGCGATTCGCGTTTTCGGGCGAGGCAAGGAATCGAAGAGATGAGTGGGAACTGGTCACTTTGCCCCTGGTCGCACCTAGACGCTCGACAAAATGTAAAGCACCACAAGCACCCGACGCGCAACCTGGCTCGAGCGAAACCGCTAGTCTAGAGCCATCGCGGGCCAAAGCGGCGTCAGTCGCGTTCGTCGCGTCAAGGTATTCGGAGGCCCAAGCGACGTCGATGCTCACAGTCAACAGGTCGTCGCCGTCATTTGAAACGATGACGCCGCCGCCCCCGCCTTTGTGTTGAAAAAAAGCCAACGAAGCCACAGCCTGATCGGCCAACATCCAAGCATCCGTCTCGCTCGGTGTCCGAATATCAGGCACGGCGCGAGCCACAGCTTGAAGAGTCAAGGAGGCAGTAACTGATGTTGCGGCGGCAACCACAGCTGGACCAAACGCTCGTAATTCGGGTGGGTCGTCGACGGCTTCGATCCTCAGCCACATTTCGTACTCGGCAGCACCTGTCGCTTCGCCGAGAGCTTCGACGCTGACCACGAGTCGGGCGAGGCCGTTGTAGTCTAGAGGCGGGCGATATGTCACGTAAGAAAAAGCATCTGTGAGCTGTGTAGCCGCGGCGGTGGTGGAGGGTCCGGGACTCGTCAGTGCAATCAAACCGCGTCGGCTCGCATCCACCTGCACGATGCCGTGGTATCTCGCGTCCACGCTCAGCGTCGCATCGGCACCTTCACCTGGACCATCCGAGTCGTCGACGCTATGGGGTGCAATTTGGACGCGAAGCGTGGATGCTTCTGTGCAAGCTACAGCGAGTTGCAATCCTTCGAGGGAGAGTGTAGTGCCCTCCGTCACAACTGATCGGGCTCCATTCTCGTCCCGCGCTTCGCGTATCGCCGTTCGAGCAGCCGCCTCAGCTGATCCCGCGACAACCTTTTTCAGGGGATCTCCCACGGAAAAATTCATTAAATGTTGGCAAGACGCTGCCCGCAATCGCACGGGCAGGGAGAGGCTTGCGACGGCGCCAGCGCTGTCGACGACCGTGGCGTTTACGGCATCGGAACGTTGGTTAGTTGGCGACGAGTACTCCAAGTAGTGCAGCGCGTCATTCCACGCAGAAACCAGTCCTTTTGCCTCTATCAACCGTGCACCTTCGTCTTCGTCGTCGCCTCGAATCCAATGAGCGATCGTCCGCCGAGACTGCCTCCGAAGTCTTAGGAACCCGTACTCGCAAGCCTGTGGTTCGCCGACGACACTTGGCATGAAAAGGACTATAACATGCGAGGCACGTACCATGGACAAAGTAAGCATGGTATCATCCGGATCGCCAATGATCAAGCCAGCTATAAGAGTAACCTGTGGGTTCGAGTGGTGGCGTGATAAACAAACAACAACAACAACAACAACAACGCGAATCTAGAAGTATGCTCTAGCAAACACGCTGGCGGGAGCGCACAGCAGGCGCGGCATCCACCTTGAGGGGCAACGAACGAAAGGTCGCCCGAATATTCGGCGGGTCATTCACCGCCTCGACACGAATAGTCCGCGTCCGAGGGATTGCCTCGGTACCCAGCGTATCGATTAGCATCACGGTTGCAACGTCGACACCGTAGAAGTCTGGCTCTGGATCCCACATAGCGACCCGCAACAGAGCCTCCAAGGCCCGAGGCGCTCCGTGAAGGACCAAGGCAGCGTTGCGGCGAACCTCGTCGGCTATGTCGCGTCTCCACGCACCCAGGTTGTTCGCCGCTCCTACGACGGGAGGGATCGTCACGGTGCAAGCTCGAACGCACGTGACCACCGACGTCGCGACGATCTTCTCAGCGGGTATCCCGTTACCGTCAACTGAGAACACAATGTTCTGGAAGAGGTTGCGCAACGTTTCATCTTCGAATCCGCGAGCCAGATCCGACCCCGTTGCTGACATAACGCGAATCTCAGGAGCATCGTGAACTGGACGCACTGTCACCGGGATAGTATGGGCCGCCGAGAGGCCATCTTCATCTTGGATCTCCCATTTTAGTTCGTCGTGTGTCGCCCGGCCTTGACGCAGCTTCTCAACGGTAACTTCAACCCCGTCTGATGCCACTACCTCGAGCGGAGTCTCGGACCCCACGTGCGCCGGATTGCCGTGTGGTAGGAACTCGATCTCCCAAGCATAGACGCCATCAAGGGAGCGTCGTACCGCACTGTCGACAGCACGCACTTGGACCGATCCTACACTCGACAACGACATTAAGGCATCAGCTAAATTCGGTGCGGACGCGTCGAGCGGTAACGGAGTGGTCGTCGCGGTAAATCCTGAGCACGTGTGACGTAAAGTGAGCCAGTGCTGCTCTTTGGCGTCATACGCGTCGCGCACGCGTTTAACTTGGACCGAAGCTCGAGCGTCTGTGTGTGTGTGTGTGTGTGTTGTGAGAACTCTGGGGGTGGTCATTTTGAAGCGTGGAACCTCGCACCTCGTGATTTTGGAAACGTGAGATTTCCGTCGAAGACGTCCGTGACGGCGAGCCCAACCGGTTCGCCTGATTCTCCGACAACAACAACAACAAGATCTGGAAATGTCGTCGCCGGCGCGTTCAAAAAAGTTACTTCCCAGAGGTAACTATGATCTCGCTCGCGACGACTGCTACGCCACGCAGATGCTTCCACCCGGGTGTAACGGTAGGCGATGGAGATGTTTTCTCCGAACTGCAAACCAGCTGATCGAGCTTCGTCTATGGCGATCGCCGAGCACTCATCTAAAGCTCTTTGCAATTTGCCTTGGAACGAGATGTTCGACGGCACGACGGCCGGGGCGTTCGAGGCAAGCGTAAAGTTGACAGCTCGATTGCTCACACGGATGGAGGGATAGTTGGAAGTGTTCGTCGCGTTGAGATTTAAAAAAATCGCGATCAATTCTTCGAGCGCCTTGTCGAGGTAACCACACCGTAGGACAAGACTAAAATTCCCGGCGAGAAGGCCGGTTCCGCGTAAGCTCGTCTCGACCGTTTGCACGACCGATCTTCTCGTCGGACCTTTCACGGTAACGCGCTGGACGTCGGTCACCAGTGGAACCGACGCCCAATTCAAGTCAGGATCGTAGACAAGGCTCGAGAGGGCATGTGTGAGTGCAGCAGGTGTCCCAGAGATTTTAAGGGTACCAAAAGGTCCCGCGCCACCTCCATTTCTGTACCCCTCGAGAACATGCAGCTCATCGGAGGCCGGAATCCAAAGTGTACCGTGCACGACCGAAAGCGTGATCGTCAATCTCTGACGACGCGAGGCGCTTCGATCATCCGCATCAAACACGACAATACCCCTTCCGATCACCGTACGCGTATCCTCGAGAACCGGCTCGACGACGGCTGGGAAGCTCAGTTTGGGTGGATCATTCACTGGGGCGATGTTCACGTCGAAGAGCACCGAATCTGAAGAGTTCGAGGCGTCCGATACAAACCAAGAGACGCTTGCAAGCCCGTCCATGTGCGAGTGGTAATGCTGGTCGCCAACGAACACCGAACGTTCGAGAATTGCCGCTATGGCAGACGGCGCGCCGCGGACTTGGACTTCATCTCGCAACGACGCAACGCGGAGCCGCGGCAGGGGAGGGGCGCGGACATCTAGGCACGCGGAACACCCTGGCCAGTATCCTTGGGAGGCAAGATCATCATCATCATCATCATCTCGGCCAACGACGGCGTCCCAAACTCCACTGCATATGCCATTGGGCTGGCACCAATCAACGGCACCTTCGAGCTCTATCTTTGCAATCTCTACATTAGTTCCGGCGTCCAAACCTCGAATCGTAAGCAACGGTCCCCAAGGAGCAAGGGGATTGCCTGCGACTTCCGTCGTCGCTCGCGCCCGGAATGCTCCTGGAAGCATCCTTATCGCAGCTTGTACCTCATCGACGGGAGAATCAAGCCTGAGCCAGGTTGTGACTGTCTCGCGCGGCACCCTCGGCGGTTGTTGCGTCACGCGCAAAGCATACGAACCCCATGCCGGAGCAACTCCTGCGACGATTTTTTCCACGATGACGTATGCTCCGACAAGCTTTGGTCGTTTCAAGCAAGATGCCTTGTCTTCACACGTTGCACTCGCGAGCGTGACGAGTGGAAGACTACCCTGCGTTGGTGGTGAGCTTTGAAAGGTCACTCTCCACGCAAAACATCCTTTACCGCGGCTCAACCGTGATACTCGAACGTTTCCGCTAATCGTTGGTAACTCGTTCAGTGCAGCTTCCATTTCAGATGGCGAGACGTCAAAGGCAAGTAGTGGAGTCGCAGATCCTCGAAAGCCGAGTGCAAACCAGCCGCTGACTCGCGTCTCGTTTATGGACAAATTATAATCATTATCATGCATGGCGTTGTTGTTTTCCTCCGCCTCCAAGGCAGTCTGGACGCGCTGAACCTCGGGGACGAAAGGATGCGATCCTCTTCTTGTCTCGACAACATCCACGGCGGACACGTTGAGCGAACGGTTAAATTCGGTGACAGCCACGAGTAGCGGGACATTGCCCACGACTCCGTCGCCAACGAAGACAATCGTTGACTCTGTCGTCGCCTCTTGGCCATTTCTCGAGCAGATGCTTGAAGACGAAGATGTTACTTGGAGTGCTGCTGGTGTATCTGTCACACCCGTGGAAAAAAGCCATAAATTCATTATCTCCTCGAGAGATGAACCGTCGCCTTTGCACGCGCCTTTGACGACTGGAGTGCACGACGGTAATCCCGACGGGTTTGGCGCGGCGTCTACTCTGATTAAAGGCGAGATAGACCCTCGGAAAATCAGCCGAAACGTATTCAACATTTCCATCGAGGAGGCTATCGAACAACGCAGACTCTGGCTTTCGTTCACCACTGGTGGAACAGCGGCTGCCGCGGCCAGAATGAAACTGGCGCGTGCGTCGCCGTCTATTATTGGCTCGAGTGCGGCCTCGAGCCCATTTCGTAGAGTGTTCGCGGATCCAATCGTAACTTCGGGTCTTGCGCCATAGCCAGCGCCGATAGTGATCAGCCACGCAGCACGAACGCGACCAAAGAGCAGTGGCCCTGACGCGACGGTGATTGCTGCGTTCTTCGATCCGGCGCCCCCGCGGGCGGCGGCGGCGGCCGCCGCCGCCGTAAGGGCGTGGCGTAAATCGTCAACTGTCGATTCTACCGCTAATAGCTGCGTTTGAGCTGTGCCTGCCTCGCTTTTCACTTGGAGCGTGAAGCCACCTGCATCGTCTGGATTTGAACCCCGTGCGATGAACTTTGTGTAGACTGTCGCGCCGGTGCCGATCAGCTCTTCGAGACTCGTCGCGGTGATTCTCGGTACTTTCCCAAGCCGCGGATTGAAAGTAACGCGCCAAGTCACTCTACCCTCTGGGGAGGGACTAGTTCGCGTGACTGCTAGGGCGTCCGGCGAACGTAGAGATTCATCAAGAGAGGCCAAGGCGGAGTGAAGCTGTCCGCTCGTCGCGGCGGTCGATACGAGCGACGTCGTCTTCGTTCCCAAACTCAGCGCAAAGCTTCCGGCAAGAGGCGTAGTTCCATTGGTTATTGAGGTGATCGTCCCGCGAGTTGCTGGAGACAAGCTTGCAATAGCAGCGATGTTTTCCGGCCATTCAGGTCGTAGTGATGAACAACGTTCGCACACACTTTCGTCAGACGACGCCCCGTCACTCCACTGGACGACCAGTGGGGCGACGTCGTGGGAGAGGGTGAGAAACGTTATGTCCCAAGCTGTTTCGTGCGGAAAGAAGTTGCACCCGACGACAGGGGCGGTTGGGCTCGTAGTAGGAATATGCGTCGGGCCTGGCGTCGGGACGTGTGACCTACAGGGGTATGACGAACACGCGTTTATTTTTACTATTGCACGTCTGGGTGTGCGAGACGCTGCAGCACTCACGGCGCATACGTCGGCCAAGAAGTCTGGTTGTTGGCCATACTGGGCTCAAAGGACGGCACTATGCTCGTCGCATTATTTGTTGGAACCGGAGTGGGCGCACTCGTATTCGTCACGTCCTCATTCTCGCAGGATCGGCACCAGCAGTCATCGGGAAGGACAATTGGTTCGTCGTACTTGGAGCGCACGACATCAACGAGGCCAATTGGGGGTAAGCTTTCGAGTGCTGCGCGGACGTCGCGCGCGCTCGCGTTGTAAGCAATCGGGGCCGATCGAAACTGCGTCCTCTTGTTTCGAAAGGTTTGTCCTGGATTCGGCGGCTCACTTTCAAACACAATCGAGAAGGAGCCTGACTCGAGCGTCCCGTTTGCCCGAATGCTAACACGCTGTGTTTCGGGCACAGTCGTCGCGTTTTGGACTGGCTCCACCCACGTCGTGCATTTAGAGATTATGGTGTCGTCGTTGACTGTTCCGTCGGCAGCAGAGCCTCCGCATCCGGAAACTGCAAGATCAAGGAGTGGCACGGGGGCATTTTGAGAGAATGTGACCAAAAATGAAGCGGTGGCTCGGAAAGTTGTGTTTTTGCCCGACATCCAGTCAAGAGGAGTCACGCCGTATTGCTCAACGGCTACACTTGTTTGGCCAATCGTGCTCAGATCACGGAGTGCCGCTTGAATATTCTCTGTTGCGTTTTTCTCGCTCGGCCCGAGAGTCGCGTGAGCTGCGCTGCTGCTTCGGTTACGATGTGTCATCGCTGTGCTGATGGCCGTCGCCCGAAGACTTCGAAATATGTGGTCGTGACTACTGTCGCGCTCAACGACGTGCACCGTTACGCGCTGGACAGAGCGTCGCCAAGCCACATCAGTTGTGATCGACCAAACTTCTGGGCGTCCGCGTGGTGCCTCCACGTACTCGTCCGTTTCTGAGACTTCGAGCCGCAGGATGACTTCCGGCTCGAAGAAGTCGAGGCCGGAGCTGTTTTCGTAAACCGCAAGCTGTCCATGCGTCGGGACTCCGCGCAAGTGGAGAGTACCCGTGTCAAGATGCTGCTGCTGCGAAGAGTTGTTATTATAATACTCTCCATTGACGACGGTGTCGTCGCCGCGGATGCGACAAACTTGGCTCGAACCTTGCGAGCAACGATTCCGGGAGATGATGTTACGAGCAGCAATCGACGAGATTCCAGGTTTCACTGCATTCCCGCCAACCTTCAGTGCCACAGCTGGCAGAGCAAGATACGCGTCTTCTTCAACGCGGAGCTCCCGCATCGATTTGTCGTCGTACGCGAGCATGACCCGTGGCGGGATGATTTCGATTTGAATGGTAAACTCGGTCGAGTACATGGGACCCGAGCCGCAGCCTCCGTGATCGCGAGCAACGAGTTCCAGCGTGTCGTCGGTAACGTCGCCATTCGGAGGAGGAGGAGCATATTGCAACGCCTCGCGAATGGTGGCGGTCAACTTCGCGGCGGACCCCCGGATCGCGACGACACTTCCTGTGTTTGCGAGAATCTGGACGCCATTCGGTTTGCTGAGACGCAGTTTGCCGCTGGCAGCCGTGGCCACGAACTCAAGCAAGGCAGCATCGATGTCTTGTATGCTAACGTTTGCCATCGCTGCCACCGACGACCATGGTGATCCACTCGGAAGGCTGATCGAATCTGTTTCGGCAGTCAGTGTCGGAGCATCGTTTACAGGCCTGACAGTTACACGCCACAACGACGTCGTCCACGAGTCAGCTCGTGTCGCAGCCGACTCGACGGGAGCGATGCGAAATGCCAGTTGCTCCAACGAGGAGCGCCGACGCAAACCGACGAGGTGGCAGGCTCTTCCAACCACGTCCACAGTTTCCGAATTGTACAACGGACCCGCGTGCAAGTCACCACCACCGAAATGGTCGGGGTGGCTCCCCGCTTGCGGCTCCCAGTCACCATAAAAATCTTTCGCAGGGGCGTATGCCAGAGCGCCGAGTGCGCGGTCAACGTCGGCTCGAGTCGCGGCGAACCCAAGGTGCATTCGAGTTCGTGTCCACACGCGCAGCGACGGGAGAAGTGATCTTCCGACATCTTCGAGCAACGCTATCTCGCCGAATCTAGTTTCTATCGAAACGTTGACAAACACGGGACTGTTGGCTTCCATGCCATCCCATACCACAGCAAGCGCGGGTAGGCGGGCGCTCTCAACATCTTCTTCGATTGACGACAAGACAGACTGCTGCTGTTGTAAAAGTGGCGAGACTGTTGTTAAGCGAAGATTTACCTTTCCAGGCAGCACGTCGACAACCACAGAATGGTTCACGCAGCGTCCAAAACTATCGACAGCGCCAATATGAATGTTGTCGTGAACGTGCGCGACGCGTGGCTGCGAGTATCTCAACGAAGCAGTGAGTTCCGCGACTGCCAAGGGTGCCCCAAAAATGCGCACGATGTTCCCGGTCGAACCGGCGTCACTACTGAATCTTGTACACGCGAGATCCAAGGCGGCTTCTTGCGACGTGTAGTAACGAACCGCACTGCTCGTAACAATCCGAGAGTTATACATCAATGTTCCAAATCGTGCGCGCGCAACAAAATCCACGGTATCTCCTCGGTCGACATCATGCACCGATACGGGGACGTTTGTCCAACGATCTTCGTACCTCATCTTGACGGTGTCGGCCGCGCGTATAACCGGAGAGTCACCGACTGGCCTGACATAGATGTTGACAGTGATTGTGCCCAAGGTGGTCGCGGACGACTCGACGGCGAGCGAGATGTGAAGATGATCGGCGCCATTGAAATTTGTCTCGGGGACGTACGCGAGGCGGCTACTTTGCTGCACGAATCTTGCAAGGCCGGCCGCTGTTCCTCGAAGGACAGTCGCGTTATGACTGGAGCTCCCCACGCGTGTCACCTCGAAGGTGACATCGAACGATGCGTCATCTTCACTAGCCGAAAACGTTCGTACTACATTTCCGTGCTTAGCCTCAAGTCTGAGAACGAGCGCCTTGGTTGATTCTACCACAGTCTTCACATCGAACACCGGTCCGAGCTGCAATGTTGAATCTTCATCAATTTTTACGTAACCACCACCCAGCGTCGCGGTCGCATTTGCGACCAGTCGCAAGGTCGCGAATTTCACTGGCATGTCTACATGTATGGGTATGATCGCTGTCGCTTCAAAACCAGCCCGGTCTCGAACGAGAATGCGCAGACTTTCGCAACCTGTTGCCGTTGGTTCGAATAAGATTCTTGAGATGGCTTCATTGAGGCTGTCCGTGCCTCCCGTCAACGCGAGAGCGTTCGCGCCAAATCCCATCTCCGCGCGTATACCAAACAAAGGATAATCTGTCAAGACGAGTTTCCCTCTCGTAACCGAAAACTCTGTAGTGAGCACGTCGTCAGCGTCGGCATCCCGCAGTTCGACAGCGGTTGTCAAAATTTCCGTCTCGCCGTACGTATGATTCACAATCTTGTCCTCCAAGACCAGGATTTCGGGCGGGTCGTTCACGGAAAAGATGTCGACATAGATGATAGCGATTGATGTGTTGACTGTGGCATTGAGCTGACTGATGCCGTTGAAGTTTGAAGGAGGCACATATGCCGCCGCCTCTGAGATGACGGCAGCGATTTCATCGCGGGTCCCGCGAAGGTTTAATTCTGTGGATGTCCGCTGCAGCAATCGTCTTGAGTCGTCGATCCTGCTGAGCGACAGAGTCCCAGGCGCGACGCTCAAGACAAGCTCAAATGGGAGATCACCTTCGATCTCAAAGAGCCCGTCGAGTGGGAGTGTGGTGTCCTCTGGTAACGACATAATCGGAGGAAGACTGGAGATTGCCTTCACCACTGCCGATTGTGAAAACGCGGGTCCAACGTGAACCGAAATGGTCTGCGGAGTAGCCTCAGCCCCTGCTCCGTCCATGGCATTAATGTCAACTCGATGCTCGCCTCTAGGGCAGTCTGTCAAGGTAAGCGTTGCAAACATCTTCGTCAACGCAGTCGGACGGCCCCTAGCATCGACACGACTACCGTTACTCAGACTAACCAGGTGAACGCCCGTTGAAGATTTGACGCGTAATCGTCCCGCCGTTGTGGTGGCTGACACGTTGAGAATGCTGTCGCCACATCCTTGCGACTGTTCATCAAAGTCTGAGAAGACTATCTGGGAGATCGACACGTCTTGGCCAAGCCGAGTAGCGACGACATCTAGAGGCACTCGAACTTCGGGTCGACGGTTAACACTACTCACCCGCACGTCAAGCCGTAGCCTCGACGAGGAGATTTGGTCGCCGCCGCGCTCATCTCCTTTCAAACCGCGATCGGAGACGCCGACGTCGAGGAAGTCAACACCGCAGAAAGTCGCAGGGGCAACGTACGACAACCGGCCCAAAGCGGTCGACGCGACATCGGGCGAAGCGGTGAACGCGATGGTTGCTGCAGCTTGCTCCTCAGATGTGCTAATGGCGAGATTTGCGAGTGGCAGGCCTGTTGCGTTCAGGTGGAACGTTGTTCCTGCGCGCCGACTCGTGACGTTGATGTCGACTACTTGACCAAACGCTTCCGCTTCGGGATCATCAACTTCAATTTGCGGAAATGCCAAAACGTGACGCTCGTCCGTGTAGAGCCATCCAGTTATCGCGTCTCGTCGAGAGACCGTAGGAGGTGCGTTCATAATCAACGGCATGTGGATTGTCGCGGTCGCGTTGACAGAGAGCCCGAGGTAGAGCAGCCCACTGCTGGCTTGCCTTACGTCGAAGATCCGGCATTCCAAGGTGTCGTAACTACGACCAGGCACTGGGCGTGCGTACGTCGCGAAATCGAGCGCCTTGTTGAGACGATAGGCTGAACCTACCACTCCTAAGTTTTGACCGCCGTTGCCGAGAGGGATTCCATTCCAAGTCGTCGAGACGCCAGTTAGCGATGGCTGCTCTAGAACCAAGCGGCCAAAGCTGGCGACGACATCGAGCCGCAGGAGGTGGTCTGTCAATCGGGCCTCGGGGTCATGCACGCTCAATAAGCTCGAGAGAAGTGTCTCCGAAGTCAAGTCGTCAATTGTCAGCGGTGACGTTACATCAATTCGAGGTGGATCGTCGGCATTTTCCACGAAGAGTTGTAGCGATGTGTGATTTGTGGTCAGGCGTTCACTTCCGTGTTGTTGATACGTAATGTTGATGCCAAGCTCGTCAGCGCCAAACCAGTCACGTTCTGGCGTGTAAACAAGTTTTTCAAACGCGTAACGGGCAGCGGGTAGCATGGCGCGGAAAACGAGTTCGTTGTGTGAAATCACTTGACTCGTGGATATTCGTGGCACAATCCAGTCGTGCTCGTCCGTCCTGCGTAATGAGAGATTACCGTGGGAGACAGCAAGGCAAATGGTCAGAGGACCGCGCGGGGAGTCGCCGTCGAGGGAAATGCTTGTGATGTTGCACGAAGTGTCTTCGAGGCAATGGATTGACTTCGAAAGCGCCCACACAATCGGGCGGTTCCACTCGTTGACGCGGGCGACCGTCACGTCGATCGATGACGCCGCAGTCCGTGGAGCACCATTCTGGGTGTCGTCGCGCGGCGCTCTCACGTTGACGTCGATACGATCTTCTCCAGAAGACTCGCGCGCGTACCGTAGGAACTCAAACGCTCGATTGAGACGCACCAACGAGCCGCGAACATGAACAGTCGAAGAAGACGTCGCTGCGTTCACCGCGAGCCCCTCGCGATGAGGAAGACTCAGCGATCCGCCAAACATCGTGGCAAGCGTGACGTTGAATTGCAAGTCGGGCGCGTCGACGTCGGAAACCGAAACATGGGGGTGAATAACCTGAGACCGGCCCGCGACGGCGTCGATGTGGTTCGGGGTCGAAATCAAAATGGGATCGTCGACTGCGTGCGTAATGAGAGCAATTGTCGCCTCGCCCGACTGGGCGCCCCCGAGAGTTGCAGTCAAGTACGCCAATCCGTGAACGTCGTTCGCGGGTTCGTACTGGACTTGGGCGACGAGGGCGTTGACGACGCTGTTGTTGCAACACCCCGTCACCACAACCACTCCCGCCATGGTCGTTGAAGCGCGTCTATCGAAAGAAATGAGTCGTCCGCCGGTCACGCGGAGACTCACGTTTAATGGTCTTGGTTCACTGGACCCGCCTCGGAGCGCGAGCGCGCCTCCCAGCTTAACCGGCGTGTCTTCCCGTGTCTCCAATACGGACTGCGTTGCGGCCAACGTAATTGGACCGTCATCTTCTTCATCAGACAACAGCGACACGCTAATGAATTTGTCGGTCGCAAGTTTGGAGTCGTTCACGGTGATTGTGATGGTGTCGTTCTCGTTGGCGCGCGCGCAAGGCTCGTACGCGAGCGATGCGAAGAGCGCATCGCCGGTGTCGGACGCAGTGCGAAAGTTAAGGAGGCGGCCTCGGGTAGTTGTCCCGCTAACGAGCTGGACGCCGCATAAAATGCCAGCAGCTGCTGCAACTTCAAGAGTGCCGCACGCGGTCTCGACCGACACGTCGAGGAGATCGTGGTCGTTCGCGTCGCCGATCGCGACGAAGTCGAGATGTGTTCGACCTCTTCCTTCCAGCTCAACCGTGTTGGGTGCGATGATGAACGGCGCGCGGTTCACCGCGTTTATTTTCAACGGAATTTCTCGCACGACCTCTCGCGGCCCGCCTACGCCGCGGTGCCCGCGGTCGTTCGCTTCGAGCCTCAATACGTCGATGCCGTCGTCGCCGGGGACGGGCGCGTACGCGAGCGTCGACAGGGCGGCATTGATTTCGAGCAGGGTGCCATCAAAAGCGAGGGACTCGCTCGCGTTCCATATAAGAGTGCCGCGCTGGACCGACAAGGCGACGTGGACGCTGCCATCTTTGGCGTCGGGATCGTCGATTCGCGCGGGGACCGCCTCCCTCTCCGTCCGTACTTGAACCAAATCGGGCGCAATCCAGAACGGAGGATGGTTCACCGCGTGAACGACAACAGGGATTTCGATCGTCTCGCTCGTTCGACTGCTGGCATTCAAAATGTGGTCGAAGCCGTCGACCCCCACTCGAAGGATGTGAAGAGAAGCGTTACTCGCGTCTGACAGAGAATCATCGGGGGCGTAGAAGAGCAAGGGTGCGAAGGCGGCGCGCATGCACTCAACACAACCCCTCAGTCGCACGCAGTTCGAGCATAAAGCTTCCAGGACGACGACACCCTCGAGCTTGGACGGCGCGAGGCCGCCGCTCAGCGTCGCCTCGAGGACGCCGACCGAATAATGGACGTCAGATATGTCGACGACGATTTCGGCAGTGGACCCTTCGAACGTGCTCACATCGTGGGGCGACCATGTGAGAATCGCGCTGGCTGCATGCAGGCCAACGGTGATGATCAACGATCGCATCATGGTGCAGGGTCGACCGACCGAGTTATTAGGGTTCACAACGATCCCAACGGATAATCATCAGCATCGTCAACAACGGACCACGTTTTGGGTGTTTAACGGTCATTAACGCCGACAGTTTAATTTTGCTTAATAATAATTATTGCGCAAGGAACAAAAAAAGAATATGGTGGTGTCATTCTTCCCCGAATCAAGTGAATCTCAATTCTCGCGGTAAAAAACATGATGCTTCGCGAGGTGGTGGATCAAGAGGAGGATGACTTCGAGCTCTACGACATGAGCGACGCGGAGTCGTCGAGCTGGTCGAGTCACGAGAGCGACACGTTGAGCGATTTCGGCGGCGGCGGCGGCGGCGGCGGCGGCGGCGAGTGTTCCTCTGCTGCGTCTCTCCACAGCACCAAGCACGCCGGCGACCCGCGGATCGCGCGGCTCTTCAGAGGCAGAAGCGACAAGGACGCGACAAATATGTTGATGAATGACGACGACGACGATGAAAAGGAGGGTCCCGGCGTCTCGAGCCCAGAGAACCGCATCGCCAAGAGCCTCTCCTTCTCGCGAATGGAAGGGAGCAAGCTCCAGGTCGCGCGCTTGGGTCACAAATCGCACAGTTTCAGTCACGCGGTGCCAAGTTCGCCCGCGACGAGGCCCCCCTCGAGACGACCCCCCTCGCCGCGGTGGAGCACCACCTGCTGTCACGTCGACTAAATAAAAGTAGTAAGAATATGAGGATGCGTGCGCCTCGTCGAGATAATTTAAAACCGCAATAAAATTTCTTTTCTTATTTTTACGGAATGTAGGTGATGGTCTGGGAGAGGATGACGGAGTTCCCCTCGGCGATCTTGGGGCGGTTCTTGTTGAGGATGCCGGGCTCGACGCAGAGCATGCGCTTCCAGCCGTCGTCGTCAAAGTCGGACATGGCCTTGGCCTTGGAAACGTGGGGATTCCAGACGACGACGTCCGGCGCGAAGGGCGTCGCCGAGCTGCCCGACTCGCCGAACTCCTCGACGTACGTGGCCTCGACAGCGATTTCGGTGACGGCGCGTTGGCCCTCGCAGGAGATAACGAGCTTATCGCCTCGTTCGTAGACGCGGTCGGTTTCGCCGCAAAAGGAGACGTCGCCGTGCTGCGCGTCCGTCTCGTCGGCGAGCTGGTCGTAGTACGAAACGCCGTCGAGGCCAGAGACCCTGGTCTGCGCGACCTCGTCGGTCGCAAAGTAGGTGTGAAGGAGGGCCTGCGGCGCGACCGTGGCTTTGTCCATGTTGGTCATCTTCAAGGCCGTTCGCAGGCACGTCTCGTTCAGCGAGACCGTATACAGGAGCGAGAATTTGTGGGGAAACTTCTCGCGCGTCGCCTCCGAGTCCTCGAGCGTTAAGACCACTTGGCAGTCGCCGTTCAGCCGCACTTCGGCCGACCGAACGGACCACTTGGAGGTCCGCGCGAAACCGTGTTGAGACATCGATGTGATTCCTAACAATTCGTCGGCCTTGGGCCCGAACTGCGGGAACACCAGCGGCACGCCGCCGCGGATGGCCTTGGAGCCGTTGAACACGGCGCCCGACGACACCCAAAGCACCTCGTGACCATTCGGCACGGCGTACCGGCTCACCGTGGCCCCGTGCAGGTACACGTCGCACGCGGCGCCCGACCTATGCCGCAGAGCCACCATCTCCTGTCCGTTCTTCCCTAATCGCCGCACCACACTCGATGTGCGCCTCGCCATACGCATCGCCATCGCGCCGACGCAGATCGTCACTAAAGCGACGGCGACCAACTGCGCGTCGACTAGAACCATCTTAATCACCACCCTCCTCAAACTAAACCCTGCCTGCGTGTACCCTGTGCCGGGGGAAGGACCTCATACAGCGAATAAAGCGCCTTCCCACTGGGCACCTTTGGACCAACCAAGCCAGTCACACGTCCTCAAGCCCCTGCGCGCACTACCGCACTCCCCTTTTTAGCAATCGACCTTAAAAGAAACCACTGGATGTGTCTCTCCCTCCCGCTATTACACCTCCCCCGAGTCGGCCGGCCCAAAAAAACCCTGGTAATTAATTATTACGGTTAGCAACTTCCAGGCACAGAGAGCCAGGCTGCTTCTCCTGCCTCTCACACCTTCCCAAAGCCCCGTCGCATGCTGTCACCTGCCTCCCTTTTTTTAGCAGTGTCGCCTTTCATCATTGAAAAAATACTCTGATTGCGCCTCGTAAATTACCTTCTTGGTACAACGAGGGCGAGACGAGAACACGATCAGAGCAAGGAGAACGAGATGAACAGGTGCGCCGAAGTAAGTCCAGGATGACGAACGACTATGTGAATCAGCATGACGACGACGTTGATTGACGAGACGGCGGCCGCAGATGTCCCGCAGACCTGTATCACACGTGCAGTTGGTCAAAGTTCGACGCAAGCGACGACAAACGTCGCATTGACCTGTGGATATGCATACCGGCCCTCTTAGCCCAAATTTTTCATAGCTGCACGTGACGACCCCTACCCAAGCGCGGGCCATAATACGGAAGCCCCCGACGAACGAACATGCTCAATTTGGAATCCACAAACTAGCATCATCATTCCAAAAGGCAGAATGTTGTATTTCAGGGTCCTTCTTGATGGCCGACTCTCTTTGGGTCTTCCACACTTTGTGGGTGTTTAGAACGTTCGTGGAGGTGGTGCCACGGCCGCACAAGTTCTGGGTGGAGCGCAAAGCGAGCTAGGAGCGACGCGCATCCAAATATCGGCGGCCCAAACCTTACCTTCGGCGCGCGTCGCTACGGCGCCCATGATGGATGGGGAGCCTGCGCTTCACTACATAAAGAAAGAGCCACCACACTTCGCTGGGCATGCATGCCTCTCCGGACCCCGCCCCCCCCCCTTCAGCGTTAGACATCGTCCCGCCGGATGCCCAGGCATATGGCAAATGGAAAAAAACCCTCTCTCAGGGTCCCTCTTGTCTCGCACGTCTCGCGCGTCGCGTTTCCAGTCGCCGTTTCGTCCGTTGCAGACGTCAAACAGGCAGAATCGTCGTCTCGAGTCGTAATAAGAGGAGGTGCCATCAAATTATTAAAGCCAGGTGGAGGTTTTGTCCCACCACTGGAGAGCGAGGGTCATGAAGCGGGCGTCCGCCGGGGGCATCTCGAGGTCCTCGGTAAACTCGTGTTCCTCGACCTCGAGGAGGCTCTCGCCGTCGACGTGGTGCGCCGCAAGGGTCGCGGCGTGCGAGTGGAGGCCAAAAGCCTTGATGGCGTTGACGACGTCGGCCTCTGCCATTTTGGCGACGTTGGCGCGGCGTCGCTCGATGACTTGGTCGGCGAAGAAGACGGCGGGGGCTGCGAGGTCGGTCGCCTGTAATCTCGCGTCGGCGTCCTGGGGGTTAATGTCGTCGAGGGACGTGGTGTCGATCAAGTAGAGGCAGCAGGTCATGTTGTCGGTGGAGCCCGACAAGAGGCACCACTGGAGGAGCTTGGTGACGACGAGGTCGGGGTGCTTGAGGCCGTGGGCCCAGGCCGCGCGCACGAAGGCGACGGCCTGGTCGTTGGTGACCTTTTCCCAGATGCCGTCGCATGCAACGATGACGAACTCGTCGGTGGCGTCGAGGGACCTCGGTCTGGAAACGCAGTCTGGTTTGGCGCTTACGGGTTGGTCGAAGGCGTCGACATTCTGGACCGACTTGTAGAGGTAGTCGCCGAGGGCACGGGAGACGGCGAGCATGCCGTTGACGCGGCCGCGGAAGACGCGGGCGCCGGCGTTGGAGATTCTCTGCCTTTCGAGGTCGTCGTCGGGTCTGTGGTCGTAAGAGAGCGGGACGGCGACACCGTTCGACGACAGAACGGCCCGCGAGTCCCCGAGCCAGGAGCACGCGATGGTCGCGTCGTCGACGGCGACGCAAATCGCCGTGCTCCCGACCTGATCCAAGGAAATGCCCGAAAGTTCTTCGCGCAGCGAAGACTCTATGGCCGCGAGCGCTCGCCGCAGGGCCTCGGCCGGGGAGTTCTCGGAGAGTTCGGCCTCGAGCCGAGGGATGAACGAGTTGGCGGCGTGGCGCGAAACCTCGGCTCCACCGTGGCCGTCGAAGACGGCGAGAATCGTGCGCCCTACGAGCCGCGACACAACGTACGCGTCCTGCTGGCTCGAACGCCACCCCTGCGGCGCCGGGGTTATGTATGTTTTCGGCGCGCGAACCGCACCGTGGCCTCGGCAACCCCGATCTCGGGGGACGGCGACGACGCCGACACGCGGATGAGGTCGGAAAGCGCTTTGTTCTTCCACATATTATGATCGATCGACAACGGATATATATGTAGTATTGAGTTTTTGAACCTTCGTTGAAGAAACAGAAATATTTACCCTCCTCTCCTCGCGACACCACAACAACAACGGATTTGTTGAAGAAAAAGCACCTCTTTCTTTGACCATCAATACGGTATGTATGTATGTACTTGGCTCACTCCACCCCTTCATATAGATCCGCCCTCCAAAGGAGGAGCAGAAGGTCGCCACACCACGAGACACCGCCGCGCCACCGTGGTAGAGAGAGGCAGTATTAATAAATAGACCTTGTGGGCTATAAACGGTGATGATGATGATGATGATGATGATTGTGCGCAGTCGCGGGGTTGCTCCGGCCGGCACTCCGCGACTGCGCGAGTTCCGGGAGCCGCGTGGTTCCGGGCAGACGGGCTTGGGTGGTCCCACCGGCCGGCCGGCCGGCCGGGCCCTCGGTCGGTCGGGTCGGTCGATCGGTGAGCACCGTCGAGAGGACCACCGCGATGATGGCTGCCGAGAGGAGGAGGTCCGTTGGACATACATATCGCGTTTTTGTATTGTTCAACGGATTCCAACGGTCTCGACGGATGATGATGGATGCGACGGCGCGGGAAGCGCTCGTTCTGATGGCCAAGTTTCTGGAGACGACCCCGTGCGCCCGCGCGGCCGCCGCGCTGCGCGAGGAGATCGCGGAGCACGGTCTCCTCGGGTCGGCGCCGAGTTGGACCGGCGAGGAGTTGCCCGTGTGTCTCGAGAATGCGAAGCGCGGGCTCGCGCCGGAGCTGCTCGTGTCGCAGCTCGAGGGCGCCGCCGCGCCGCAGGAGGAGGAGAATGAGCCCGAGGAACAAGACCCCCGGCGGCTCGGGGACGGGCGGATCGTGATTCGCGCGCCGGCGGCGCCGCGGTCCTTGTTGGGGCGGCCGCCCGAGCCGTCGGCCGCCGACGTGCGCGAGGCCGAACGCGCGATGCGCTGCATCGCGGGAAACAAGATCCTCGCGCCGCGTCACCTCTTGCTGCTGGGGGAAGAAAAAAACGGCTCCCAACAGCTCTGCAAGGCGCTTTTGTCGTCGTCGGGAAGGGTCGCGCGCGCGGCGGTCGCGCTCAGGAGGAGAAGTTCTCGCCCTCGGAGCGCCGCAAAAATGTGGGACCGGCGCAAGGCCGTCCTCGGGTGCGCGCCGCTCGTGGGGTTGGAGGAGTGGCGGGCGGCGAACGCGGAGGCCGTCGAGGCGCGGTTCGGGCGGCGCGCCACGCTGAGCGGACACCGCGGGTACGGCGCGTACTGCGTCGCGTTCGACGCGCGGAGCGAGTTCGTCGCGACTGGCGCGGACGATCACCTCGTCAAGGTCTGGCACGCCGCGTCGGCGCGACTCTTCGCGACGCTCCGCGGGCATCGCGGGGTCGTCTCGGACGTCGCCGTCGCCCCCGATAACGCGTCCCTCGCGTCTGCTTCGGAGGACGGGACGGCGCGTTTGTGGCGGTTGGCCGACGGCGCGTGCGTCGCGGTCTTAAAGCTCGGTTCGACGAAACCCCTCCACCTCGCGACGGCCGCCGACGACCGGCTCTGCCCGATCGAGATGCTCGCCTTCGACGCGTCGCGCGGTTTTCTGTACGCGGTCGGGAAGGACTACTGCGACGCGCGGTGCTGGGACGCGAGGAAACTCGTTGTCGACTCGCACGACCAAACCCTCGTCGCGGGCGCGTGCCTGCCGCACGACGCGACCACCAAGCTCCGGGCGGTCGCTGTGTCGACGACGGGGGCCTACGCTGCCACGGGGGCGCGCGACGGAACTGTCTGCTTGTGGCGGTGCCTCGACGACGTTGGCGCCGACGACGACGACGCGTCCCGCCTCGCGCGAGCCGAGGCCGAAGTCTCTCGAGCTTTGGCTTTGGCGTCGTCGTCGTCGTCGGCGAATAATGATGCGAGTCTTGTCGCGAAGCAGAGGGAGCTCGTCGCGGCGCGCGAGGCTCTCCGCGCGCGACTCTTGATGCGGTGCGAGGTCCGAGCCCACGGCCTCGAGGCCAGCGACCTCGCCTTCTCGGGGCTCGGCGATCGCCTGCTGACCGCGTCGACCAAGGAGTGCACCGTCCGGGTGTGGTCGTGGGTGGTCTACGCCGAAAGGGGTATCACCAAGCTGGGGTGCGTGAACCTCGACTTTAATAATAATAGCGACGAGAAAAGCAAAAAACTCGAGCTCACCTCGGCGACGTGGACGTGCGACGACAGCCTCGTCGTCGCGTCGTCGTACCGCGCGATTCGTCGCGACGAGGGCGAACAGCGGATCGACATCTTCGACGCGATCGACGGAATCAGGCTCCGGAGCTTCGAGGCCCACGACGACCGGTGCTACGCGCTCGCCCCGCACCCCCTCGACCCTTCGTTTCTCGTGACGGGCGGACACGACTGCGCGCTCCGCGCCTGGGACCTCGACTCGCGCGACCGTCTCCTCGCGAGGGACTTTTTCGCCGTCGCCGCAGCCGATGCGAGGCCGGGGGACACGCCGCCGCCGCCGCAGGTTGCGTCCGATCCTGGCGATCCAGCGCACGTGTGGAGCGCGTGCTGGTCGCGCGACGGAGCGCGGTTGGCGGTCGTCGATCTCCGCGGTCAGCTGCACCTCTTCGGACCCAAGGGGGACGGCGAGGCGGCGAGCGCGCCGCGCGAGCAGTACCTCGCGACCGACTACGCGGAGCTGGTGTGGGACGCGCGGGGCTACGCTGCCGACGCGGCGACGCGCGCGCGGCCCCACCTCGCGCCGCGCGAGTTCTTTAGGAACTACTTGGCGGCCGCGGGCCTGACGCCCGACGCCGACTTCAGGCCGCCGTTGGTCGACGCGAGAGAGGCGCCGCACCGCAAGGCGTCGGGCGACTTCGAGTGGGCGGCGCGGTTCGCGCCGCTTCCGGTCGAGACCCGGTCACCACCCCCCGGAGAGAGGCGCGCCGTGGAGGCCTGGGTCGTCGTCGCGAACGAGGGAGACTCGACGACGACGACGACGACGACGACGACGAGGCCTCGACCTCGGCGCGGCGGTCGAGCGAACGACGCGGCTGCCGCGATCGCCGCCTCGCGTTGGTGGTGGCCCAAGCAGCGGCACCTTGTTTTGCATAAGAAGGAAATCCCCCCCGAAAAGCTGATCGCGCCGCCGCAGCGGCAGCGTCGGCCGAGCGACCCTCGGCCGCAGTACGCGACGATCGAGTCGGAGGACGAGCCGGCGGAGGAGCCGGAGGACGACGCGGCGGACGCGGATTTTCGCGAGGAAGACGCGCGCGACGAGGACGAGGAGGACGACAACGATTTGGTCGAAGAGGAGGTCGCGCCCTTGGACGACTTCGTGGTGGCCGACGACCTCGTGGAAGAAGACGACGCGTTGCCTCGGTCGTTATCCGAAGACGAGGGTCGAGTGACGCGCTCGGTCGCGGCGAGGCACGCGACCGGGCGCCGCCTCGGCGGCGGCGAAGAGGCGCTGCCGCTCGTGCCGCAGCGTCGCCTGCTTGGCGCCGTGGCCGCGGCGCGTCTTCGAAGGGCTCGTCGCGGCGACGACGACGACGACGACGACGACGACGAGTACGATCCTCGGGAGTCGCGGAGGCGGCGAAGGCGAAGGCGGCGGCGCAGAAATAATAGTCCACCGGCGCAGCAGCCGAGATCTCGGCGCCGCGTCGTCGAATTGGAGGATTCGTCGTCCGTCGAGGCCGAGGAGGAGGAGGAGGACGACGAGGAGCCCCCCCTCGAGTCGGACTCGGACTCGGGCGGACGCGCGGACCAAGAAGATCAAGATCAACAGGAAGAAGAAGAAGAAGAAGAAGAACCGCCGCCGCCGCCGCCGCCGAAACAGCCAAAAATTGACGCGAGGATCGTCGAACGGGAGTGGGCGCGGCTCGACCGAAGACCGGCGGCGTCGGAAGCGACGTCCCTCGAATACGTTCCCCAGGAAGGCGACGAGGTGGTCTACCTGCCCGAGGGCCACGCGGCTCACGTAACGCGCGTCGGCGAAGAAGTCGAACTTCCGTGGCGCGCTGTTCCGGTTGTCGCCCGGCTCGTCGCCGGCGGCCACGGCGCCTTCGCTTGCCTCGTCAAGGATATCCAGTACGAAATGCCGGGGAAAAAGCAGCCGATTAGGTCGATCGTCGCTAACCTCGAGCTCTCGGTAACGGGCGTGGCTTCGGACGTCGCAGATCCCCTCTGTTTCGAATTTTCGACCGTACAAGAGGCCCTGCGGGTCCTGGACGACCTCGCCGGCCGTCGCAGCACTCGGCAACACCCCGAGGTCGAGATCCGCCTCGCGTTCCGGCGCTGCGACGCGGCCGACTTTCTCGTCCTTCGTTCAAAATACGAACGCGCGATGCGACGCCGAGACTTGTACGGAGAAGACGCGCGCGCGGCCCTCGCTATGGTCGAGGGCTCCTTCGCGACTCGCTACGCGGGACGAATTGCGGCCGCTTCCCTCCGTCCGGGACACCCCTCGCCGACGCTTCTCGCTGGTGCCGAAAATTCGCCGTCGTTGTTATGGGATCCGGACGGACGCGAAGCCCCCGCTGCCTCGACGTGGGAGAAGCTCGAAATCGTCATGGACGACGATTCGCGCGAAAAGTGTTCTCCCTGGGAGCTCGAGCCAATAGAGGAAGAAGGAGTCGGACTCGGAGTCGGAGTCGGAGTCGACGTCGACGTCGGAGTCGGAGTCGACGTCGGAGTCGGAGTCGGAGTCGACGTCGACGTCGAAGTCTCGTCTCTCGGAGCCGAGGTCGTCCAAGCCCTCGTTTCCGCCGTCGACAAAGTCATGTACCACGACGACTTCCGGGAACCGGTCGTCGAGCGCTTTCCGGACGTCGCTACCGCCTACCTCGCCAAAATACCCGCACCCGTAGAGCTCCGCCTCATCCGCGACCGCCTCGTCAACAATTACTACCGTCACGTAAAGGCTTTCGAAGGCGACGCGAAGCGCCTCGTAACCAACTGCGACGCCTACAACGGACCGGGCACGCAATACTCGAACACGGCCTCGCGCATCTGCGGCGCCCTTCTCGCGGCCGCCGCGACGGCCAGAACTCTGCCGACCGTTACCCAAGAAGAAGAAAACAAAGACGGGGAGGACGACGGGCGGCTCGCTCGAGCCTCTCGCAAGCGCCGTCGTCGCGTACGAGACGAGGACGACCACGATAATGATGAAAACGACGACGGCGGAAATCACCAACCACCACCACCAGAGACGGAGGAGGAGCCGCCGCGCAAGCTTCGCTCGAAGAAAATGGCTCGAAGACGCACGGGCGCGGCCGGCGCGGCTGCCAGGCGCTAGCGCCGACTACTACGTATCCTCGTCTTCTCCACATTTTTTCCGCGCACAACACCACCACCACCACCACCACCGGAGCGACGTCGGGATGAATAAATAATGCGCGAACCATTTTCCATCTTGATTAATCCACAATAATAACTTTAGTAGTATTTTTACAAAAAAACCGAACCTCCGAGGAGGGGGAATATGGATGGAATACCCACCTCCAGCATGCGGGGCTGCTGCCGAGTTTTCTCCTGTCAAGGAGAAGAGGCCGGGGCGGTTTGGCACGAGCGTACGCACTCTTGTTGTTGTTGTTGTTGTTGTTGTTGTTGTCCCCGTCGTCGTCGGCACGCGTATTTTTTGTTGCGGGGTGGGGGAAAAAAAAAACAACCCCAACAACAACAGCTATGTCTCACCAGCAGGTTGGAGCCCGAGGGGCCATCGCCATGTCAGTCATCGCGCGAATTCCGGGGATGTGGTCGACGGATCTCAGCCAGAGGCGCCTGATATGCGTTCGCTGGTCCGGGGGCGCGGCCTGGCACCACAACTGACGGCGGTACTCGTGGTGCGGCTCCGGATACAAAACCCACTTTTTTGCGTCAATGGTGCTCGCGTAGAGCCACCGCGGCTCGCAGAGGTGCCAGCCGTCGAGGACGGCGTCGCCATCGCCATAGATGTTGGAATGCTGCAAAGTCAGGGAGGTCCAGATCTCGTTTTTTTTCATGGTCATGGCTTGTCCGAGGTCGGGAGTTGCGACGCAGCCCACGTGGCGCCACGAAGGGTCGTCGTCGGTTCCCTCGACGTCGTCCTCATGGCAAGAGCAGTCGTAGGCCTCGGCAGCGATGCACGCAACGAAAGACCGATCAATGCGCTCCTGGTAGACGAGGAGGCAGTTGAAGTCGTTCGCCGGCTCGGCCGAGACGGAGCCGCGGACGGTGGTCCCGGTCTCAAAATCTTCTTCGTCGAACGCGACGAGGCGGACGTCCCTTCGCTTGGAATCGAGGGGGTACGCGACGGTCGCAACTGCGCAGCATTGGGTCGGGGACTCGCCGTCGTCGGCGGTCGCTTCGATCAGGAGAACGAGTTTGTCCTTGAGTCCCGACCTCGTCTTGGCGCCGAGCAGGCGCGCCTTGGTGGCGTTCACCTCCTCCTCCTCCTCCTCCTCCTGGAGGTGAGCAGGTACGGCCGAGCCGACGACCGCCTGGACGACGTCGTCGTCGTCGTCGAAGAAGTCCTCGTCGTCCGGATCCCAGGGATTGACGTCGAAACTCACGCGCTCCGGGATATCCCAGTCGCACGTTCCAGCGACCACCTCGACGGTTGGGATGCTGACCTCCTCGTGGCCAAAGCAACAGGTGACCGACAATCGACGCACGCCATCGACGAGCCCCGTGATCGCGGCGAGATCGAAGTGGAGGCGAGCGGGGGTCCGCTTGCCCAACGACGACTCGGACGACGGGCGAGACAACTGCCGCCGCCGCGGAACGTCGCCAGCTTGTTTTCGTTGCTTTTCTGCGGACGGCACCTTGGCAGCCTCGAGGTCGTTGTGGCGGCAGAGGAGCTCGAAGGTCGCGAGCGCGAGAGTCTTGCGGGAAACGACGGAGGACGACGTGGGACTCGCGGCGGTGGCCGCGGCAGCGGCGGGACCGTCGCGGCGGCGCAAGATCATCATCATGGGCTTGGCGACGTCGTCGTCGTCGTCGAGGTCATCTTGCGTGGCGGTGGCGTACGCGAGGTCGCCGGAGATGAGGCGGAGCGCCTCGGTCGTGGGGATGTGGAGGAGGTCGAAGAGATCGAGCTTGCCCTTAGCGCTCAGTTTGTTGTACTGCGACCGAAAGACGTCGCGGAAGTACACGGACAAGCCGCGCGCGCGCGCCTCAACAACCTCGGTATCGACGCGCATGGAAAGCCACGCTGACCTCGGGCCCGCGAGCCGCGACAGGCCGTCAAAGTAGGTCGTAAGCACGCCCGCGGCGTCTTTAGAGCACGTGCTTTTGACCAGAAACTGATGGATCTTGGCGAACTGCTTGAACCTCATGCTCGCGGTCTCGACGGTTCGCGACGACGACGACGAAATCTGGGGGTTGATTGGTGGCCGCGCCGAAGTCCGTCGCGACGAATCGGCGTTGTCGGTCGCGTCCCGCGCGAGCACCAGCGGGGCGTCGGCGTCTATCCGCGCGGCCTCGCACTTTACGTCGTCGTCGCGTCCGTCGTCGTTGCTGGGAAGCGATATTCGGAGACGATAGAGCGCGTGGCGGCCGTGATAGCCCGTGTGCTCGACCTGCGCGCTGAGCGCCCGCGCCTGCAAGCATGCCGCGACGGTGTTCGCGAGCTTGCCGCCAAAAGAGACGGATCGCCGTTTGCGACCGTTGGTCGGGACCGTCTTGCCGCCCATCTTGTTTGGGGGTCCAGCACCCCCAAAGACGGTGTCGTAGACGTGCGTCCAGAGCGGCGGCTGCGCGGGCGGGGAAGCTCGTGGCACTTCCGCGCCCGGATGGCCGCGCTGCGCGGGCGTCGGGGTCGAGACGAAGCGCACGAAAGCAGCCGGGAGCGGCGTGAGTCGCATGACGCAGGCGATAAAGGCGTCGAGGAGCACGCGCCTTGCCTCGAGAGCGTCGGCGCGCGAGGTGCCGCGAACGACGCGGCGTGGCAGCGCAAAGTCTTCGATCTGATCGAAGAGGAGACGGAGCTTCCAATGGAGCGACACGAACTCCGAGTAGTGTTTTCTGAGAACAACTCGCGACCCGCGGCTGCTGACCCCGAGATCAAGCACGAACAGCGCCCCCCCGCTCGCAACAACAAGGCGATCCTCGACGTACGGTACCCAGACCCGCCTCTTGGAAGCCATCGTCGGCACGTGTTGGAGGTGGCGCGGGAGGACTGGCGCGAGCTCGACGACGCTCGGCGCGCGCTCCCACGTCTCGGAAAGCACCAGGACGCGGTTGACGTACGCGTCGATGCCGAGCCTGCCACCGCTGTCGTGGAGGGCAAACCGTATCACGCTAGTTTGCGGCGGCGTAGCTTGGACGCGCGACGTCGAGACTAGAATAACGTTTTCGTCCTCGACGTTGCCCGCGAGCTTAAAGTCGTCGCCGCGGAAGCCCTCGACAACGGTCCGGCCGTTGAAAAGCGGGATTGGCTTGTGCATGATGGTCGCGTCGCAAAAGACCTCGGACACTTCTAGCGCATCTCGGTGAAAGGACAGGTGCATCTGTGTCTCGGAGCCAGGGGAATAATAAATGTGCCGTTGGAGTCCATAGCCCGTCGAGGCGACGTCGCCGGCGCGCCCGCGCGACTCAACGAGCCGCCAACCCCCAGCGAACAACCTCGCGAGCTCATCGACTTTGGCCTTGGTGGCAGCCGTCGCCGCCATGTCGTTACTACCCATTTTAAATTCAATAAAATAAAATATCTGAGGGTCGGCTCGGCTCGGCTCGTTTGAATATTACAACAAGAAGAAGAAGAAAGTTCTTTCCTAGGCCGTTTTAAATTGCGGGTTAGTAATTTAAAAAGACTTCTTTCTTGCTGTGGTGGTGTTGTACGGCACTTGAAAAGACATAATTAGTCTCATTATTATTATTGCGCACGTCCAGGAATATTGCGACGGTGTTTATTTCCGAGTGTCGGCGCCGATGATGATGCAAGAGACGACCAAGAAGGTCGAGCATGAAAATACCTGCTGGTCCAAACCACTCTGCGTTTTCGTCGCTTCGGCTGGAAGGTGCGGGACGCGGTTCTTAAGCGAGCTCGTCAGAGCTGCCGGGGGCATTGCCGAGCACGAGGCCCCACCCTCGATGGCGAACGAGGTTCTGCAGGCGGCTGTCAACGGAAAGCGGCCCCACAAAGCCACGGTGCTCAAACGCCAAGCTCTCGCCGCTCGCGCGCGCGCGAGCCTCGTCTCAAACGAGCTGGCAAAGTTCTTTGGGTGCGAGCGTCCGGTCTACCTCGATGCCAACCACCTCTTCGTCGCGACGTTTGCCGACCTCGCGGCCGAGTTGCACGGCGTCGAGCTTCTCGTCATCGTGCTTCGGCGCGACCTGGTCGACTCTGTGCGATCGCGCGCCCGCCTTGGCCACTTTGGCGGTCGCGAATGCGGCTGGATCTGGGAGCCGCCGGGAGCCACCGGGTACGGCCAGATCGAGAAACTGTGCGCGTACCACGTCGACGTCGAGCGACGGTGCCAGACCTTGTACAACACGTGGCGGCTCATCGAGGTTAGGGCCGAGGCGCTATGGCAGCCCGCGGGGGCCGAAAAGCTCCTCGCCGCTCTCGGCTTGCGAATGACCCCCGAAGCAAATGCCCTGCTTGCGGGTCCCAAGGTCAACCAGCGCCTCGCCGAGAAAAGCACCTCTCTGTGCGACGCGGCGATCCGCGAGGACGTGGAGGACTATCTGCACCGCCTCGCCTCCGCGCGCGGCAACCCTTTCTCGCTCAACGAGTGGCGCCGCCTCCCGCTCGACGCCCAGGCGGCCGCGTGTGGTGTGTCTCCGGCCTTCGTGGCGCCGGCAGCGACGGTCGCCCAGCGTCCACTCGACTACGTGCGGGTCGTCGTGGACTGACGCCGCGCTCGTTAAAGAAGTGTGATATCCACAGAACCACACATCATCCTCGAGACTCAACAGCCACATCTAGAGGGCGGGAGTATGAGGTGGCTCAGGGGAAGTGTCGCGCGTCCACCAAGAGGAGGAGGAGGAGGAGGAGGAGGAGGAGTTGAAAATAGTCGAGTCCCTCAAGGCGCGGCGGCACGCGTTGACCGCACTGAGCGTGAGGTCGCCGAACTGGTATGAGTCAACGCCCGTCGTGCGACCACTGAGCATCTTCCAGGAGCGGCGCTCGAGGTTGATCCAGTGCAAGGCGGCGCGAGTCAAGTCGCCGTACTCGTACGCGTCGCTCCCTTCGGCGCGACCAGAGAGTTGCTTCCACGACTTGCTGCTCATATGCAGCGCGGCGTAGTGCGCTCGAAGCTCGTCCTCGCATTCCAAACGCACGTCGCACGCCGGGCACACAAAGACCATCGCCGGCCTCTCAAGCAATCCCGCGAGTTCGAGCAGCTCCTCGAGGCTTGGGGCGTCCTCGGTCTCGGTTGTGAAGGCCGGCGCGGCGTCGGCGGCATCGATAAGAGCCTTGAGCCGTTCGCCCTCGCGCTTCGCGTCCTCCAGGAGCTGGGCGACGTCCGCCTCCCGCGACTCGTAAAACACAGTCGACCGCCGGCCCATATTCCTAACGACCTCAAGTTGTGGTGTGTTGTTAACGAACTGTAAGATATTACTACGTACGTGTAAGCCTATGCGGTCGCAAGTTATAATAATAAAGTTGTGTGGAATGGACGCAATGACCTCGTAGTCAACGGAGAGAATGCAGGGTGGACACCACACAAAGAGGTGACGGTGGGGAAGGAAGGAGAGGAGGGAGAGGAGCGCGAAGAATGAGGGGGCCGAGGGCTCAGCGCCCTTCACTCGAGCGCTGACCATTGAGCAGGTCCATGGAGAACCGGCTCTCGGCACGTGCGCTGCGCGTAGAAGACGGCTCGATGGTATGCAGGTGAGGGTCAGCGATGGGACGCATGGCGAAGAGTGAGCGGACAAGGTCGTGATGGGTGGTGTTGCTTAGCGCGCGGAAGTGGCGTGTCACGGTTGGGCGGAGTATGCATCGGTGACGTTGCGAGCACCCATCCATCCGTCGCCAATCAGCTATGCCCCGAGCAGCGAGAGGGACAAGGTCGAGGAGGACGGTGCTTTATTCGCCGGAGTAAGTTGCCATCAGCAAAGCCTTAACGGGCGCCTCGAAGGCGCAGTTGGGCAGCATGTCCACGCCACGGATACGTGCACCACTGAAAGAGATCCGTTGGAAGCGTTACCTAGATATGTATGTCGGTCCGTGGCAGGAGCTGCGAGCTCTCGAGCGAGCGCAGGCCCAGCAGCGGCAGCAATCTCACGTGGCCTCTGAGCTCGAGAGGCTGCGGCGCGCCATCGACGCTGTGAGCAGCGAGCTCGACCCCGCGACGGCGACCAGAGTGCGCGAGGCTCTAGCCCCGGTCAACGAAGACGCGGCGACCCATCACAGTCTCCCGCGGGCCGTGCGCGCCGTCAAGCGCGTCCCTTCTTCTTATTCTTCGTCTTCGTCTTCTTCTTCTTCTTCTTCTTCTTCTTCTTCTTCGAGGCCCGAGAGCCGCGGGAGCGTCGTGAGCGATCTCAGCACCTCGAAGCGACGACCTTCGGACGACGCGAGCAGCGCGTCCTCGACGCCACTCGCGAGCTCCCGGAGCGCGCCCGAGTCCGAACCCACCACCTACAACGCGCGTACGGCTGCGCGAATGCTCAGAGCGGAGCGCGAGGCCCGTCTCAAATCTCGGTTTTGGCCCTGGGCCGCCGCCGCCGCCTCCTCGAAGCGCCGCCCCGCGAAACGCGACGAGGACCCAACGGCGCGGATCAACCGCATGCGCGACGCCTACCTTCGAAAGGCACCGATGAACGACAACGTTGTCGTCACCAAGCCGCCGAGACCCAACGACGATGTCGATCTCCTCCCGCAGGCGCCCGTCGCGCGCTTCGACCTCACCAAGCAGCAGATCGGCGTCGTCGCCAAGTATTTTGGCGACGGCGACCTCGACAGTCTCTGTCGCAACCAGGATGTCCCGGTCGTCAGACATCACCCTTCTTCCCCCAATGGCAAGGGGAAGAAGAAGCCCGAGATGGTACACCCGCCCCCCCCGACGACGCCCAATCAATGCGGCGCCGACGCTGTCGACGACTTGCTCAAGTGGGCGCAAAACCTCGAGATTGATCAGTAGTAGTTCTGGAGCCGCGAGGTCATACCATAAACAAGGAGCGGAGGTGCGCGTTCTAGTGACCGATGGCGCCCCTCGCTTGGCGCGAGGAGGCTTGGTCGCGCTTGAGTTCGAGGCAGCGCTTCGACTTAACCGGGATTTTCCCAAACCTGCGCGGGGCTCGCGCACGGTGCGAGTAGCACAGCTCGCTCACCCGTGGTCGTCGCGGGCGATGTGGCGTCGATGTGCGTCCATGAGCTCGTCGAGCTTAACGTGAGCGTTCCAGTGGTGGAGCGGGACGCGGCCTCGCTCGTGGAAGCTGCCGTATACGCTGCTGGCGAGCGCGGTCGAACAGCGATTGAAATCAAAGCGAGCGAAGATCGCACAACTGCCGTCGCACGGCCCGGGCCCCGCGTGGTACGGCAGGCTCGGTACCGCGTCCAGGGGCGGGACGAGGTGCTTCTCGCCGGCGTCGTCCCGAAACGCGAACGTTGGGGCAGGCTTTGTCGTCTGCGTCGTCGGCGCCGTCGGCGGCCGCTCCCGCGCTCGACTCTCGTGGGAGTACACCTGGCGCACGAACTGGCTCTTTCGCGTGTCGCTGAACCGCTGCGTTTGCGTGTAGTCGGGCGTCTGGGTGAAGAACTGGAGCTCGACGAGGTCGGACTCCTCAGTCGACATGTCGTTACGTATCTTCAAAGTATCTTCTGATCAGATCTTCTGAGATGCTGCAGTGTACAAACAAACAACAACAGTTGGCGGCGAATTGTTGGATCTTCGCGTTTTATTTTAGCTGCGCGCCTCGAAGAGGAGGAGGAGGAGCCCTTGAGGCGAGTGAGTCGTTTGCGCACATAAAAACCACCTAGTCCCCACACACCCCGCCCCGTGAATTTCGGCGTACTTGTATATCGTTGTTATATGGCGGGGCCATTTATTCGAACATCATCACTATCACTATTGGCTAATATTGGTTGCCCCCCCCCCGAAAAGAAAACTCACCTCCTCCAAAGGCGCGCTACTAATCTATGTCAAAGAGGAGCGTGTTCTGGAACGTGGTCGGCGCGACGGGCGTCGTGGTGTCACCGTCGGGGGTAATCGAGTCCTCGCCCGCCGCCTTCACCTCCTTTTCGGCGGCGAGGGGGCTGGGCGCAGTCTTCTTGAGCTTCCTCGCCGTCGTGGTGACATCGAGGGCGCCGTCGAATTGGACGACGGGTTTTGAATCTTGCCACAATTCGGGATTACGCTTGTACACGACGATGGCAACGTTGCGATCGGCCGCGTCGACGCGACACCGGTCGGGGTCGACTGGCGCTTGGAAGATAGCCACGAATCTCGTGGTTCGGCCGTCGCCGAAGCGGCACGACACCTCCACGGCACGGTCGCCGGGAAAGGCGAGAACGGCGTCCTCGACGGCCTCGAGCTGCGCGATCAGCGAAACGAAGTCCTTCTTTTGGCGCCACTCGACCCGCGCGACGGGCGGGACGGCGTCTGCGTAGTAGCCCAGGCCGCGATCACCCACCTTGAAGACGTAGCCTTGCATGGCGCCTTCGAAGGCGTCCTTCGCCACGAAAGCCCCCCCCTCGTCGCTGGGGGCGGCCTCGTCATCTCTCGGCGAGATCGCGTCCGTCGCAAAGGGTTTTCGCGGCGCGGGCGCCGCCGACTCGAGCCAGCGCGAATGGTCATTCTCACCCGGGAGACTTCCCACCGGCCTCACCTCGCGCGCGTCTTCTTCTTCTTCCTCCTCGTCGTCGGCGACAACCACCTCTTTGGGCGTCTCGGGCGGGGGCACGAGCGGAAGAGTCACCGACAAAACCGACGACTTGGTGTTAAACTTCGCCTTGCCGCCGTCGCCGTCGACCTCGTACGGCAAGCCCGCGTCGAGGGAGTAGACTACGGTCCCTTCCTTCTTGGCGGTGAGCGAGAGGCGGCGCGCCTTGGCCTCGAGGTCCACGCCGGAGACCGAGCCGAGTCCGGGGAGCTCGACGGCGACGACGAGCTCCTTGGGTCGTCGCGACATCGGGCCCCTGCCGACGTGCTCGGTCATGTCGAAGTACCCGCGCTCCGTGATCGTATAGGCAGGAATCGCGCCGCCGCGCGGCGGCACCTCGACCACCACCTCGGGCGCTGGGGATGGCGCGGGAGCCTTGGCGAGCTTGCCCCTAAGCGCTCGCGCGAACTCGTTCTTCTTCGCCGCTTTAATCTCATTTTTTGCTTTCTCCTTGACGCCGCCGTTTGCCTTGGCTCGTGCCTTGGGGGGTTCCTTCTTCGCTTTGGCTGCTGCTGCTGGCGGTGGCGGTGGCGGTGGTGATGGTGCTGCTGCTGCTGCGTTGGCCTCGCTTGGCTTCTCCTCCTTCTTCGCGGGTGGTGGTGGTGCCTTGGCCTCGGCCTCGGCCTTGGTTCCCTCCTCCTCGTTCACCTGGTTGGGTGGCGCCGCTGGTGCCTTGGTTCCCTCCTCCTCCTTCGCCGCGGGTGGTGGCGGTGCCTCGTCGATTAGCTCGCGAGCGTCGTCGTCCTTGTCGTCATCGTCGTCGTCGTCGGCGGCGCCCCTTCGCGCAGCATCCTTGCGCTTTTTCTTACCGGCGCGGCGCGTTTTCTTTTGCTTGGGGGCCTGCTGCTTGGATCCGATCATTTCGTCCTCGGCGGGCGGATCCTCCGGTTCTTCGTCGGCCTTGACCACGAGCGGGTGCGGATCGCCCGTCTTGTAAGAGACACCCTTGAGGACGTGGTACTCGCGCAGCAACTTCTCGCAGGTGCCGACGGTCGCGTAGTACTTTTCGATGCTTTCAAAGGCCGTCTGCGTGATCATGTCCCGGTAGGGCTTTTGGACGCGCGCGCGTCCGACGGCTTTGGCGTGAAAGCAACAGTCGAAAGTGGATGCGGTGTCGCCCTTTTTGTCCTTCTCCAACCTCACGGGACCCAAGATGTGCGGGAGCTGCCAGCTGGTGCCCTTGTCGACCTTGGTCCCCTCGGGCTCCCCGATTTTGTCAGATTGGACGACGTTGACGAAGACTTTCGACGTCCCGTCGTCGTCGGCCTTTCTCGTCTTGACGACAAAGCCCGCCGACGGGACGATGACGTCGCGGCCTTTGGGGGCTTCCCCCTTGGCCTCGAGCTCCCGCAGGTAGGTGTTTTGCTCCTCGCAGTGCTTTGGATCGCTGATTTCGTCGACGTACTCGGCGAACATCTTGACGAACTCGGGGTCCTTGAAGGCCTTGGCGAACTTTTCCGTCTCGGCGTCGGTCATCTTGTGGTCCCCCTGCGCATTCGCCTGGGCCTTGCGCAGCGCCGCCTCGAGCGCCTCGGGGGGCATGCTCTCGATCTTCCGACCCTCCATTCCTCACACCTTTCTAGCGCGCCATCCACCACCAACGGAAAATAAATATTCAAGCACGACGACGCCATTTTTAACGGAAAGAAAAGAATGTTCGTAGCGCTGTTGTTCGCAGGCCACGCGCGCACCTTTGGGCGCGTGCACACGTCGATCTTGCGCGAGTTGGTTTGGGGACTCGGCGGCGAGGTCGAGACCTTTTGGGCCTTCGCGGAGGCGCCCCTCTGGTCCACCGGGGCCAACGCGACACTCGTCGAATTGTTTCGACCCGTTCGCGTCGCCGTCGTCGGGATTGGGACCTTGCCCTGCCTTCCCTCCGAGGAGCCCCGGTCGGATTTCGTCCCCCGAAAATTTGCGAGCGGTGCCGAGGCGATCCGTGCGGCGCACGCGCAGTACGCTCGCTTGGCGGCGGCGTTCGGATTGATCGTCGACCGCGAGCACGAGACGAGCCGCGAGTTTTCTTGGGTCGTTCGCGCGCGGTTCGACGCCGGCTGGTACGCGAAACCTCCGGACCTCTCGAGTTTGAGCCCCGACCGCGTCTACGTCCCGGGCCGCACGTGGAACGGCGTCAACGATCAGTTCGCGATCGTTCCGCGCCGCCTCGCTTCCGACTTCTTTTCGGCGGACGCCGTCTTCGAGTGCGAGGGGGGGGTCCCGCGCTGGCACCACCCCGGCGACCTCTGGCAGCCGGAGACGCTACTCTGGCGACATCTCGCGTCCCGGGGTGTGCCCTTCTCTCGCCTCACCATCCCGGCCGTCGTCGTCCGCGACGCCGACTCTAGGTGCCTCGAAACGCAGCCCTACGCCTTGCTCGGGACCGTCTTGGACGCCGCGACGGTTCAATCCCAAAGCAGCAGCAGCAGGAGCGCGCGGTTTTCGAAAATAGCCAAGACGGCGCACGTCGCCGCCTGCGCTTCGCGCTTCCCGTGTTGTGGCGTCGATCTCGCCGTCGGACGCCGGAACGTCGACTTCGACTTTAACGTTTACGGCCGGCTCGAATGCGATTTTCTCGGGGATCGATGGTGCGACGACCTCGACCGCCAGCTCAGGGACCACTCGGCGCGCGCCGACGACCGGGCCCTCGAAGCCGACCTCCGCGCCTTGTGGGTGCGCGCGAACCGAGACCGCGACGCGACCTCGGTCGTCGTCGTCCAGGTCAATGCCGCGCCACCGCTACGCGAGGCGCAACGAGTGTCCGCGACCACGTCCGCTCGCCTCGCCTCCTGGACCACCTGGCTCCGAGTCCCGGCCACAACGGCCCGCGACCTCTGGCGCGCGCTTCTCTGCACCTATCTCCACCTCTGGCCCCGCGCCCTCGTCGTCAACAGCAAGCTAGACGACCGGAATTTGATGATGATGATGAACCAGGACGACCTCGCCTGCGTCGGTGCCCCCGACGCCCTCGCCGCCGCGGAGCGCTGGCTCCACTCCGTCGTCAACGACTCGGCCCTCACGCGCCCCACTCCCGACACCCTCACCTCCCCAAACCTTGGCTGGGAGGTCTGGGCGATCCCCCCAGCCCCCATTGTGTCAGGAGGCTACTGGCAAGAAAACGACTTGATTAATTTCCCGCACTTCGCTTATGCTTTTATTCTTCATGCTCGCGACGCGTCTCGGCGGCGCCCGGGGCTCCCTCGACGACGACAACGGGACGCTCGACAAGCCCCTGGTGTTCCTGCACATCCCCAAGACCGCGGGCAAGTCGATCGAGGTCCTGACCGGCCCCGAGCTCAACCTCGAACACGTCGAAAAGCATCATCTCAGGAGCCACAAGAGGTGCTTTTCGTGGTGGCACACGCCGCCCCGCTTTGTGACGCCAAACCCCTGGCGAAACCGGACCGTTTTCTGCGTCGTCCGCGACCCCCTCGCGCGAACTTTGAGCGAGTTCAAGCACTTCGCCAAACAAAACGTCAACAACGCGCGAGCCGCGATCGACTTCGTCTGGCAGATCGTCGAACGCTTCGAGCAACAGGAACTCAACAATGCCACCCACGCCGCCGAGATGCTCGACCACTCGTGCCACATCTTCCCCCAGTTCTTGTACGTCTGGGACGCCGTCGCGCGCTGCACGTGTCACCACGTTCTACGCTTCGAACGCCTCGAGTCAGACTTCGACAATCTCATGCGCGCCTACGACCACCCCGCGCGTCTGACGGGCGTGCCCAACACCCACGCCCACCACGAGGAGAGCAACATCACCACGGCCACGATCCCCAATGACCTCGCCAGAAGGCTCCGGGCCGCCTACTCCCAGGACATGGTCTTGTTTGGCTACGGCGACGGCGACGGCAATTTGTTCGACCACCAACCGAGACGGCGGCGGCGGCGGCTCGAGGAGGACCAAAAAAATTGGGACGCCCCGGGTATCTTACCCGGCCCGCTCCACCGCTGCCGCGACGGCATCGACCCGGCTCTCATGCTCCCGTCCGACGCGGCGCGAAGACCAAAACTCTTTCAGACGGGCGAAGCCCACTGGATCAGCACCATGCGCACGCGGGCGCGCAGCTACCCCGAGTGGGACGACATCGCCGTTTCCAAGGCGGGTGCCCTTTACCACTACCAGACGGCCAGCGAGGTCAAGGTTCGCAAGCGGACCCCTCCTGCAAGCCCAAGGTCAACAAACCCGCTTCTTCCAACAGGAGCGACGCTGCCCAGGGCACTATCCACTTCAGCAGTGGAACCGCGTCCCACTTGAGGATGGACGGTGGGGCCGCCGCTTGTGCTGTGTAATGAACAGCGGCGACACTTGATTTTTCCATATGCCGCGACATACCTACCGGGTCTCGACTGCAGCGAGGATTATGTCCACTTCCCTGCTGTGCGCCGCGAACCACCCACGAGGTCAATATCATGGGCCGAACAACGAAGGGAGGGAGGACGTCGTCGAGAAGATAACTGGCGGCGAGTAGCCGCGCGCGACGGCGTCGTGGCCGCGGTCGAGTGTTAAATCGATGCGCGTCACGCCGCACAAGACCACGCGCTGCGTGTCTAAGAGGGTCTTTGAAGGTCGACTAGCTAAGAGGGGGTGGGTGTTTGAAGGTTTTGGTGCGTTGTGTGGGGGCATCAAGGATGTGTCTAATAAATGGGTCAGCAGTCAAAAGGCGCACCAAGTCGACGTGACCAGCGGCGTGATACCACGAACGAACACCAATGGCTGGTTGGCGCCGCGCAAAGAGCCGGGCGACGACCACGTGGCCGATGAAGCTCGTCGCTCAAAGGGGCGAGATGCCTTCATCATCGACCTCCTTGAAGCAACCGCACGGCACCAATGTCGCCCGCCCACACCACACGCGCGACTTTTTTTTGCCTATGGCTACAACGTCTACTTTTTAAATGTGGCGCGTCAGAAAGTAGTAAATCAAAACAGCATCACCCGAGGAACAAGAGCGGTGAGATTCCAGAAGGAATGAATGATTCAGGCAAAAATAAATGATCTTTGGAGGAGGGTCGTAGACGCTTTCCGTGCTCCACGACGCTCGCGGCGCGGGGAACTCTCTTATACGGCCGGCCTAACCGCACATTTCGTGAACGTCGAGATGTCCGCCGCTATCGTCGTCGTCGTCGTTCCCAACATGGCTATAGCTAGCTCCTGGAGCGGCGTGTTGAAATCCCTCCCTCTCGAGAGCTACGCCGAGTGACAGACACATTTAGAAGTCCGAATAGTCACCAAATCCTCCTCCTCCCTATCTTCGCGCTCCGTTCCGCGGGTTCGTGATCGAATTCGCTTGTCTTAATTTTCATCTAAAATCCGAGATCATCACTGGCTGCCGCCGCCGCGCTGGCGGTCGCGGTGATGGGGCGACCCTATTTATTCAACGAGGCTAACCAGCATAGTAGTTGTCGCACGAGCTGTCATTTCTTCTGTACAAAACAAGCCAGGCGAGGCTAGATGGTTCGAGCACGTCAGTATTATCCCCCGGCGGGTGCGATGATGATCGGAGCGTTGTGCCCGCCTACGCCCTATACCGGGGTCGTCGACAAGCCAAAAAAAAGGTGTGTGCTACTCGTAGTGGGTGGCGGTGCGCGCGCCGCTGCGCACGATACGTGCATACGGGCCAAGAACGAACAAACGACGGTCTCGCGCATCGTCCGCACTCAGAATAATAAGTCCGAGTCGAAAGCGTAGTACGCAAAGCAGAACATCATCTCCACCAAAGACCGAGCATCGACTTCCTCCCTCGAAGAGGAGGATCGCGATCTCGACGGGGAGTGGTCAACTACTAACACGCGTCGCACGCCTGAGACGGGAAAAAAAAATCAGTTCTTCCGAACGGATCACCTACCTCGGGGCACATCTCGAAACCCCACTCGTCGTCCTCGCCCTTCACGAGACATCGTGCGGGTGTGAACGAAGCGACCCAGTCGCACGTTTTTGATGGGTCTGCTCTCTTATGCCAAGATTCGTCGTTCGCGCAGTCTGATCCGACGAGAGCCTCGTAACACGAGTGGCACGCCGCAGAGCACGACTCGTACGCGTACGTACCGTCAGCTCCAAGCACGATGCAGCGGTTCGACTTGGCCTCGGCGACCCACGAACAGTCCTTGGACCTGCCAGGAGATTTGATGCAGACGACGCGACGGAACGCCGCACGGTTCGCCGGGCTTCGCCCAGTCGTCCGAGTCCTCGCACCCAGAAATGGAGCACGCGCTGCAGGCGAAAGGACACCTGCCGTTTTTGTCTCTACAGCCAGCCAGCAGCGCGAGAGAAAAAAAAACACACTCACGCCTCAAACGCGTAGGTGCCGTCAGCCTGCTTGTGGCACCTGTTTCCCGCGGCGTCCGCGACCCACCCGCAGTTTTTGCTCGGGTTCGAGCCGAGGTACCAGCTCGTTGATTCGGCACCACATTCGCTGTTTGCGCACGTGCCGCACGCAAGAGGGCACCCCTGGTACGCGAAGGTGGTGGCGCCCTTGACGGCGCAGCGGGTTGGTACGAACTTTTCCACCCACGCGCAGTCCTTGTCGGGATCGCCCCGCTTGTACCACGTCGGATCGTTGGAGCACGATGAAACGGCGGCGGATTCGGGTGTGGGTGGAAATGTGTATGCTGCGGTGCCCGCGTTCTCCCCTTTGCAAAATTCGCCGCCGCACGAGTCGCAGTTTGCTTCGGAGGACGCGCAGAACGGATTCGTGTCCGTGCTCGCGATGAATCCGCCGCACGCCGTGCAAGGCGCGCCCGTCGAAGAGAACAAGCAACATATGCTGTAGCCCGAAGACGAGGGCGCAATGGTGGGCTTGGGCGTCGGAAGTGGCTTGGGCGTCGGCGCTCGCGTGGGCTGATACGTATAAGCGGCCGTGCCGGCGTTCTCGCCCGGACAAAACGTTCCTTCGCACGATTCGCAGTTCGACGCCGAGAGCGCGCAGAACGGGTTAGCGTCGGTGCTGGCTGCGAAGCCGCTGCAGTCAAAGCAGGGGCTCGCTGATTCGGAAAATAGGCAACAGATCCGGTAGCCCGCGAACGGCGACGGCGCAGGACTCGTGGGCTCCGAGGTCGTGGGCGTCTTCGAGGTCGGCCGCGACGTGGTGGGCTCGGAGGTCGTCGGTCCCGAGGTGGTCGGCATCGACGTCGTCGGTTTCGAGGTCGTTGGCAGAAGTGTCGAGGGTTCGGCCGTCGTCGGGACCTGAGTCGAGGGTTCGGCCGTCGTCGGGACCGTAGTCGAGGGCGCGGCCGTCGTTGGCGCCTTTGAGATCGTGGGCTTGAGGGTTGTCGGTGCGGTCGAGGGGCGCGGCGACGGCGCGGGGATTGTCGGGCAGGCTGTTGGCAGCCGGCACCACTTGTGTCGACATTGGTCCCTGCGATTGATTGATTGATTGACTGACTGACTGACTGTTGTGCTTCTCTCGAGGGACTTACTCGCAGTTGCTCTGGCTCTGTGCGCAAAAGTCATCCGACGTCGCGAACGTCTCGCACACCGCGCACCGGTTATTCACGGCGGGATAGAAGCAGCAGCTGAAGTCCTCGGCCCACGCCCCCGCGAGGACCAAGGCTCCACTCAGACGCCGTCGTATCATCACTGTTTTTTCGAAAACAGAATTTTTTGAGGAAAAAAATCCATTGGGCCTGTGTAGACTCGACGCGCTTGCTACAAGCATAATATTCAACCACAAACCCCGTTTGAGTCTGCAGGTTTTTTGAGGGGGAAATCAGTCGATTTGGACCGGAGTTTCGTTCGGGCCTCCGAGGAGGTCCGAATGGGCTGCCCGTGAAGGTAGTACAATTTACTCCGGGCGAGCCCGTATGACTTATATACACTACGCCTGAAGTTGGCGTCGGCATTACGAGTCCAATTTCGGCGCCCTACGTGCGGCCGCAAGCGGTCGGAAGTGACTCAAGACGGACCGCAGAGCGGCCCCGATACGCGAGGGGGCTGTTCCTAGTCCCCTCGCCACGCTTTCGTGTCCCGAGTTCATCACCAGAGTCATGCATTTAGCAAGTCAGCGACGTTATCCCCCTCCAGAGTCAACGCGAATAGAATTGACGCGTCGATCGCGCGATGGAAGGAATGTTTGCGCTTGAGACAGACGCTCAGCCTCTCTTTGTTGCTCGATTTTGGCGTGTTCGAACTCGGCGGGGCCCACGTCCTCGCAGCGGTATAGACGAGTTTGTACTCGCGGGCGACGCGAGAGAACCGCCGGAGAGGCGGAAGGTTTTTGGGGCCAATGCTGTCGAAGACGCGCTCACGTTGTCAGCACGCCATCTCACGTTCTCTTCCGGTGTTATGTTTGCGGTAGTACCGCTTTGACTGGCCCCAGCCGTACTCAACGCCATCGCCAGAGAGCTCTGGGTGGTATTTCGGCGACGAGAGTAGGACGTGGCCACGGTCAAGAACGAGCTGCTGGAGGAGGTTGAGCTCGTTCTTGAAGTCCGGGCAATTCCCGAGGATCTCCTTGCTTGAGGTCTCCGGAACGACGTCGCCGAACTTGTCGAGCTGTCCACGGAGCGAGTGATACGTGTCACGACGAGTGGTCGACCTCAATTAGGAACTGGTGACGAAGGTACCAAATCTCCATGACATCCAGGGCGTCCTCGACCTGAAGGAGAAAATTGTCCGAGTCCCAGAAGCCTTGGTGCTGCTTGCCAACCTTGAGCGTCTAGAGAGCCGCAGACTGGAACCACTTGACACGCCGCCGCGCTCAGATAGGAAGACCTTTTCTAAGGGGGCTTGATTGTCGGATCGATCGTGAGGTCGACATCGTTGTCGCCGTCGTCGTTTTTTTCGTCGTAAACATCGGGATCTGTCACGTTGGTCGCTACTTGACAAAAAGCTTGCCATGCTTGTCACCTGAGTTGTAAAACCAGTGGAGCCGGGTTGATGTGAAGCGCGTTTCGTCCGTGGAGGCCATCAAAACAGTTGCAGGAGTGTCCAGCAGCACTTCCAGTACGTGCGCTGCCGACATGTTGTCGCGGTCCTCAGCGAGGCGCTACCAGCGCCACGCAAAAATCAAGAGACACCGCAAACTCTAACCTCTGAAATATACTCCCTAACCCTTTAAGTTTCTCCTTTACCACTTAAATATACTCCCTAACCCTTTATTTTTACTCCTTACCACCCAGCGCCCTGCGTGTTCACCAGCTCACCCTGACACGACTGGTGCAGGAATTTTTTGGGAGGGTTTTGGGAATCTTATCCGACCCTATTTTGGGTTTTAATTGATATAGGATGTCAAAGGGAGGTCGAGGACGCGTCGATCGGCATCCTGGCGTAAGGCAGTGGCGACGCTGAGCACTGTTTTTTCTACAGACAAATGTAGTTTTTACTCCTAGACTAGATGTGTGCTATCGACGAATCCAGCTTAGGCCGGGATGCCGATCGACGCGTCTTTGGCCCTCCTGCAGGGCCGAACAACGAACTTGACAGTAAACCCTCACAAAATCGTACACTATGTTGTTATGGTTCATGGTCGAATATGCTTGTACAACTTGTAAAACGGGGACGACCCCATAAAACCTCCGCGCGAACGATCGCAGGTGTGGATGGATTACGCAATACAGATACTTGGACAAGACGGGGACACAGAGTCGAGCGACCGACAATTTGGTTTCGACGGGGTGGCTCCCCAAGAACAGAAAAACTGGACGCCTAACACGTGTCGCACGCCTGGGGTCGAGGGGAAATGAAGAAGAAGAAGAAAAATAAGATGGTGTGGGGTGTACCTCCGGACACATCTCGAAAGCCCACTCGTCATCCTCGCCCTTGGTTACGCAGCGCTTTGGCACGAAGGAAGCGACCCAGTCGCACGTTTTGGCCGGTTCAGATTTTTTGTACCATGAATTGTCGTTCGCGCAGTCGGCTCCCGTGAGAGCCTCGTAGCACGAATGGCAGGCGGCCCGGCAGGCCTCGTACGCGTACGCGCCGTCGGCTCCCAACAGGATGCAGCGGTTCGACTTTGCCTCCGCGACCCACGAACAGTCCTTGGACCTGCCACGAGATTTGATTCACACGACGCGACGGAACACCGCACGGTTCGCCCGATTTGGCCCAGTCGGCCGAGTCCTCGCAGCCCGAAATAGAGCACGCGTCGCAAGCGAACGGACACCTGTCGTTTTTGTCTCTGCAGCAACGCGAAAAAAAAACACTCACGCCTCAAACGCGTAGGTGTCGTCCACGCTCTTCTTGTGGCACCTGTTTCCCGCCGCGTCTGCGACCCACGCGCAGTTTTTACTCGGCTCCGAGCCTAGGTACCAGCTCGTCGATTCGGAACCGCACTCGCTGTTCGCGCACGTGCCGCACGCAACAGGACACCCCTGGTACGCGAAGGTGGTGGCGCCCTTGACGGCGCAGCGGGTCGGGACGAAATTTTGCACCCACGCGCAGTCCTTGTCGGGGTCGCCTGAGGTCAGAGCGTCGTCGAGATCGGAAGCAGATTCTCGCCCGATTTGAACCACTCGGGGTCGTCGGAGCAAGCTGTCGGGCTCATCGTGTAGGTAGGCTTGGGGATCGGCTCGGGCGTCGGCGCGTCGGTGGGCTTGGACGACGGCGTCGTCGGCGTTCTCGTCGGCGGAGACAAGGTCGGTTTCCGCGTCGGCGGAGAAAACGTCGGACTTCGCGTCGGCGGAGACACGTACGCTGGAGTCCCCGCATTCTCTCCGTCGCAATAGGTGCCGTCGCACCACGTCTCGCAGTTCGTCTCCGAGAGGGCGCAGAAGGGGTTCTCGTCGTTGCTGGTGACGTAACTCTGCTCCGTGCAGTCGTAGCAGGGCCTGCCCGATTCCGAGTAGAAGCAGCAGATCCGATAGCTTGCCGTCGGCGAGGGCGTTGGAATCGGGGAGGGCGGATGCGGCGAGGGCTTGGGGGTCGGCATGTTCGAGGGCTTGGGCGTCGAGGGCGCCGAGGTGCTCGGCGAGAGGCTGGGCCTCGCCGTCGTCGGTTCAGAACTCGTCGGCTTGAGCGTCGAGGGCGCCGCCGTCGACGGCTCCGGCGACGGCCGTGGTGAGGGTTCGGTGGTCGTCGGACTCGCCGTGGGGAGCGAGCACCACACGTGCGAACATGCCCTAACACGGATCGCTGGAAGGAAGAATAGATACATACTCACGTCTCGCAGTTGCTCCGACTCGCAGCGCAGAAGTCGTCCGAAGGCGCGAACAACGTACACGTCGAACACCGGTCTGCGATGCTCGGCGCGTAGCAGCAGCTGAACTCGGCGCCCGACAGCCCTAAAAACAACAACGACACCCACCACCTTCTTGTTGTTGTTGTTGTCGTCGTCGTCGTCGAGAACATGGCGGATTCTCTTTCTCGGGGGTGGGTGGGAGGGTAGAACGAACGATTTTTTCGTTGTTGTCGTGGTGAGGAGATAGGGTTTAGGAGTTGTAAACGATACGGTCGTTTTCGGGGGTTGTTCCTTGAGTGTCGCTTTTCTCAAACGCCGATCGCGCACCACCAGAAGGTAACTCTAATAAGAAAAACCTAGATGCACTATGCATGAACAACAAATCACTACCGTCTAAAGTACACGAAGAGATATTAGGTTAATTAATTTTGCTGGTTTAAGGTGTGTTTTGGTTGGTTGGAAGGGCACACAGCGGCGTCCGAGAGGCGATGGGGGCGCTCCTCACACTACGGGCCCACGCGAGGCCACCGCCTGTCTCGAAGATGGATGTCTTTTGTTTCTTCTTGGAGGTGGTGGCAGCGGCCACGCCGCCGCCGCCGCCACCGCCTCCGAACTTCGGCTCGAGCTTCTCGGGGACCCAGGCAAGGGGATCTGCTTGCCGTATTGATTCTCCATGGCGCGCATCAAGGCAACCTTGGCCTCGTCCGCGTTCGCGTAGGCAATGTTGAAGGCGGGTAGTGCGTAGGCCTTCTTGAGGTCTGTCGCAGTCGCGTTCTTGATATGCGCAATCTCCGTCTCGAAAGCGATATACTCCATGCCCTCGGAGTTCAGCCGCACCCCAGGCTCGACCGTCTTTGTCTCCTCGCGAGCCCGCTTCCACGTCGGGAGTTCGAGAGCCGAGAAGTCAATTTCGCCCGTCTGCTCGCTGCCGCTCGACCCGCTTCGCTCGGGCCAGCTGGTTCCCCGTCGACACACACCCCAGGGTGCTTGCAGAAAACTTTGTAGTACCAGTTGTTCCATTTGTCAGAGCTCCACACGTTGTTGTTACCTTGGTCGTCGCGACTTTGATGTCCACGATCATCCGTTTCCGTAAACATGCGCGCGCGCGACGAGCGGGCGACGAGGCGCCGCGCGTAGTCGACGACAGTCCATTTGCAGACGGGGATGAGCATAGAGCGCATGTCCTCGACGAGCTTGACAAGCGTCACGAGCACGTCGGGAGGGAAGTTGAAGTTCGTGTCCCGGCCACGAGACTTTGCATCGACGTAGCTGGAGGTCAGGTATCGCTCGACCGTACGCTCGGAGGACGCCGCGTCCGCACCGTACATCGCGTCGCCACGATCGCCTTGAGCCCCTGAGATTTGCCCGCCGCGCGGCCCAGTCCTTCGTCGCCTTCGAGAGCCACGACGCCCTCCGTTCGAGAAGGGGCAGGGCCCGCGCTTCCGAGGCGGCGGCGGGAATGCGGGGTCAGGCTCGGGTTCCGTCGTAGACACGGCGCATAGTACTTAGGTCGGGTTCTCCTTGATATTCTTCACTTCCGCGTAGACGCGCGATACCGTCGCCTGCCGAAGCTCTGCGTACCTCGAGAAGACCTGCTTCAGAGCCGCCGACACCTTGCCGCCCACCCGAACAACCTCCAAAGCCGTTCGACGCACCAGCAAGGCCATCTCAGCTCGTGTCGGCCCCTTAGCGGCGGTCTCAGACCGTGCCCCTACGCGTCGAATCGGCGACATTCTCGATCAACCGCCGATTCTACAAGCGCCTTCGAGCAAAAACCGCAGCAACAACATGGAGAAAAAGAATCTGGTGAGGGTTTCGTGTCGATTTCGTTGTTCCCGCCGTGAAGAAGGGTCAAAGTCGCTTCGATCGCCGCCTTTCGCCAAGCTGGATACGTTGATAGCACATACAAGTGCAGGCCAGTAAGTTCACCTAGTCCCAATCTCTAACCCTAGTAAGTACAGGTCTGGTCGCAGTAAGTTCACCTGGTCAGTTAGTTCACTTAGTCCCAATCTCTATCCCGGCGTAAACCCACTCGTGCTCACACCCACTCACCCCACTCTCCTTTGAGCTCGTCGCTCTCGCCTCCGCCAATCTAAGCCGCCTTGATCCGCACACGCCGCTAACCTTTGAGTTTACTCTAAAACCCCCAGTAAGCTCATCTGGTCCCAGTAAGTTCACCTGGTCACTATATTCACCTAATCCCAATCTCAAACCCCAGTAAGTTCACCTGGTCCCAGTAAGTTCACTTACAGTGCGCGTGTAGACGCCGGGAGGGGGCTTATCGGTATTGCGCAGCACGTGTGGGGTAGGGTGGAGTCGTCGACTCAGAAGAGCATATCCTCGGGGTTGCCGATCGACAGAGAGCCACGTAGAGCTGGACGTGACAGAAGACGGGCTTGGGCAAGAGGACGCCGACCTCGCGGGGCGTCTGGCCCTGAATCTTGTTGATCGTTTGGCGTCGGCGGGCCTTAAGGGATACAGGTTGGAGGAGCCTCGGTGACACGACATGATCGATCATGTATCTGGTACCGTTGCAGTGGCCGTGCGACGGGTCGAGGTTGCGAAGACTTTAAGCTCGCGATCAAAGTCAGCATGCCGTTGGTTGTCAGGGAGTCGAAACTCGACTGTAAAGAGCGAGGCGTCGTCTTCCGACCCAACCTAGTCGACCGAAAAGAACTCCGACGCCTCGTCTCCGGGAAAGAAAGGCCGCGGTCATGCGCGCGTTGTCAGCATCGACAACATCGTGTCGACGGGGCGTGAGAATGGCGCGCTGAAAGAGCCGCCGCGGGTCGTGGAAACAGTCTGCGAGGTCGCTGCAGACGGCTTGGAGGATCACTGCCTGGCTCGCGCGCCTACCTGATCCTTACCCTACATTGGGGGCCACACACACCCCCCTCTTACCAGTCGACATTTAAAGACAAACAAACAACCCTCACCCATGTCGCCGCCGCGGGGAACCCCACCCAGGCCGCCCGATCCCAGCAGGACGTCACTCTTCGTCGCATATACGTCCGGCGGCAGCATGCGTACGACCTACGGGCGGGGCCCGTCCTCTCTTCGCCTGCCCCACGCCTCGGCGATGACGCCGACTAGGTCCCGCGTACTTATCTCCGCCCGTCAGGCACATCCCTCATATCCAACAAACCCACCCACATCCTTCATGCTCCCCACACACCCCCCCCTCTTAGCAGTCGACATTTAAAGACAAGCAGTCGACATTTAAAGACAAACAGACAAACAGACAGACAAACCTCTGTCGATTCGTAGTAAGGAAAACGATATCCCAGCCTCAAGTGAGAGGTCTTGGCGAGTGATTGTTGTGGCGACGAGAGAAGTGTACCCCCCTCCTAGGCCGACTACCTCGAGTGTGCGACGGTGTAGGCGTGTCTAGGCGAGCCCTCGAGCTAAGCCTCGTTTTGTTCCGCCATAGCCCTCAGCCATGTTGCCACCTCAGGCAGCCACACCCAGGCAGCCCGCGTCCAGCAGGACGCCACACTTCGTCGTACACACGTCCGGAGGCAGCATGCGTATAAACTACGGGCGGGGCCCGTCCTCTCTTCGCATGCCCCGCGGCTCGGCGATGACCCCGACTAGGCCCCGACTTTCAGGCGCCCCTCGCGTCTGTAACCCAAAAACCCCTGAGCGGGATCCCTTCGCCTTTCCGGAATCTCTCACATCTCAACACAACCCGAAACCCCTCAACGCCCGTGCCCCTCCTCCTAGCAGTCGACTTTTAAAAACCCAGGCACTTATTAAAAATAAACCCGACACATTTTTAACAACGACTGGCAGGACCATCCCAATGCATGGGGCATACATAGACTAATCCCAGAGCCGTAGCGCGAGGGATCAAAATCACTGGGCGTTCAAGGGGGGTAGAAATGAGGGCGAGTTGGTGGTCTGTCGCCAACTGTCACGGCTTTGAGCGAGGGGGTACCAGGGGGCTCCGTCAGTATGCGGGATTTGCGGTGTGCCTTGTTGAGAGAGACCCCGGCCGTTCGTGAACCGTGGGTACACGCAGGGACCCGCGGGGACGTTTGGAGGCGCACCAGGAGGGGAGCACCTCGAATTCGAGGGAGGCGGTTCCAGGGCGTGCGGGCAACATCGCCGGCCCAGCGGAGTTGTCGGCGAGAGATGTAGATATCGACAGTCTCCAGGCCAACAAAGCACTAGAGGAGGGTTGGAGTTAGAATGTGATGTAGCCATAAACTGGTGACGTGTGTTTTTCGACGCGGCGCGTGCGGACTGTGCGTGAAAGCATCGAAGACGATCGTAGACAAACTCGGTTAGGCAACATGATTGATTCCGAATCGCAACGGGATAGCCAGGATGAGACCGACGTAGAGAGTTCGCTAGGCTCGAGCAGTGACGTATCTCGAGGCAAGAACGTAGCGACGGAGCCCACTACCGAATGCCGCTGCCGCCTTCTTCGGACGAGACTCAACCTCCTCATAATCATGCCGGTTGCGAGAATGTACCGAGCCCAGGTCATTGTGGAGAATGGATGGCTTGGCGACAAACAGTAACTTGGATTCGGACTCTTCCCATGTTTCCAAGGCGGTCACCCGTGTGGAATAATTTCATACCCCATCTGGAAAAGTGCCGGACGAGACGAGGCATTTCTTCATTCACAGCACGACGATCGGGAACGCCACATCGTCTTTCGCACGCTGACTCTTCTTCGAGTGCGATGTCCTCAGTGTCGCGTTTTTTTGCGTTGTAACGACGACGTCCAGTGAGGAGTACATCGTCGTTGTTGTCGCCATGAGATGGTCAAGGTCGCCATCTATAGAACGAAAAGAACCGGACCTTGCTTAACGCTGAGTCTATCGAAGCGGCAGCGCCGGTGACGGAGAACCGCGCTTGTATAATACTGTTTAGCGCCATATCGAGGCGTGCGAGTCGTTTCGCGCCGTTATGAGGCATGCTAGTTTCGCTGGAACGCCGAACTTCGACAGCACGTGCCAGAGTATTTCTTGCGGGATGGACCCTGTCAAAGAAAGAAAGGAAAAGTAAAGAAAAGAAAAGAAAAGTAAAGTAAAGTAAAGTAGGTTGGAGGAGCAGAGTACAAAAGTGGAGTAGATGATGATCAGGGCCTCCCCGCCCAGTGGGGGGCGAGCTTGTCCTGGAGAAAGGCGTCTTCCGCGTCCGCGTCGGATCCGAGGGAGATCCACTTGAAGAAGGGGATGATATGGAGGTTCCAGCCGAGGTGGCGGAGGAGAGTGGCGCGGAAGTGGTGGACGCCCTTGAGGACGTACCTGGGCCTCGAGGCAGGCTCTCGTCCTCCTCCTCCTCCACTTCCGGCGGGGAAGTGGAGGTAGGCGTGCCTGCCGGCGACGAGGACGGCGGATCTCGAGTGGAGGTCGGCGAAGTCGAGGAGGAAGCCCTCGTCGGTGAGGTGGGGCTGGAATTCGTAGAGGCCGAGACGTCGGAGGGACGCGGAGATTTCGGGTTTGTGTTTTGGCGGAGTTTCGGCTCGTCTGGCGTCGACGAATTTTTGTGCGGCGACGAGGGCCGCGACCTCGACCTCGCGGAAGAAGGCGGTGTTCTCCTCCTCCTCGCCCTGCATTTGAAGCGCGCGGTAGACAGCGTGGAGGTCGGCGGTCTGGTGTGGCGAGAGGTCGCCGCGCCGCAAGACGCGCCAAGCCGGATCGACGATCGGGCCGGAAACGCCCGAGATCGCGCAGGCGTGGAGGAGGTCGAGGACGGCCTTGGTGGTTAGGGTGCGATCCTCTTGGAGAAGGAGGAGGGCGTCCCGCGAGGCGTCGAGGATCGCCTCGAAGAAGCCGTCGGGCGCGAGGCGGAGCGCGGAAAAAGCGGTCGCGAGGCGTCCGAGGTGCGTGACTACCGACCTCGCCGTGCTGAGGTCGAGGCGGTCGACGGCGCCGAGGGCTCTTCGGGCCTCGGCCGCGATGTGGTCGTAGAGGTCGGGGGCACAAGCCCCGACGACGGCGAAATCGCGCGCGCGCGCGGCGAGCGCGCCGAGGCGACGAGAGGGCGAATCGCGCGCGTCGAAGAGGGCGCCCGCGCGCCGGAGGGCGCTTGCGATGTCGGCGGCGAGGGCGGGGGCGTTGAACTTGGCCTCGGCGAGGGCCCGCGATAAAAACTGGAGTTCCGAGGGCGAGAATTCGTGGAGTCGCGAGCGCGCGCTTCGCGAGACGCGAGAGAGAAGGTCGAGGCGGGCTTCCGAAGGGGGGGTGGTCAGGGCGAAGGCCCAGGCCGCCTGCGCCAGGCCGAGGGGCGGCAAGGCGTCGACCGCGAGATGGCGCGCGATCCTCCCGAAGAACCCGGCGTCGCCGGCGCCACACCTGGCGAAGCCCGTCGCGAAGCGCGTCGCGTCGCGCGCGCGGAGGTCGTCGTCGACGACGACGAGCGGCTTTATCGTAGCGTCGAGAAAGACGCGAGCTTCGAGGGGGTCGAAGACCTGACTGTGGCTCACCGCGAGGGCGATGCGCGCGAGCATCGCCTGCGAGAGCTCGTCGAGGGGCCGCGATTTGAGGGATTCGAGGGCCGCGCCGAAGGCGTCTCGAAACTCGCCCGCGCTCTTCTTCTTCTTCTTCGACGCGGCGGCGGCGGCGGCGGCGCGCTGCGCGAGGGCAGAAAGGACCCGCGCGAAGGCCGGGGTGTCGAGGGGGTCGAGGAAGGCTCGAGGGTCCTCCCGAAAAGCCCGGACCGCCGCGTCGAGGAGCCCCGGCGGCGCCGAGTCGCTGATAGCCTTGAGCGCGGTCGCGAGGTCTGACGGAGAGAGCGACGCGCGCCGGCGGTCGATCACCTCCAGCGCCGCGGACACGTCGTGGCAACGCCACGCGGCCGACACGAACATGCAGGCCTCGAGGGGCGACGCGGCCTCGAAAAAGGCGTCCGTCTCTGCGGCCCTTCGGGCGACGGCCGACACCAAGTCGTCGTAGTCTCGAAGCGCGCTCGCGAGCGCGCAGAGCTGGCCAGGTTCGAACTCGTCGATGCGTCGCTCGATTTCCGCGGCGAAAAATCCGAAGGGCGCGCGGAGCGTCAGGAGGGACCACGTCAGCGAGACGACCTGGGCCGCGTCGAGGTCGCGGATTCGAGCGCGAACGCGTCGAGAGAGACGGCGCGCGAGGTCGCCGCGCACCCCGAGCCGCGCGAGCCCGACGCCCGCGCTCACGAGCTGCCGGGGCCCGAGTTCCTCGAGCCGCGACCCGCACGCCTCGACGAGGGCCGCGACCCGCGCGTCGTTTCGCTCGAAAGAGTCGCGATGGCTCCCGAGTTTCCGCAGGCATAGGCTCAGGTTGACGCCGCTCAGCTCGGGCAACCTCGCGCCGACGAGACCCAGCACCCAGGCGGGAGTCGTCTCGTCGCGCATCAACAAGCGCTTCCACTCGACCTGCCGCTGGAACGCGACGCACCGCGTTCTTTGGCTGCGCGCCGCCGCCGCCCACATCTTCTTATTATTAAAGTGTTGTTTAGGATGATGATGATGATGACCGTTCGAAGCGGAGGCGGGCGTGGACGTCGAGGAGGTTGAGGTGGACGTCGCTGAGCGCGTAGTCGAGGAGGACGCCGTAGAACAAGAAAAATCGGCGATAAAAGCTCCGTTCGAGGGCGTCCGGGATCAGCCAGAGGTTGATGTCCTTGTCGGAGAGGATCTCGTCGACGAGGGCGTCGATCAACCGGTCGTCGAAGACGGGGGGACCAAAGTCGCGGTGGGCCTCGAGTTTCTCCAAAGTAAGATGGTCGAGGGCATCGTTGGGCTCGAGCGCGAGCCGCAGCGAGTGCCCGAAAAAGTCGAGTCGATAGGTCGAGCACGCGTCGGCGAGGAGGTTCAGGACGATGTTCGAGACATTTTTGAGCAAGGCGCGCTCGAGCGAAGGGTACGTACCAAAAGTACTTCTTTCGATCTCGACGACGCGGTCGACAAAGCTCGATATGCTCCGGACGTCGACGCGAATTCCCTCGTTCCCCTCGAGAAGACGCCGCTCGAGGGACCCCAAAAGATCGACCTTGGCGCGCGCCGTCTGGGTCAACGATACCCGAAGCCCAAACACCTCGGCCACCTCGAGTCGATCGAGGGCCTCGTGCATCAGACACAGCAAAATCTTGACGCAATGCGAGTACACGAACCGCTCGACCCGAGCCGCGCGCTGCCGCGGTAAGCCCTCAAAATCACCCAGCTGACCGCTCCCGACGAGCCGCTCGGCGTATGCCTCGATCTCCTCTTGCGTCATGTACCGTAGGGCGCTCTGCAGCCGCGGGGGTCGCCTGCCGGGGGGTGCTTCAAACGCCGGACCTTTTTTTTCCTCCTCCTCGACGTCGACGACCCTCAGCCGATGCCGCACGCCCAGAGCGTGCGCCGTCTTGTTCAGCACCGACGCGAGCTGCTGGTGCACCTCCAGCAGCGGGTCGCGCTGCCGCGACGACAACGCCCGCCGCACCAAGCCGCGCGCCGTGCGATGCATGATACCCTCCCTCCCTAATAACACTCAACAAGAAGGGGTAGGTACTTAAAGGTTGTTCTTGTTGAGGGCTTTTTCTTTCGTCGCCGACACGAGACAAAAAAAAAGGTTGGGCCTCCCTCCCTCCCTTCCTTCCTTCCTACTAATATCAGTCGGCATACGACGAGCAGCAAGGAGCCTACTCCTCCCTTGCGTTCGGCCTCCTCGTCTTCGACGTCGCAAAAGCGACGAAGGGACCGACATGTCGATCGAAATAAATTAAGAGTAGGGGACCCAACCCACCGACCGAAACTCCAACGAGGGCTCTCCCTTCCTTCCGGGAACAACATTCATGGCGGGCGACCTTGGAAGAAATATAGGTAAAAATATGCGGAAGAATGAGTGTGGCAGATCCAGGTGGTGGTAGTGCCAGGGGACGCAGCGCGCTGGTCGCGGGATTAATTAATTCATTCATTCATTCTTTCTTTCTTTCTTTCTGGGGGCAGACTGTTTTTTCAAAGGCTCGGGTAGTGTTGTTTTTGGTTGTTGGTACGCGTCGCAGTGTCATAATCATCAATTCAATCATCATCAGGTTCGCTTGGCGGCGGGCTCGATTCCTCCGATCTCGACGACGATGGGAGGCTCTTCGAACTGGTGGAGGGGTGGGGGGCTGTCCAAGACCCACTCGAGCGTCTCGACCAATTCGGGGACGACCTGCGGCGCGTGGCTAAAACGAAACTTAGTTCCTTCGTCGCGAGGAACGTACCACGTCGTCGTCGGTGGTCGCCGGGGTGGCGAAGGAGCGCAGAGGGAGGACCGTCGCGCGGGCGGCGACGAGCCGAGGCGTCCGGAGGAGCGCAGCGGTGCGGAGGAGATGGGCCATCATCCTGTGTGGTACTCGGTGTTAAGGAAGGGTAAGGGTGTTGGGTTATCGCTTTTCCGGGCACGAAAAGAAAGCCCTTCCAAAGGGGGAAGCAAGAGCGATGGGGTGCAGGCAGTACAGTAGTACTACAACACAGTGAAGTAAAAGGTTAGTAGTAACGATGGAGACGATGGAGATGGAGCAGGGGCGCCCGTTTTCCTCTTCTTCTTCGTCTTCCACTAGTAGCTGTAGTTGTTGTTCGTCGGAGGAGGAGGAGGAGGAGGAGGAGGTGGCGTCGTCGTGTCGCAAGCGGAAGCGGTCCTTGTCGCAGCAGGCCTTCAACAAGTCGTCGAGCGAGGCGTCGACAACGGAAAAGGAGGACGAGTCGTGCAAGGACTACCGGAGCGTGATGCTGACAGCACCATACGATCCGTTTGAGGTGCCGTGGACGGCGCGGAACGAGTCGGAGTTCGAAGCAACTTCCGAGATAGAGGAGGTGCGCGGTCGAGCCGAGTGGATCGCGCTGCTGCCCGAGATGATGCTGGTCTGCAACGAGGCGGCGCGGCGGGCGACGGTGAAGAAGGAGCCCAGGGCGAAATTCTTCGACAAGCCGCTCGCCGCCGACTACATGTACGACCGCGTCGCGCTGGCTATCGAGCCGAGGGGGTGGGTGTGCCGCGAGCGCGGCGAGGGAAGACGCATGCAGGGGTTTATATTGGTGGGAGCGTTTGCCTCGTGGGACTCGACGCTCCGGTGGTCGAGCACGGATCCCCGCGCCTGGGGCGTCCCCGACTACGACCAGCACCGGACGACTCCACGGAAGAGAAACGACGCGATCGATCGAAAAATCGACGCCATGGTCGCGGCGGCCGAAGACGTCGAGTCTATCGCGCGGCGGCTCGCTCGCGAGGAGCGACGCGACGACGGTACGCTCGCACGAGCTCTGGAGGCGACGGCTCGGGCCAAGGCCGCGTCCGACGACCGATTCACGGAGTGGAAGCGCCTCCTCGAGATCTCTCTGCTCGGCGCCCTCGGCTGCGGGCGGCGCCTCGTGTCGCGCGCCGTCGAATCGTCCCTCGCGGACTTGGACTTTGCGGTGCTCCAGGCGACCGAGACGGCCGTTCCCTTCTACGAGTCGCTCGGCTTCGCGCGCGTCGGAGCGCTCGCGAAATACCGCGACCGCAAGGATATGCCGGAGCTCGCGTATCGTCACTGGAACGACAGGATCACCGTCGGCGCGCACGGCGCCTCGCACATGATGGCCAAGCCCCTCGCGGCGGCGGCGGCGGCAGTACCTTCTTCTTGTTCTTCCACGAAGAAGAGTTCGAACCCCAGAGAAGATGTTTTCGAGCTCGCACGCGCTGCGATTTCCACGAACACGAACGTCATCGGGGGTTCCGGGGTCTTCCGAGAGCTCGTCGTCATCGCCCAGGGTCGCGCCGGCCGGTTTGGTGCCCGCGACCCCGCGCTCTCGCGCGCCCTCGCCCATGCCCTCGTCATATTCAAGTCGAACAGCTGCGGCGCATCGAAGTTGATCCTAAAACGCGACGTGTTGGGCGTAGTCGACGACGTCGACCACCCGACGCCAAAAAAAAAGAAAGCGCCGAGTCTCGAGATTTCGAGACGACGCCCGCTCCGGAGGTCCACCCGCCGTCTCCCCGTGTCCCTCCGCGTGGACGGAAAGCTCGTCCGCTGGCCCGAAAACCTCGAGGCCCGCGTCAAGCTCGACGGCCAACGCCGCAAAAGACTCTACGCGATCTCCTTCGTCGGCGCCCCGCTCCTCGCCGAAGTCGACCTCTCCCTCCTCGCTCGCCTCCGCGCCCGCCGTCCCAAGGACAACGGTGCCAAAACACTAGCGGTCGGCATGACGGTCATGTTCCGCTTCGATCCTCCTCTCGAGTGGGACAGGCTCCTCCTGCATCGCAGGCCAAGAAGGGGTCAGTTCCTTATCGACGACCGCTTCGACGACGGACGCCGAGTCCCCAGAGACAACCTCTGGATCGTGCGCTGTGCCGATTCCGAGGAGCTCATCGTTGCCCTCAATCCCGACGAGCGCGGTGACTCAGACTCCGACAAGTGGTACCCCTTCGACGACCTGCGCTGACGATGACTCGTTCTTTCCTACTCTTTCGTCGCCGTTTTATGCTCCTGTCTCCTCCTCCTCCTCCTCCTCCTCCTCCGGGGTGCGGCCCACCAATCATGATCTCGGCAGGCCGCCTCGCCACCCTTTATATTATCTTACTGCTTTGCTGCTAAAACCAACCTAGCTATAGGCAGGCAGGCAGGCAGGCAGGCAGGCAGGCAGGCAGCCTGCCTGGGGGTGTCGTCGTGGACTGCTGTGCTGTTGGAAGAAAAATCGTGCTCTGGGAACTCCGAGGGACCTCGGAGGAGGGCTGAGCCGCCCAGGGGACATATATAATTTGTTGGCACTGACTGATGATCAGATCCGAAATCCCGGCGTAGTTGGCACCTGTTCGGCTCTCGGGCGGGCCGGTTGGAAGCCGGAACGTTCGCAGGGCCCGCCCCAAAGCCGGAACCTTCGCAGCGGGTCGGGTTATGGGTAGGGAAGGAAGCGTTAACGAGGAGATGGTTTTCAGTCAAATCGCGGTCTCCGCATCGCATGGCGACAGGCGTCAAAAATCCCCCCCAACGCTCCTTTTTTTTTTCCCTCGTCTCTTTTCCCAGTGACTCTTATCCTGCGAGCTGCGGCCCTTTGAATAATAGCCTCGCGCTGGCCATTGTAGCGCGCCTGCACCACCTGGATAAAGCGCACAAAGACTGCCCCACGAACCTCAAGGCGAGGCGTGCCTCCTCGTACACTATCATCCTTCGTACTACTACGATCGCGATCTGACCCGCAGTTCCGACTTAAATTATGCCAACCGCAACGTCGTCCGAAAGCAAGGGCGTGGTCGACCGCTCCGACAAGCGAACGTTCGGGGCGTGGCTGGTGCACTGCATTTTATCCATGCTCGCACGCTTGATGTGCCTTCGTGCTCGAAAGACTGCCACCCAGAGATCTCAACGGCCGACCATGACGATAAGTGTCTACGATATGCTCCGAACTTGACGATAGATGACGACATCCGCGCTGAGCAAGACCGAGGTTATGGTGCACGAGCGCGGTACAAGCAAATCCCTCGTTGCGCGTGTAACAGATGACCAGCGACACATCGAGAGCCGCGCGGACACGTCGGCGCGGCGAGATTGCACGCGAGGGCGCAATGGTAACCGGCACCGCTGGCGGACAGGCAGATCGGTTCGGCTTGAGGGACATCCAGTCGCCGTGGACACACGGCAGATGAGCACGGAGTCGACAGACGCGGTGCGCACGCGCGGAGCGACCGCCAATCCGAGAAGTCCACAATATACTCGTTTCTGGCACAGCCTCTCGCCGGATCCCCGTAGTTCAATCCTTGGTCGACAACGGGAGTGTCTTGGTGCCCCTCCTCCTCTTCCTTGGAGAATTCGTCGTCGCCGTCGTCGTTGTCATCCTCAACGAGAAATGCAGGAGCTTGATAAGTAAGTCGCTGCGTCTCTGGGGGGCCCGAGGATCTTCCGCGGCCGAGGTGTGTTTGTTTGGCAAACTGGCTAACAAAGTCCCAGACGAACTGCCCATTGCGGAGCGGGCGGTGCGCAAAGTACTGATGTGCTCCTTTCCAGGCGCACCGCACCACAGGCGCACAGTCGACAAAGGAGCCCCAGCAGTAGAGATCCTTGACGCCGTCGAGCTTCGTGCGCCAGTGCGCAGCGGTCGACTGCTCGCAGCCATTCGCGACGCTCCAAATTTCGTAAACATCGTCCAGCGGCGCGTAGACCCAGCCTTCGCTCGAGACAGCTTGCGTGCCGTTGGTCGCGTTGACGGGAACGACGTTGTCCCTGATCCCGCTACACGCGATGACGGGGACGGGCGCCGTCGGGGCGTCGACAAATCCCTGCGCGAAGGTGCCAGAAATAGCCGCGACGGCGGCGAGGCGGTGAGAGAGCTGCACCGCAAGCCGCAGCGTGAATATTGCTCCGTTGCTCTGTCCCGTCGCGTACTCGCGCGCCACGTCGACGCACATTCGAGCTTCGAGGTCGTCGAGCACGGCCTCGGAAACTGCCGTCGAGTTCAAGCACGTCGTCCAGTCGCACCCTCTCGCGTCGCAGCCCTGCGGGCGCGCGGCGCAGCTCGAGTAGCAGTACTGCGTCGAGCCGGACCACGCGAGGCAGGTCGGCGCGTCGGGCGTTGATCCGACGCTGCCAACGGTGTTGAACGAGCTCCAGCTGCCGCTGTTCGGATCGTCGGAGAAGCCTTCGATGAAGGCGACGGCGAATCCGTACGCGTCAGAGGCGTTCGCGAGCCCCGATTCGGTTGAATCCCGCCGAGCGCCCACTCCCCAGCCGCCGTGGCTCAAAATCAAGGGTGTGGGACGCGAGGCGTCGTATGACGCTGGCAGATGGAGCAGGTAGGTCGCCTTTTGGCCCTCGACGCTGACGGTCTGAAGCTCCGTTTGGCCTAGGCGAACTGGCGGGGGGAGCCCGCAGCCCGTGGATTGCGCCGCAACCGTCGCACTCGACACCACCAGCGCCACGGCCGCCCTTGCCATGGAGATTTCTGTGTGGGAGTCCTAACTACTAATCGACAGATGTTTGTCTGTCTGTCTGTCTGTCTGTCTGTCTGTCTGTTTGTTTGTCCCTCGATGTAGGGTAAGGATCAGATAGGCGCGAGAGTAAGGATCAGGTAGGCGCGAGAGCCAGACAGTGATCCTCCAAGCCGTCTACGGCGACCTCGCAGACTATTTCCGCGACCCGCGGCGGCTCTTTTAGCCAGCGCGCCATTCTCACGCCCCGTCGAAACGATGTTGTCGATGCTGACAACGCGCGCATGACCGCGGCCTTTTTTTCCCGGAGACGAGGCGTCGGAGTTCTTTTCGGCCGACTAGGTTGGGTCGGAAGCCGACGCCTCGCTCTTTACAGTCGAGTTTTCAACTCCCTGACAACCAACGGCATGCTGACTTTGATCGCGAGCTTAAAGTCTTCACAACCTCGACCCGTCGCACGGCCACTGCAACGGTACCAGATACATCATCGATAGTGTCGTGTCACCGAGGCTCCTCCAACCTGTATCCCTCAAGCCCCACCGACGCCAAACGATCACCAAGAGCCAGGGCCAGACGCCCCGCGAGGTCGGCGTCCTCTTGCCCACAAGCCCGTCTTCTGCCACGTCCAGCTCTACGTGGCTCTCTGTCGATCGGCAACCCCGAGGATATCCTCTTCTAAGTCGACGACTCCACCCTACCCCACACGTGCTGCGCAATACCGATAAGCCCCCTCACGGCGTCTACACGCGCACTGTAGGTTAACTTACTGGGACCAGGTGAACTTACTGGGGTTAGAGATTGGGACTAGGTGAGCTGAGTGCCCAGGTGAACTAACTGGGACCAGGTGAACATACTGGGGTTTTAGAGCAAAGGGTTTTTAGAGTAAACTCACTCAAAGGTAGGCGGCGCGTGCGGATCGAAGCAGCTTAGATTGGCGGAGGCGAGAGCGACGAGCTCAAAGGAGTTGGTGTGAGCTAGGTGAACTTACTGACCAGGTGAACTTATATGAAACTTACTGGGAACCAGGTGAACTTACTGGGGTTAGAGATTGGGACTAGGTGAACTTACTGGCCTGCACTTGTCGACTGCTAAGAGAGGGGGCACACGAACGTCGGGACGGCTTGGTTTTTTTTTAAGGTCGACAGCTAAGAGAGGGGGGGGGATGGAACCCCCCTGGACAACGGGGTTTCGGGGGCGGGATGTGCCGGATGGCTACACCCTTCGACCACACCCCCCTCGAATGAGTGGCTCCGCACCCCAAAGACCCCCCGAGCGGTCTTTTGACCGCGCTGCGCCACTTATTTTCGGGGGGGCTCCCCCCCCGACCTCCAGCGTTTTGCGGCCAGAGGCAGGGTCGGATAAGAAAGTTCGTACGAGCCGTTAACTATGTTTCAGTTTGTACTAAGACATACTCAACGGATCGCTGAGCTATGTTCATTTGTACTCAAGCAGTATGTGCCGCCACGCCGCGAGATCGTCGCGATGGAACTAGTCCCCATAGTGAAGTCGGCATCCTTTCGTCCCCTCACGCAAAAAAAGGGAAAAGCCCACGCGTTGTAGGACCCGTCGTTGCGGCGCGGGCTAGTCTCGTTTTCTTATCCGACCCTACCAGAGGCCGCAAAAAAATCGGCCTCGTGCCGCTTGTTTTCGGGGGGCTCCGGAGGGCATATAGCACTACGAGGAAAAAATCATGATAAACAAAATGAAAAAAAAAATAATAATAAAAAAGAAAGAAAAAGAAAAGGAATATGAAATGGGAAAAAATAGCGGAAAATGGCTGTACTTGGAGAGAGATGTAACCCTTTCCGGGTGTATGGTAGAGACCGAGTGCGGTCTTAGGTGAGACTATCCCGCATGTCACGCGCTACTACACAAGTAGGGAATACGTTCCTTACTTCCCAGGGGAAATAGATCCCGGAGAGTCTTTCGCATTGACAACGAGGACCAGAGCTACTGCCAAATAAAAAATATATTCTGGACCTTACGGCACGCAAGGGCGGTTTTCTCCTAGTGTTGGATTATAACACTAGACGAGGCTCCTTGTCTAGGAAGTAGTAGAAAGTGGGAGGAAGGGGGGGAGGAAGAGGGAAAGCCATGTTTATTCGGAGAGAAAACCCTCGTAAGAGAGAGATGAAAGGAGTGTAAAGGAGTTGGAGAGATTTGACCCTCTCCGGGTACATGGTAGAGATTGCAGTCTTGGGCGTGTACAGACCATTCCGCTTGCCACATGCTACTACACAAGGTAGGGCTTTAAGTCCTAACTCCTTAAGGACATTAGGTCCCATAGAAGCGTTTACACTGACAACGAGGAACGAAGCCTCTGTTAATTAACAGACAACCCCGTACCTGACGGTACGCACCTGGAGGCCTGCTCCATGTTGGAAAAGAGCTTTTGACAGGGTTCTTCATAGTCATGAAAGATAAAAGGGCGGAAGGGTAAGGAAAAGGAAGAAAGAGGGAAAGCCGTATTACGGAGAGAAAACCCTCGTGAGTCGTGTAGAGATAGGTGTGAAAATGTTCCAGTGTCGCACACATAATAGTGTAGCTCTCTGGACCCCCTCAACGTGTGGAAACGGTTTATGCGTTTCAGACGTTCTTGAGGCGGAACTTGTGCAATATACATGAAAACAGTGGACAATGGAACAAACAACAACAGAACAGGACAAATTAATTATGATGTCGAGCGTGTTGTAATGTTACGCAAAGAAGCTGTATCAGTATCCACATCAGATGTATGGTCCAATTCTTCTTCGCTATTATCATCCAGTTCCTTTAACTCTGGAGAAGATGAATTATGAACATCAGATGGTGGGTCGTTAGTAGTGTTAGTATTGTGCGTAGTCATTGCATCACTCAAGGTAACCAAGGGTGATATGACAGATGAAAGGGAAGACATAGCAGAGTCGGGTGTAAGAGCGTGTAGATCCGATGCAGGAATAACACGATCATTTGCATCAGACATAGCTGCATGGAGATGATGAGCTGCTGCGTCGATTTGAACTTGCTGAGCCTCATTATACGTATCTGGAGGGAGCTGTCCAATAGATGAGATAAGCGACCGAGAAATGATATGGACAAATACAGCAGAGGACGGGATTATGATGTCTTGATGCATCTGAAGACTTGACAAGATGTTGTCTAATAGAGACACATGCTTGATGTTCTCAATCACTTGGGTGTTTAAATTTTCGTAAGTCTCTTGCATCTGTGTGAGAGATGTTAATGCAAGCGATAGTTGTTGATCTTGCGCCATCAATTGCTGTTCGGTATTAGTGAGACGCAAGGATAAAGACCGAACCTCTTCTTATAATTGATGTAAAGATTCAGTCATATTATCGTTAGTTTTATCTAGCGTGGGTTCAGCGGGCGGATTGTCGATCGGCGCTGGTGAAACATCTTCAGAAGAAGTATCATCTGAAAAGACATCACTTATGTCCGAAGGGTAGCCAACCTGGATTAGCACATTTTCAAAGGCAGCTTGCTGTATAGGTGGTAGTTGACGAAAATAATTAAGCATTGGCGGTAACGTCTCCGAGGAGATTGCGTTAAATTGGTGGGAAACATCATCAACGAAGCGCTCGACAAGCACATTAAGCAGCTCGTCCGGGTTGGTTACTACGCATACTTTATCTTCAACAGAATGTAACAGAGACCAAGCTGCTACAAGAATCTCAAGATTTGCATTCGAGATAAAGGGCAGCCGCTTTGGGCGTCGATTGATGTCCTTGTGCCACCGACAAATAGATTTAATGTTTCCGATTAGGGGAACTAGTCGGTGCAACGCTTGGAGTTAGAGCATTAAAAGGTGGAGACAGTGATAGTATACCTCCACCGCGACCACGGTTCATGGTAGAGTGGCGTCGGCTCGCAGCATCTTTGTTTTTAGTGGGATTCATCATGATAAGAATCTCCACATCACATTTTATGTAGCATTTCACATTTTAGCAAGCCAGTATCCTGTGCATAGCAGGGTTAATTTAAAGTCATTTCGGACATAATAGAGGGTAATGATTAACCATCTTGTTGAGCTATGGGTTGTTGTAAACCGAGTAACGTGCGAAATCTGCTGAAAAGTGGAGCTCCAAAGAGTTTGGTAAATCCATCGGCGATATTATGGGTACCGGAAACATGATGTAGGCGGATTCGTTTTAACTGTACGTAGTCGCGTATACGGAACCAGCGCGTGCTGATAGCTTTAGCCTTAGTCGCGCTGTCGGGGTTATTTGATAGATGAATAGCAGAGGCCGAATCTCCAAGTATGGGACTGTTACGTATGAACGACATGTCCGATGGGAGGGGATTGTCTCGTGAGCATCATAATTTAGTAGCAGATCTTTCCCTGAAGGTTGGCGGTGATAGAAGTGAGGATTTATAACAAATGCCATTTCCGTTAGCAATTTGCGTAACCAAACCACATCATCGGCACACATATTGAGGGCGATAAGTTCACTCTCATGCGTAGAAGTAGCTGTTATAGGCTGTAGCTTAGACTTCCAAGTGATGAGAGAACCAAACAAAAAGATAGCGTAGCCGGTTGTGGATTTGCGGTCTTGTTCATAAGAAGGTGCATTATCGGCATCAACGAATGCGACCAGTGGATCAAAATTACCTGAATTAACTTGTTCTTTAGTGTAGTCCAACATGGTGGCCATGTCAGTACGATTACCGATAAGAAGTCGAAGATGGTCCATTAGAGCGGAAGAACCAGAGTAGTACCAGAGGCGAAGATTACGATTTTCGGGCTTGCGCAAGTAGCAGAGCGTTCCTGTTAGTACTTGAACATGCAGAAATGCTGGATTATGCATTCCTCGAGAGCAACGACTAAGGCTTTGGGATAAATCAGGGCGACAGGCCAATTGAACAAACGTGAGCTTGCCGAGTAGCGTAGAGATGGTATGAAGGATGAACTTGTCCATATCAGAAGATAGCTCTCCAGTTTTATATGTGGTTGATGGTGACATTGGTGTAGAAGTGGGACGTAATTGCATTAAAATTTGGTACTCTTCGAACAATGCGTCAAGTTTAGCCTGACAATCCAGTGATATAGAGCCATCTGTTGTACGCGTTATGCGCATGCCTAGGAGAGTATGGACTTCCTCGAAGGTGTCGACTGAGTATTCCTTTTTCAGGGCTTGTTGGAACTCACGACGTAGAGTTGCCGAAGTACAAGTAATGACGACGTCGTCTACTGAGAGCGTGCAAATTAGAAATGTAGCGTCAGCTTGGACTTTAGCGTAAATGCATGTGTCTGTTCGCAATCGTGTGTAACCTAATGAATCAAAGAAGCTGTTTATGGTTTGATTCCAAAGGGCAGGGCTCTGACGCAATCCATAGAGAGATTTAAGTAGCTTTGGGAGACGGCGGCCTTGGTATTTAGTATCTTCGGGATCGAGAAGGTAAATGCCTTGTGGCAGTTTAACGTAGACATGCGAATCGATGGGAGCTTGAACAAGAGCGCTGGGGACGTCGACATGATAGACGGGAAGTCGCAGATGAGCTGCTAGCGCCAAAACACAACGGATGCCGGTAAGCTGTACCATAGGGCTGAATGTGTTGAAAAAATCGGTGCCCAGAGAGGCTAAGAATCCTCGTAGTACCAGGCGTGCTTTATGTTTAATGCACTGACCAGCAGCGCTGCTTTTTGTACGTAGGACGAGACGGGTGTCAATAGGCTTTGAGTTGACCGTTGGCAGCGCTAGTTTAAAGCAGCCAAACTTAACAATGTCAAAAATCTCTTTGGAGATGGCAGCAACATAAGCTTTGCGATCAGCGTCTGAGAGACCTTTGAGGCAGTTCAACTCATATTCATCAATTTTGATATCTTTGGCTTGAATCTTGTATTCGTCCGAACCAACCGTGCTGGGGTAATGAGTCGTCGTCAGATGAGTAATTGCGTAAGAAGCGACATTATCGGACAGATGAGCGTAATCGGGATCTTCGAGGAGTTGAACGACTAGTAGAGGAGCATCACCAAGGTGGGCTTCAATATAATGTGATTGCACGGTAACATAGTCTTCGATGGCGGAGAGATGAGGCTCGGAAGCACCATAAGAAGCGTCGTTATGATCCAAAATGGAGTGGGGAGCGAACAAAGCATAAGCATATTGAGCGGGAGGAACTTGAAAGGCGTGAGCATGTTCAGAAACTAAGTGAACGAGAGCTTGAGGAAGCCGAAAATCGGCAAGGTTGACGTCGTCGTAGAAGTGGACATGGGGAGCATCAGGCGATGGGCGGCTATGGCTCCTATGACACATAACTGAAGAGGACTGTGAAATTGCTTGGTGCACATGGTGATGAAGGGATGGTGTAAATTCCCCCTCTGGAGGTATAGCCGTCGGGTGGATGCCATGAGCGATATGAAGGGAGTGGAGGGTGGGGTCGCAGAATGTTATGTACTGCTTGGAGAGGTCATACTTGAAGTCGGCAAGCGTACCACCGGCTTGTTTATAAGCGGCAACAGTAGGCGAAGCAATACGAGTAAGAACATCCTTGAGATTGGTTTTGCGAAGAGGCTGAGGGTGATGGGGACCACGGGTGAGACGGAAGACATCCTGGGAATAAAGAGACCGATAAGATGATAAAAGTGGCAGAGTGTCGGGAGACACTTCAGATGTAGTTGTGGTGGCGGAAGTAGCGGGTGCAGGAGCAGCAGCTGAAGCAGATACGGGAGCGGGAGAGGGAGCATGGAGATGAGAAGGAGGAGTCGCCCTCTCATGGTCAGTGTCGGTAGGCATAGCATCCCCCCTCTGCGCCGCATCAGTAGCATCATAAGTAGATGTAGGGACGGCATCGGGGTTCATATTTATGAAATTCGCTAGGTTCCAAATGCAAATAACAAACAGAACAAAAAGGTTTGAGGTAGTCTTGTTGGGGAACATTACATTGGTCTAACAAAACTTGTTGAGGGCTTAGGACTTTGTTATAAATACGTTCGAGGGAAACGTTAGGGAGGAGATTATATGATTGGATAGCATGTATAACAGCCCACGGGTAGTGTGGTGCCGGATCTATTAGGGGGTGACCTTTATAGGATACATTCAGCATATGCCTGAGTCGTGTAGACGCGGCAGTGGGGGTGTGACCAACAACGGCTTCGACTTCATGATTAAAGACATGTAAGTAAGGGGGGAATGCGGACATATTAATACCATGTTCCACACGGAAGGGGGTTGTAACATGCTGGGATAAATAGGGTTTAAAGGAATCACAACAAATTTGTTTTAGTTGTACATGAACATAAGTAGAGCAAAAATTACGAACAAACTCAAGGGCGTTACAAAAGTCGCTGGAGTTAGTGCTACGACAAAAGTACACTAACAGAAGTTTAGAAATGAGACACTTGAAGACAATGATATGTCGAAAGGATCCCCATTCCGAGAGCACAGAGACGTAACCACCGCCACATGCCCAAGCTTCACCAAGTTGAAAATTTTTTTTGGATGATGGTTGCTTGATAATGTGGTGTGGATGAGGAAAGCGTTTTTTACGAATCGTACAATCCACACAGAACTTACGGTAGGGTACGTCAGATGGGTGGTGCCCAGGACTGGCAATAACCTGAACAGCTTTTATGGCTTGAGAATCACTGGAATGGTGAATGTTGTGAAAATTGGTAGCTCGTTGCTGCGCATCTCGAAATGCAAGAGTGCCCCAGGCATGGACTTTCTTATCGAAGGGTGCATGCTTCTCATGGAGCTGTCTTGGTGTTATAAGGGGTATTTGTTTTTCTTTAGTAGGAGGTGATATATCTGCGGATAAGATGTTAGAGAGGAAAGCATGAGATACTGAATCAGTATGAAAAGAAGTAAGTTCGTGGTTTGGAGTGATAGTATCACAACATAAGAGTTTTTTATTAGAAATGTAGAACATGGTAATAGAACTCTGGTGTAATGTGAAAGATGTATCTGTTGGGAATATATTTGTGAAGAAGGTTGACCTATAGTTTTTAGTTAGAGGAGCGTGATCAGGGTCAAACGATGGTGATAGTGTTAATATACGCAAGTCGCAAACAAGCTGACGCAAGTGTTTATAAATTGTATGATATGTTCCAGCTGGAATAGCATTTGCGATGATATCGCAGCATAGGTCAGAGGACAAAGACAAAAGAAAATTGATTTGGTACGCTGTGAAGTTATTGGCGCGTGCCAATTCGCGAGTTGAATAGTGTCGAATGCGATCGAGTCGTGGGTCGTACACCAGCATATTTGCAAATCCACGAATGGTAGGAGTGGGAGTATATATAGAGTGAACTTTGGCACCCATCTTCCTATCGCTTGATGTTATAAAGCCCAAATATCTGCTTTGGGACAAATGCATGCCACTTAAAGCAAATATTTCGTCGATAAACTCAAGACGATTTTCCTGAGGGTAGAAGACAAAAGAATCGTGAAATACAGGAGAGGTATATGAAACCAGTGCCTGTACTAGACGACGCGTGTCTTGATTTTCATTATGATGGTATGCTTGGCAAAGCCAAAGAAAACCGGTAACTGGTTCGAGGGAAGCAGTCTTGTCGATTCCGGCATCGTGTGTTAAACGGGCGTAGGTTTCGCCAAAAGCATTTATGTGTGCCTGGTATTTAGAGGAAGAGTTAGAAACTTTTATGTCTCCGCCTGTATATCTTCCACCAGTGATGTAAATGATGGATGAAGTAGAGGATTTATTTAAGAATAACCTGTGAGATGGTTGGTTAGATTCGATAGTTGTAATACGATAGGACACAGGTAATGTGATGGATTTAGGGAATAATCGTCCCATAATATTATAGAGGAGCACAAAAGCTTTGAGTTCAATAGGGGATCTCATGCAAGCTAGTGGTTTTCTTGAATTAGTCAAGAATCCCAGGCGAAAGTTAGAAATGCCCTCCATTTCATCTTGACTGGGATGTTCGACTGTTTTATTAGAGTGCAGACGAAGGAACAGCATAGTTAAGGTTTCAAGCTCAGTCACAGTTAAGCGCACGGATCCAGTACGACTAAAAATATTATAGGTTTTAGGTGTGGACACAAATGGTATGTCAGGAAAGACCTGCGTCCAAGGTTCGTCGACTATTAACTTGCGGCTAATGGAGTTGGCGTGGTCTGCAATATCCAGAAAAGAAGTGCCTCGTTTATTAGGCCATGAAAGCAGATCAAGAGGGCCGGTGTTATATTTGCGTGCGACGAGGATCCATCTTTCTCTGGCTTGATAATCTCCACATAAATAGCATGGAAATCGGTCACATATGTCCACCGTATAGTGCATCGTTGAGAAGATGAGATTGGCAACTCGTATATGATCTTCGTATGATGCGGAGTGTGGTGGAGTCATTTCCATGAAGAGAACGAGCGGCTTTAGAAGCTCAAGTACACTTAGAGCACTTGGGAACAAAGAATCATCCATATCGCGCTCGAAGGTGGAAATGGATCTCCCATTGATTATGTTGCGATTTGTGCATGGTGATGTCAATTCCACTATGTTAGTGTAATATCGTGCACGTTCAACGTCCGATGCTCGATGGAGATATGTCAAAAACTTAGGTAAGGATGGGAAAACTTCGATGGAGTTACCAAAACGTCTTCGTAGCATGTGCGTGATATTGTCGTCGCTTTCAACAAGAACTTTAACGTTGATGTTGATTTGCAAGTCATTAGAAGCGCAAGCCAAGAATGCAGGAGTGGACATCCCAGAACAAAGTAAAGTTACTGTGGGTATTCGTGGGCTGGGAGATGAAGTTACTGTGTGGAGCAAACGTGTTGTAACCTTGCGTCATACAGGAGGTGGGAAATGCTTGCGTATGTAAGGCAGCTGCGAATGCATTGACTCCAAGATGGTTTTAAGCCATGGGACGTAAATTACTCGTTCCATGAGGGTGGAATAAAGTTTGAGCATTTCGCGTTGTTCATTAAAAGCACATAGTCTGAACTGTAGTGAGCGAAGTTCCATTTTACGCGCTTTTGCTTGTTGTAGCGAGTAAATTGGTAGAGTTGGCAACAGGTTACTGAGTCTAAACAAAGTAATCTTGACATTATCATCAATTTTACTCTGGATAGATGATTGTCCTTTAAATTCAACTCCATAAAGGTGTATACCAAGTTTATCTTCTCCCCATTGAGTCATACTGATGATGTGCAGATCGGGATCGTTATGGTCGTTTTGCTTGGGTAGAAAAAGTGCAACGTCTAGCTTAACATATCCCACATTTGGATGCTTTGGCAAAGCGGGAATGACGGTCCTTATAATCATAGCATGTGTGATTCTCTGCGTATCCGTAGCAGTCTGGATAGCAGGTGATAAAGACTCGGGTAGCTTTACGATGTGGATAGGATCAGCATAACGTTTAAAGTTAATTACATGTTGAGAGGCACATGTGTCAGCATATCCTGGCGTAGTCATTAGCGGCAAATTGTACTCGTTGTACAGTTTAAGCATTGTTGCATAACAGGCATGTGTTGAGCTTTGACCAAACGCGTACTGTGTCATGAAACTTTGCGTTTGTTCGGAAGGCACAACGACGAGTGTAAAACCAGTATTTAATTTTGGTAGCAACACAGGGGGATCTGTACCATCTTCATTGGTTAAATTACTGGGGAGCTCAGAGTGCGAAGAAGTTTCCCGAGCTTGACGACGAACAATAGCATTCTGAGCTTTAGCATTTATGTGCTGCAGTAGCGGCTGAGGGATGTTATCGATTTCATCATCTTTAATTGACAGTAGAGTGTGGAACCTTTTCTCTGTATCAGCAGTCCCCCTCAGCTCCGCATCACTGGGGGACGCTTCAGGAGCAGATGTTTCAGTTTGATACTTTTCTTCTGAAACAAGAGATTCCTTATCGGCTTCCAAGAGGTTCGATATGGTATTGGACATAGTATCAACTCGAGATAAGTAGAGATGAACTTGGGTGGCTTCATCAGGATCTAAGGACTGTGTCGAAGCTTGAGAAGCGGTTGTCCAGAGGGTACTCAATAAGCTTTTCATTTCCCCCTGTACCATTTTAGAGTCGGTGGAAGGATTGAGATTCGCTTCCTGCAACTTACCAAACAGGTGGCGAAGACGATCAACTTGATAAGTAGCCCGGTCCGTAAGAGACATATTAGAGCGTGCTTTACGGTTAGAGGAAGATGAGTAGACAGGACGATCGAAGCTGGTATCTTTGACGTTATAATTTGAAGGTGAACGATAGTACGACGTGTCACGGGGTGAGATTGTCGATGCTTTATCTTTTGCATTACGAAGCTTACGAGCATTGAAGCCAGACTGTCCAGCTATAGTAGCTAACAACGAGTAAGCGTTGTTTAGAGAATCGTGGGATTGATGAATAGTGTCCATCAATAATACCTTAGGTGGCTTGGTAGCGGTAGTACCAGGGATGTAAGGGATCCAAGAAGCGGGTTTATCCAAGCGCCGGTTAGAAGAAAACTTTGTCTCATTATATATCTTTAACAAGAATTCCAATAGTGGACGAACGTCGTTAGGATCAACTAGCTTTAACAATTCGGGATCGTGACTCGAGTTGTTACTAGAGCGTGTCTCGTAGAGTTTACACCATTCCAATAAAGATTGAGAATAGCGCTCGTGATCCGAGGGATTAGCATATAGACGGTAGATCTCCTCGTGAGCTTTAAGAGTGATTATGGAGTTATTAAATTGGATTGATGCTTCATCATTATTTAATTGCTTTGCCTGAGATTGAAAGGCAAGGAGTTGTTCGACCAATACATGAGCATACCAATTAACATGTAGAGACATTCGATTAAACTGAGATTTAAGCTCAGTTACATCTGCACAAGACACTGTCTCGTAGTAATGATAGGCTGAAAGCATTACTGCACGTAATTTATTGGGATGTGCAGGGATTGCATAAATTTTCTTTAGTTGAGGCCACATAGCGAGAGCGGGCTTTTCCTGGGACTCGAGGTTAAAGAATGTGTACAAGAAACCAGGATAAGTTTCGCAGTTTTTGATCCAATCGGCATTAGAGAGACCTGTAAAGGACATGTTAGTTAAAGATGAATCATACACAATTGATTTAGGAAATCGGGTATCTAATAAAGTGAGGACATGTTTAACATCCTCATTTTATTCAGGACGGACAAGGTTGTACGACGCTTGGTAGTAAAGTCGTTCAAGGTTATTACGGGCATCAACCGTTAGTGGATGGGAAGAGTTGACGTGCCTAGTCTTCTTTAAATGTTCGGGCAGGGCATCTTCATCAGGCAAGTTTAAATCATTAATTTGTTCAGCTTTCCATTGAGCGAAGATAATATCAACTTCTTGTTCAAGAAGTTGATTATATTCCGGAGCATTCCGGGTGTAAGCTTCATGTGAATCAAAGCAGAATAACGCGTCCTCATATGGACTTGTCATATACCTGCGAAGCCTTTCAATTTGCAAGCTCACCTTGGTTGAATTATCTTGGAAACGCAATCCTGCGTTAATTTTATCAACGAGGATTTGTTCTTGTTTGTAGATATCAGTGGTAGATATTGTTTTTTGTTTTGACATGATTGTGACCTATTAAGAAATAGGTTAGAGGATTGATAGACAGATTCGACACATAAGAATGAAGGGCTTCTCAAGTGCGGGTTCTATGTCCAATACGCGATTTTAAACGTGGGCTTATTGACAAGACCAAACAAATCAACATGCTATTTAAAACAGGGTGACTTGAGACCGAAGAATGGATTAGTTCTCGAGCAGTCAGTCTTTTGTTGGGAATGGAAGTAAAAACCCGTACAAGTTTCCGCGGCTTGTCCAGGAAAAATTTTAATTTTATTATTTATGCGAGTGCATGTGACCAGTGACCGACCCAACTCGGGCACAAACCAATTTAACTGGTGGGCACATACCGTCACACAACAAATATGTACAGTAGACCACCGCCAAACACATTGTCGCATTGTACTCGTGATCAGGCGTAAATTGATCATTCGATTTAGACGTACAACACAGTTGGGCTGACACACCCACGCATCTGGGCCCATAACCTGGAGAGATTTGACCCTCTCCGGGTACATGGTAGAGACTGCGTGCAGTCTTAGGCGTGTACAGACCATTCCGCTTGCCACAGGCTACTACACAAGGTAGAGCTTTAAGTCCTGACTCCTTAAGGACATTAGGTCCCATAGAAGCGTTTACACTGACAACGGGGAACGAAGTCTCTGTTAATTAAACAGAAAACCCCGTACCCGACGGTACGCACCTGGAGGGAGGCCTACTCCATGTTGGAAAAGAGCTTCAGACTGGGTTCTTCATAGTAGTCATGAAAGATAAAAGGGCGGAAGGGTAAGGAAAAGGAAGAAAGAGGGAAAGCCGTATTACGGAGAGAAAACCATCGTGTAGAGATAGGTGTGAAAATGTTCCAGTGTCGCACACATAACAGTGTAGCTCTCTAGAGGAGTACCAGAGAGGCATATTATACGATATGGGACAGCTCCCTGGAGTACTAGTTACCCTTAAACAAAAGCGCCAAACAAGCGTGACACTGATAACAGTTTAGATGATCAGATTGTACTTAAAACACGTTTAAACTAGAATTGGCACTCGTACAAGATAAACACAAAAAAAAAGGCACTCATAAACAATAGTATGATATTATATATGACACATATAGCCACCACGCAAAGACAAACTGGATATTCTGGGTCCCCTCAGCAACATATGGGCTCCTCATGATCTTTAAGAGGGTGGGGCGTACAATAAACAAGGACATTGGCTCCAGGAATACGGGCTAACTTCACCACCATTCCTGCACTGTTCCGACCGGTCGCGCTTGCACTTGAATATGGCGAAGGGGCTTCTTTTGCGCACGTAATCTCGGGGTCGTGGGCATTGGGGGGCACCATTTGTAAGCAAGAAATAAGTTAACCTGGCGTGTTGTCGAACGGAGGAGGGGACTGGACGTGGTCGGCCCCTTCATCGCGAGCGGAAGACCCGCGAGGAGCGCGTCTACGAACCGAGTTCAACATCGAGAGTGACGCGACGCTATTGGAGGAGTTGAAGATTGCGCGGGAGCTCGAGGTCGGAGAAGTCTTTGTCAGCGAGATAAAGTCTCGCGATTTGGCAGTTGCCGCGTATAGAAACCTCGAGCGAGGCGAAATATTCGGCGCCAAATATTGCGAGCGCTTTGCGGAAATCGATTCTCACAAACTGCCATCCATTTTTGAGGAGGAGAGGCGCCTCGAGTCTTCGCCCTTCGACACGAACGAGACTTCGCCTATTCGAATAGCTCAGCGTGTACACCGTGTCATTCGTGTCGACCTATGACGCCCTTCTTTCAACGGACACCAAGCCTCACCGTCACGACCGAGACTTCGACAAACTTTGAGGTTTTCACGTACAAAATGAAAAGGGGAGCCACGCTTCGTGCGGCCAAGTCGACGCTCCCATCGACCTCGAGCATTGATCCCGGCTCATCCCCCGCCACTTCGCTCGGAAAGAGCGCTAACATGATGATGACGTCACTCAGATTTCATTACTCGTGTCGGTATTTTTGGGGTGCTGGGAAGGGTTTGAAATAAAAAAGTCACTAGTTTGGTGTTGTGTCGAGGGGCGATGGCAATTCGCGTGGAGACGTGAGAGATGCCGGCAAGGCGAAGGTATCCCGCTCAGGGGGGAGAGGGTGTGAAGACGCGAGTGAAATGCGGGGCCTAGTCGTCGGCGTCATCGCCGAGCCGCGGGGCGGGCGAAGAGAGGCGCACGGGCCCCGCGCGCGTGCTGCCGCCGGACGTATGTGCGACGATCTGGGACGTTCTGCTGGGCGCGGGCTGGGTGGGACTGCCCGAGGCGGCGACATGGCTGCGGGCCGTGAGGGCACAGCGACGCGCCCGGCCCGAGGCGCTGGCGATCCCGCACTCGCGGTAGATGCGGCGAACTTGTGCCGCCGTGGCATCGGTGATGTTGGCATACAGCTACTTTCCACCCACGTCGTCGGCTCTGGGATGCGCTCCGTTCTAGGTGGGGGTTTTTTAATTCGTCGTCAGGAATCGGCGAGGTGTTGCCCCCAGGGCTGGTCGAAGGGGGGGCGTTGCGGCGGCCGGCCGAGGATCGATACCAATGTTGATGATGATGATGACGATTCGGCGTCGTAGATGAGGGGGAGCATTTCGGGGCACTGTAGGGCGATCTGGTCGACGGCGGCGACGAGGTCGCACGCGGCAGCGACGACGTCGCCGAGGGAGGCGGACGTGAACGGGACGACCGGGTTCCCTTTCTTCTCCTCCTCCTCCTCCTCCTCAGAAGAAGAAAGGGTCTCGCCGAGAGCCGATGTAGTTGCGAGGTCGGCTGCTTCGCAAAGAGAAATCGCGTCGCGCCAGGTCGAGACGACGAGGTCTTCTGCCCGCGAGAGGTTCAAGTGGATGAGCTGGCCGAGCCACTCGCAGGCCAGCGTGTGGTCGGCGCAGAAGGTGAGGAGTTTGTGCGTGGCGTTGTAGCATATCTCTTCGGTGATGGGCCAGGCGTCGCAGAGGGACGGGAGACTGGTCTCTATTAGATCGACGTGCAGCGCGAGAGACCCTCGCTGCAGTCTCTCCCAGTCCGTTAATCCGTTCGCGTCGTCGCAAATACCGTTAGCGCAGTAGATCTCGACTGCCTGGAGCGCAACGTCGACAATAGGCAAAGCGGCGCTCGCGTTGGCCCAGCGGTTCAAGAGCTCGGCTCCGACGTCGCAAAGTTCGCGCGACGTCGAGTCCCGTCGACAGACCGTCTCGTTGAAGAGGGTTATGACCTCGTCGCAGAGATCTCTCCTGTACTTGCCCGAGTTGCAGTAGGTGCGGTAGTACCCGCGATCGTGGAGACTCGCGTTGACGACGTCGCAGGCGACCTTCTCGACATCGCCGGACGCGCACCATTCGTCGACGGCGACGTCGAGACGTTCGAGCATCTGCTCCGCGGTCGCGCACTTCGAGGCGTGGGTTTCGGCCGAGGAGGCGCAAAACTGCTGCGGCGCCGCCCAAAACGCCTCCGCGGCCTCGCACGCGGCGCTCGCGAGGCAAGACGCCGTGACGTTGTCCAGCTCCGCGCACCACGACGCCGACGGGTGCGCCGCGCAGTAGTTCTTGACCGCTCCCTCGACGCTCCACAACTTGCCCGTCTGCGCCGCCAAATCGACGGGCGAGCCGATCGCGGCCACCGCAAGTTCGACGCAGAACAAAGTGTCGCAACCGTCGATCAAATCCTCGCCCCTCAACAGACGAGCGCCGTCGCACTGCTCCTTGGCCAAACCGCACCCGTAATCGATCGCGTACGGGAGGACATCTTCGATCGCCGCGACCTCGAGGGTCTGGAGCTCATCGTGGCTCAGGCACTCGAACCGCGTGAACTTGTGCTTCTTCACGGGAAATAAGATGGCCATGGTCAGCGTTGTCGCCCCGAAGGCGACCACGATGGCCCACGCGAGGACGCTGTACGCGACCGAAACCTTCGCGCCGGCGACCTCCACATCCTCCTCGGACTCGCGCACGGCTTGCTTGCTCTCCTCGCGGGGTCTCTCGTCCTCCATGCTGCCTGCCTGCCTGCCTGCTGATTGGTCGCGCCCAACTCAACGGACGTCGGTGATCATGCATGATCCGTACCCTCGAATCAATCCACCAATTCAAAAATGTCGCGGCGCTTTGCGCGCCTCGAACTCGTGTTAGAAAAGATGCTCGAGAGCCTCCAGCAGCGGCTCGTCGAGGTCGATCCCCGCACATTGTTCGAGGAGCTCGACGAGTGCTTTGAACCGCCACCCCTCGACATGGCGGACGTCAGCCAGCAAGTTGTCTCAGACCTCAGACGACACTTCCGGAGCGTCTGCGAGGCGCGGGAGCTCGAGCACAAGCTCGGCAACCTCGAGGCGTCGGGCCGCGCGCCGTGCCCGCCCTTAAGACACCTCGCGGAGAGCCCCGAGGACCTCGTCAACGCAGAGCGCGTGAGGCGAAAGATTGACCTTAAGAGACGACTCGAAGACTCCCTCTGCAAGCTCGCCGCCGAGAACGACCAGCTCCGACGAGATATCAAAGCCACATATGATTCTATCTAACTGGGAAGAAGAAGAAGAAGAAGAAGAAGAAGAAGAAGAAGAAGAAGAAGAAATGCTTCGATCTCTTTCCTGAGAACCTGAGTTGATGTTGGATTTCGCGAGGCGACGTATCGACGACCTTAAGTAAGAGGCGACTCGAATTCACCCTCTGCAAGCAAAATCCGAGAACGACTAGCTCCGACGAGACATCAAAGCCACATATGATGATTTTGCTGTCTGTCTGTCTGTCTGTCTATAAGGGAAAGGGCTTCACTCTGTATCATACGATCCTGAGGAAGGCGGCTGCAGGTTATAAAGCGATCTCGTGGCGTCTGGACTTTCATCGGTGTTGACGGGAGCCGACAATGCTTCTTCCGGAGGGGGCTGAGAAATGAGTACACGCATTTTCGGGTCCGATTCAACAGGCTCCGTCTGGAAAACAGCCGTACGTCGCGGAAGAAGGGGCGCACCAACCCGACGTGCACATCGCGTCTTCTTCGGCGGTGAGATACTTAACCACCTACACGTCGTTCTTGTCGCTAAGAGTGTTGACGGTCGGACCACATCATGTTCGTAGATGAGCGACGGCATTGCCCCGAAATTCGACGCATCATCCTGCAACGTCCAAGTCGCCGCCAAACCCGACTGAATCGACGAAACACGTTTCTTTCCCAGACGCGACGTTCGTTCCGCCTCGACGATCGCCCGCGCGTGCGTTGCCGTGAAATACGATGCGGAGCACGTGCATTCGGGCAACTCGGCGTTAAACGCTCCCGATGCAAAACATTCGACAGCTCGGTCGTCGAAGCTAGGACAGCTTGGGAACGTCCTCGAAAAGAGAAGTTCTCGACGCGAAATTAATCGCACTTTCCGACGTTGAGGGTCCACCAGCTCCACCGCGCGGAAGAACACGACGCTTCAGGAACTTCCTGCCGGTCCGCATCGCATGGTTTACGATTTGTTACACCTTGGCAATCAACAACGCGGAGATCACGGACTTATCAGATGAGCCGCCACCACTCGAGATACTATCATGTTGATAAACATTTAAGATATGCATGTAGTTCTGAGAATTCAACGATATGAGGTGGCATCAAGGCACGAGAGTCATCATCAGAACGATTGCAGTGAGAACGCGATAAAGGAACACGACGAAGAAACCGCGAGTTCCTCCTAGTAATGCTGGCAACGAATGGTGATCAAACACTGAGCGGAATTAAGTCGTCGGTCACGGGGGACGGGGGCGCAACATACGAGAACGATCCACTCAATCCCAGATATGCTTTTTTCTAGATCGGGTGGAAGTTGACGTAGATCTCCCGGCTGGGGATCATCGTAAACGCAAACTTGGCGCCGTGAGGGCCTTTGCCGTCGTCGACGAGGGTCATTTCGAAGCGACGGAGCAAGGCACCGACGGCGATGAGGGCTTCGAGTTCGGACAAGTCCTTCCCGGGGCACGCGCGCACCCCAAAGCCAAAGGGCATGAGAGCTTTCGGCCACGGACGGAGACCATCCTTCTCTTTGCGGTCGACCCAGCGCCACGCGTCGAACTTGGTCGGGTCTTTCTCGCCTGGTGGGAGCCGGTGCTTCCCCAAAAAACGGAGGGCGACGATTAGCGTGTATTCGTTGGGGTCGACGGTCCTCCCCGCTATTACAACGGGTTCGGTCGTGTTCTGGAGCGGGAGAACCGCGACTGGACCCTCCATCCGGAGGACCTCGCGGAATAGCGAGCGCAATAGAGGCACGGTCCCGAAGTCATCGGGCCGATTTGCGAATCGCCGTGCCTCGATTCTCGCCTCTTCTTGCAGAGTGGAATCTTCGGCAAGATGCTTGACCATCCACGTGATCGTCGTCCCGGTCGTGTCGGTACCCGCCAAAAACAACGTCGCGAGGTTTCCTACGAGTCGCTCGTCGGTGAGCGCGTTGTTTTCGCCGAGGTTCTTTTCGAGCAGCTTGGCCAGCACTGTACGGTCGGGTCCGCCTCGCCGGACCACATCTTCGAGAAACTGAAAGAGGGCTCGTTGACGAGCTTTGCCGCCGTCCATGCGTTCTCCAAAATACGGAATCAACTTACAGTACGGTAACGGCGCCATTAGCCGTTTGGCCAGGATCGCAAAGCAGCTGGTAAACATGGCGGCGTCGTCGTCGCCGCCGCGGAGCGTGTCAATGTCCTGGCCGAACCCGAGCAACCCGATTGAATCGAGCGTGAACTTATTCATCGTAGCGTTGATGGCAACTTCCTTGCCCGCAACCACTTCGCACAGACGTTCGCTTAGTTTAACGATATTCGGCACGTATTCTGAGAGTCGTGCGTTGCTGTGGAAGGCGGGCGATACGATGCGCCGCTCGACCGTCCATTGGGGCACCTCCGCGGTAAACACGCCCGGTGCGAAGTAATCGCACAATGTTCGCATCAACGGTGAGCGCTGCACAGTCCTCGGACGCAGCGAGGACAGCTTAGCGACGTCTTCGACCTCAGTGATGACTAGCGCTCGACGGGACAACGCCCGAAACTCGCACGTACCGACAGCCTCGCACCAGCCGTCGATGATATCCACACGCTTGGCAGGGTCGGACAACTCCAGCGCGTGGCCGAAAAACCAGTTCTTCCGCGAGGAAGGCGCGTCGGGAAACTTCCCGCCGGTCCGCATCACACGGCTTATGACTTGCAACGCCTTGGCAACCAACAACGCGGCCACAACCGAGAACACGGTCTTGGTGAGCCACGACCACATGGTTGACAATAATTAAAGCCAACGAGTTGAGGGGCGGAGATTTATTCGGGTTTTCTTTTCAAGTAGAGAAAGACCCATTGTTCTCTACCTTGAACTACCGCATGACGTCGACGAAATTGAAAATGCGCAAATAATCAGGTAGGAACCTGGGCTGATTTTTTGGCCCATTTTTAAGTGCCGGTTCTCTAGAGCAAAATCGAGATTAACCTTAACCCCCGCAAAAAATCTGTAGTTAACTCGAGTTAAATTCAATTGAGTTAACTACAGAAAAATAAAAAATAAAATGCCATGGAAAGCGTATTCCTCTTCATCTAGCGACCTTAGACTAACAGTACACTTAGTAACTTCATCAATCGATTTCTAAACCGTGCAGGGCTGCAACTTGACTCGAAATTTTTGTCACATAAAATCTTGACTTTGACACGTCACGCAGACAGTGGTCAGATCTGGGTCACATCAAAATCAACTTTCAGTATGACTGCCTTCATGATGGTCAAGTCACAGTCAACATCACGAAAACGAGAAAAGCGGCCCCAAGCGGCCTGAAGAGGCCGGCTGAGGCTGGAAACGTCCCACACGCGCAGTTAGCGTCTTCCTCCCTCAAAAACGTCCCACGCAGCACTGCGTCTTTTTACTGCAGTCCGTGTCTTTCTTCGCACGCTCTGGGTGATCCCCTGTCAGGCGCTAAACGTGCCTCCAAACACCCCAGAAGGCGCCGCTCTCCTCCCGGCTTTCCCGGGCGTGTTACCCCGATACTGCTCCGGTGGAATGTACGGCCTCGCGTCGTATTCCTCCTCCTCCGCCCCGCTGACATCCTCGTCCAACACGAGCTGGTGTACATGCACTGGAGCCAATTCCGTCATCGCCGACGACGTCACGTAAAATGCCGGGACCGTGACCAGCTCACGAAAAAAGTGGTCACGTCAAATCAGGAAAACGTCAACGTCAACGTTTAACGGTCGTTTGACGCCAACATTTTGACGACCTTAACGTCAAGGTGCAGCCTTGTGCTGTTCTGTTCGCACGCGCGTACGGCGAGACGCGTCTCTACGATGACATTGACGAAATTATCGCTCTTTCCAGATGAAGTGCTCGTTGGCTCACTTGAGTGCTTCAAACTCACGCATGCCCGTGTGTGTGATATATATATATATCACGGTTGGCGTCTGGCGACAAGGCTCGCGCCCAAGAACTTTGACGCGAGGCGCAGGAGCTTGACCAGAAGCTCGCGGACCTCATGGCGGCGGGGCATGCCTCGTGGTCACTCTTGCGGCACCTCACTGAGAGCCGCGAGAATCTCATGAATGCTATGCTTGGGAGACTAGAGCTTGAGGTTGAGACACGGCGCTCCGCGCAATCGAGCTGTCGAAAGCGACCAGCTGCGAAAGCACATCCAAGGCACTTATGATCCCATTTAGATGGCATAGAAGTTGACGTAGATGTTGCCGTCGGGGATCATCGTTCACACAAACTTACGGGCGGTGCGGGCCTTTGCCGTCGTCGTCGACGGTTATTTCGTAGCGATGGAGCAAGACGATGAGACCTTCGACTTCGGACAGGTCCATCCTGGGGCACATGCGCGCGCGAAAAGGGCATGAGGGCTTTCGGCCGCGGACGGAGGCCGTTCTTTTTCGTGTGTTCCACCCAGCGTCAGGCGTCGAGCTTGGTCGGGTCTTTCTCGTCGGCGTTTCCCCAGAAGCCAGAGGGGGATATTAAATGAATCCTCGATATGGTCGGTCGACGGTCCTTGCGGCGATTTTAACAGGATCGGTCGTGTTTAAGAGCGGGAGAAGCGCCGCGGCACTCTCCATCCTCCGCGGAATAGCGAGCGCAGCAGAAGAGGTACTTCCCCGAAGTCTATCTGGAAACCCAGTGTCTCGACTCTCGCGTGTTCTATCTTCGGCAAGATGCTTGACAATCCAAGTGATCGTCGTCCCGTCGGCGTCCGCCAAGGAACACGTTGCGAGGATTCCTGCCACTTTGTTGTCGCTAAGAGCGTTGCTTTCGCCGCACTTTTTTTTTAATCGATAATAAACTTGTGAGTTCATTCGCTTCACATTGACAATTTCCTTTCGCGCAACTACTTCGTACTATTCGAAATTCTCTTAATTCCAAAATCATCGGCCCATACTCAGAGAGCGTTGCGTTGTTGTGTAAGGCGGGCGATACGATGCGGCGCTCGACCGGCAACTCGGAAGCAAAATACGCCTGGTGCAAAGTATCCAATAAGCGTACGCGATTCTGGAGACCGTAGTCCTCGGACGAAGCGAGGTCAGCTTCGCAGTTCCCTCAAGCTCGGTGATGAGGAGTTCTCGACGCGACAACACCTGCAAAAACTCTCACGTTCCAACAGCCTCGCACTGACCCCGGTTCATAGCGTGGCCGATTTTATTGTTCTTCCGAGAAGATGGCGCTTCAGGGAAATGCACACCGGCCCGCACTACGCGGCTTGTGAATTGAAAGGCTACCACCGACGCGGCCTAAAGTAAGATCAAAGGCAACGATGATCAACCACGACATACTCCACGTTTCCTGTTTTGAATTCATCTCAAAATAATTCGAACAACAAAAGTTTGAAGCGATATTCTTAATGTAAGAGATCAATACATCATTTTTTTCCACGAATTATACGACGATTCGGCGGCAACCTCCAAGAATCAAACCAACTTTTCGGAAGAGTTTCGCAGTAGAGAGGTAGTTGAAACAGCTCGCACTTGTATTTTTGGATACTTTGATGTGACCAAGCATGTTGTGTAGGCATTGGGAGACGAGCGGGGCCACGGTGGCAACCGCGACAGGCGAATAAAATCGCGGCGATCGCAGTGAGAACCAGAGGGCGATAGGTCGCGAGTTGGTGAACAAACAATCTGCGAAGTCTTTCGGCACGCTGTAGGTTCTGGTAACGAGGATAAGGCGCAAGGTCGACAAGTGTGCGAGCGGCCAATTCAAAGGCTCCTCCTATACACAAAGGAGAATGCAGCATTACACTGCGCTACGCCCTGATCCGTGGAAGTCGGTTGCCATTCTCGTCATCAGAACCGTCGGTCCATAACGGATATTTCAATGGCTAGTATTATTACCCTAAGATGATATTCCTTGTACCCACGTGAGGCGGGCGCGGAGGCTCGACGTTAATCTTTTTCACCATCGTCCACAGACGTGGGGCCGCAACGTTTAACTAGTAGATAGATATCATCACGGTCCACAAGATTCTTCTTTGGAATGTGATCACTTGTCTTGGCAGCATAGGCCCTAGGGACTCGGATGTGCCATGTCCCACGAGAGAGAGAGGGAAAGAAGCTCGGCGTAGAACGACTAGTCACCATCATCTACGTATTATGATGTGTTTTGCCCTCGATTCGCGCACTCTTGAACACTCGTAGTCATCACACGAGCTGAGCGCCAGCACAGCAGCAATTCCGCGTTCATCGACAGGCCTTTGTCGTGTAGGATGTCGTTATCATCTAAGACCTTGCTGATTCTATATAATGGATAGACCGGCCCGAAGACTGTCCTAACGACACTAAGACGGGGGTCGTTTTTCCAAGGCACCACTTCTGTGTACACAGCCGCCTCTTCTCATTTCCAGCCATTTCGGATGGAGATAAGCATTTCTTCCGTCTATTAACGGTTCAGCCATCGGGGAACCTCCCGTGGGTGGCTCGGGCGTCGGTGTCTCCCACAACGATGACCCTGTTGATGATAGTCATCGGGGCCGCGGTGAAACGGGCCGAGACATCCCGTGAGTAGTCCATTGCGCCGATTCGATTGCTCGCATTTGACCCCAGCTATGCTTAATTCTCACACGCAACGCACAAGAAGTGCCTACGTTTGGACGCTCTATCTCGAGAAGAAATTCAACTTGCCGGAAGCCGCATTTAGATCCGCATTGGCCACCTCATCTTGCTTCATTTCCAGCCGACATCTTCTTCGTCATTTGTTTGTGCATTTTCCTCCCTTCCTTCGTACATCCGCTTCGGCTGCGGAGACGTCACGAAGTCTCTAAGGAGTGTGCCGCTGTAGGGTTGCACGACCTTGGTGTCAGTTCTTTCGTCTCCGAACTTGGTTTTGCACGCACATCTTTCGGACTCGGATGATGATGAGTAGGGGTTTGCGTCGCCTTCCGAGCGACACACCGAGTCGGATTAAGCCATCATCCGGTTGAGCCTGCATGCGCACATCGAACTCGTGAAAGGATTCGGCGGCTACGAAGAAAAACTTTGGCGGTCTGAGCGCTTTTCCGTATCCAAAGTGGTTCACGATCTCTTGCTGGCGAAAGCAAGCATTTTTTTTTATTGACGAGACCGCCTTCACCGTCTTGAAATTCCCATGGATAAGGTCAAAAACAGGATATTCCGAGCCTCGTGCTCGCCAACTTGTTGGCTAGACGGTGACCTTTTCTTCTGCACAGGACCCCCTGCTGTTGTAACGTTTCGGCGTCGTCGCGCTCTTCTCGTCGGTTAAAACCACATGCTATGATAATTCTGTTCCTATCTAGATATTGCGGAAGTTGACGTAGATATCACGATCAGGGATCATCGTAAACGCAAACGTGGTTTTGTGCGGGCCTTTGCCGTCGTCGACGAGGGTCATTTCGAAGCGTCGGAGCAAGGCACAGACGGCGATGAGGGCTTCGAGTTCGGACAAATCCTTTCCGGGGCACGTGCGCACCCCAAAGCCAAAGGGCATGAGAGCCTTCGGCCACGGACGGAGGCCATCCTTCTCTTTGCGGTCGACCCAGCGCCGCGCGTCGAAGTTGGTCGGGTCTTTCTCGTCTGGCGGGAGCCGGTGCTTCCCCAAGAACCGGAGGGGAATGACAAAGGCGTATTCGCGGGGGTCGACGGTCCTCCCCGCTATTACAACGGGTTCGGTCGCGTTCTGAAGCGGGAGAACGGCCGCGGGACCCTCAATCCTGAGGACCTCGCGGAATAGCGAGCGCAGCAGAGGCACGGTCCCGAAGTCATCGGGCCGATTTGCGAATCGCCGTGCCTCGACTCTCGCCTCTTTTTGCAGAGCGGGATCTTCGGCGAGATGCTTGACCATCCACGTCATGGTCGTCCCGGTTGTGTCGGTACCCGCCAAAAACAACGTCGCGAGATTTCCAGCCAGACGCTCGTCGGCGAGCGCGTTATTTTCGCTTCGGTTCTTTTCGAGCAGCTTGGCGAGCACGGTGTGGTCGGGTCCGCCTCGCCGGACCACGTCTTGGAGAAACTGAAAGAGGGCTCGTTGACGAGCTTTGCCGCCGTCCATTCTGTCTCCGAAAAACGGAATTAATCTGTAATACGGCAACGGCGCCAGGATCCGTTTACCCAATATTCGAACGCACTCGGTAATCATGGAGGCGTCGCCGCCGCGGAGCGTGTCCAAGTCCTGGCCGAACCCGATCAGCCCAATTGAATCGAGCGCGAACTTGTACATCGTAGCATTGATGGCAACTTTCTTGCCGCCGACGGCTTGGCACAAACGTTCGCTTAATTCTACGATTTTTGGCCCATACTCGGAGAGACGTGCGTTACTGTGGAAGGCGGGCGACACGATGCGGCGCTCGACCGTCCATTCGGGCAATTCAGCAGTAAACACGCCCGGAGCAAAGTACTCGAACGCCAGGCGAATCATAAACGACCTCTGCACGGTCCGCGGACGCAGCGCGGACAGCTTGGCGACATCCTCGAGCTCGGTGACGAGGAGCCCTCGCCGAGACACGAGCCGGTACTCGCACGTCCCGACTGCCTCGCACCAGCTGTCGATGATGTCCAGGCGAGTGGCGGGGTTTGTCAGCTCGCGCGCGTGGCCGAAGAACCAGTTCTTCCGCGAACACGGCGCCTCGGGGAACTTTCCGCCGGTCCGCATCACGCGACCTAGAACTTTCAATACCCGGGCCATGAACAACGCCACCACAACCGTCAAGGATGTCCGGATAATCCACCACCATGCATACAACAACATCGTGCCTGCAGGAGCGCCAAATGCGCAAGGTCAGGGTTTCGGGGAGACTGACTGACTGACTACAAGTCAAAGTCGGCTTTTTTCTTGGAAGCAAAAAGCAAAGCACGAGTAGAGATAGACAAGTGCAGGCCAGAAAGTTCACCTAGTCCCAATCTCTAACCCCAGCAAGTTACCTGGTCCCAGTAAGTTTCTTGAAATTTTTTGAATAAGTAAGTTCACCTAGTCCAAATCTCTAACCCCAGTAAGTTCGGCGTAAACCCACTCGTGCTCACACCCACTCCTTCGAGCTCGTCGCTCTCGCCTCCGCCAATCTAAGCTGCCTTGATCCGCACGCGCCGCTAACCTTTGAGTTTACTCTAAAAATCCCAGTAAGTTCATCTGGTTCCAGTAAGTTCACCTGGTCACTATATTCACCTAATCCCAATCTCTAACCCCAGTAAGTTCACCTGGTCCCAGTAAGTTCACCTACAGTGCGCGCGTAGATGCTGGGAGGGGGCTTATCGGTATTGCGCAGCACGTGTGGGGTAGGGTGGAGTCGTCGACCCAGATGAGTATATCCTCGGGGATGCCGATCGACAGAGAGCCACGTAGAGCTGGACGTGGCAGAAGACGGGCTTGGGAAAGAGGACGCCGACCTCGCGGGGCGTCTGGCCCTGGCTCTTGGTGATCGTTTGGCGTCGGCGGGCCTTAAGGGATACAGGTTGGAGGTGCCTCGGTGACAACGACACGATCGATCATGTATCTGGTACCGTTGCAGTGGCCGTGCGACGGGTCGAGGTTGCGAAGACTTTAAGCTCGCGATCAAAGTGAGCATGCCGTTGGTTGTCAGGGAGTCGAAAACTCGACTGTAAAGAGCGAGGCGTCGGCTTCCGACCCAACCTAGTCGGCCGAAAAGAACTCCGACGCCTCGTCTTCGGAAAAAAAAAAGGCCGCGGTCATGCGCGCGTTGTCAGCATCGACAACATCGTTTCGACGGGGCGTGAGAATGGCGCGCTGAAAGAGCCGCCGCGGGTCGTGGAAATAGTCTGCGAGGTCGCCGTAGAAAGAGCCGCCGCGGGTCGTGGAAATAGTCTGCGAGGTCGCCGTAGACGGCTTGGAGGATCACTGTCTGGCTCCGCGGTCATGCGCGCGTTGTCAGCATCGACAACATCGTTTCGACGGGGCGTGAGAATGGCGCGCTGAAAGAGCCGCCGCGGCTCGTGGAAATAGTCTGCGAGGTCGCCGTAGACGGCTTGGAGGATCACTGTCTGGCTCTCGCGCCTACCTGATCCTTACTCTCGCGCCTACCTGATCCTTACCCTAAATCGAGGGACAAACAAACAAACAGACAGACAGACAGACAGACAAACATCTGTCGATTAGTAGTTAGGAAAACTCCATTTAGGGTTAGGAATCCCCCTTAACCACACCCTCTTCACACCTACAACCACTAAATCGCTGTGTCGCACACCGTGCTGGTCTTTGTGTCGTTAGAGGACACGACGAAAGGCAGCACTACCACTGCCATCATTCTCTACCAGAGGCACAGTGCTTTTTACTGTTCTCTAGGTAAGGGCCCAGTCCGGTACTGGTAGAGAAACGTCCTCCGAAAGACATCGATCTCGATCGACGTCTCGGACAAAGGATCAGGATTTCCAGAAAAGAGCAATCTCCCGAAGTTCCTGAAAGTCTTAAGACCGTAGTCAAGTTTCATCGCTTGCTACTGGTGAAAAAGTGTGAAAAAGTGTGAAAGGCAACCAACAACGCGCAAAACGCAACCCGAAAACGATGGCGACTCACGACCCACAAGTCACGAGTCCGGAAGTAGCGACGCAATTCGCTACAAAACAAGCTCTCATTCAACAGTTCCAAGCCGATTTATTTGCTGAGTTCGCCGCTAGTTGCCAACAGATCAAAGCTAAATTCTTAGATCAACTCGCCGATGATCAAGCTATTCGCAAAGCTAGAATCGCCGCTGATTACACTGATCTCAGAGCCAAAACCACTGCCGCAATCGAAGCTCGAGACGAGCAATTTGATCAAGACGAGCAATTTGATCAAGACGAGCAACTCGATCAAGACGTGCAACTCGATCAAGACGAGCGACTCGATCAAGACGAGCAACTTGAACAAGCTCCCCAACCTGCTGTTCTTCCGGCAACTCCCCTCAAGCACAAGCAAACTTCTCACGAAGTCGCGACCCAAGACCCGATCATCTCTATGGTCACCCCCCCTCCTACAGTTCAAAACGTTCTCGACCATGAACAGAACCCACCTCCTGCCGACAACCCCACCGGATGTCAAACACCCCACGGCAAAGTCTCAGACCCAGCTGCCTTCCCTCCGGACCCAGGCATAGCCAAGGTTACTCCACAACCTGGCACACCCCACATTCACGAGGACACTCCACCTCGTTCGAATATCGCACCAGGAATATCGAACACTCCACCACCACCACCAATAAACACTACTCCCTTCACTCCGCCAACCCCACCGGAGCCTCCACCTCCTTCACTGGAGCCTAACTCCCCACTGTCGGCGACTCCTGCTACACCACCTATACAACTTGTAGTTCCCCAACATCCTCGTCAACCCCCTCGCCACACCACTCATTTCCTTGATGATCATGCCATATACGGCCATGACGGCCCCGGCACCTTCATCCCTGACCAAGCCCCCACCGCGGCTCAAGCTCATGCCGCCCCACTGTCGGATTCCCTTGTCCGATACCCATCATCTTCCGCAAGTCACTCTACTCAGGAATTTCCTCTCCATCCGCAAGACCATGCCACCTACGGCCACGACGGCCCTGGCACTTCCATTTCTACCACAGCTCCTTCCGCGGCTCAAGTTCCTGCCGCCCAACCATCGCACCCTCATGACAGACCTTCATCACCTTTCGAAAGTCGCTGTTCCCCCGATTTGCACCTCTACCCGCGTGCCTATATATTCTACGACTACGACGATTCCTCCGTCCCCACTCGAGTCCCCACTCAAGCGACACTCCACCTCCTTTCTCCAAGTTCCAATGCACCTCCGTCTGCGCTCCAACGCGAGTTGGCCGCCACTACGGCTGCATTCCGCTTCCAAACCGCTGAATTGGCCGTAACCAAGGCCATGCTCATTCGCAAAGGATGACGCTTTGTCCTCCACAGCCAACAAACTCACCACCACCGACGCCGCCCTGGCTTTCGCCACTGCCCAGCTCGCCATCCAAGCCGACGAACTGGTCTCCACCCAAGCCGAACTTCATTTCACCCACTCCCAGCTCAAGGTACTCGAAACTGCCCACGCTGACATCCGCAGCTCCCACCTTGACATCAACGCCGTCCTCCAAACCATTCTCACCTCATTGGATGCCACCCACCCCACTCAAGATGCTGCATCGCATCTTTCACCTCCTTTCCCCATCCACAACCAACCCTCATCCCCCTCCGAACCAACCTCCAATGCCTCTTTTCTCCCCGAGTATCATCACCACCTCCACGGATACCCTGGACCTGGTTCTCCTGGTTCACCACCCACTCCGTCTCTCTGTTCTCAAACCCCCGCCATCTCTGGCCCCTCCTCCTCTACCCACTCACTCTTCGCCTCTTTGGCACCCTCTGAACCACTTTGCACCCGCTCGCCTTATCAGCTACCTGGTTCATTCCAACTCGGACCACATCCCCGCGTCCGAGTTGCGAAGGCGTACATTCAACACTGGCGACCGTACCCCTACCACCAGCGAAGATCACCACGTGCAAAGTCCCACCAAGAATCAAGACCACCCAAATCAAGATTCGACAAGTTCCGAACTATCAAAAGACAGCTCTTTGCCAGATGGTCATGCTCACCATCATGCTGCCGAGACATGCATAAGGGCTTCTTCTCTCTTCGGGCACAACGGCCCAGGAAGCAATCTTGTCGAAGAAACACCAAGCCAGCTCGATCCCACTTTCGACAAGTCAAAGACCTAGACACCTCGAGATGTTCCCGAGTATTATGCCTACATCGACTATGGCAACCACACCCAAGAACCTAAGGCTCCGCCGTATTCCATGCACCGGGCACAAGAGGCGCAGGCCACTGACAACATCCCCTCCGATTCAGTCCCCTGGTATGATGCATACAGCGAAGTAGCAGGACCCACTTCACAAGTCTCGAAGATGGTCTCCTCGACCATTCCAGGTCAGCCGCCTGATCCAAGAACCATCAATGCCCCTGCAATGCCGTGTCCACAAGGACAAGACACGCTGTCAACAGTCCAACGGTCACCATACTCGCAGGCACTCACCGCACCTGCAGGTATCAGCTCAGATTCACCAGGCACTCCCGCCTTGTTCGATATCACTCGATCAGCAGCTCCCGATCACTTCGAAGCTGGTTCCGCCTCTCCGCATCCCCTCCTCGAAGACAGGCGCACACTGCTACTCACCGGCGCTTGCTGCTGCACCCACCATCCACCTTCTCGATCGGATGCACTGGATGACACTGCTCAGCAGGTTGCATGGACCCATCTGCGACCACATTGTAACGATTTGATGGATGTCTTCGCACGAGCACCAGTTGCAGCACCTGATCACCCGCTCCCTAACTTTCGGTCAGAGGACGCACTCCTTTTGACTGCCGATCCTTATGTCTCACCGCGACCAAGCCTCTGGACACCTTTCCCCATGGCTGCAGTAACAGACACAGATTTCGAGAGTTCTGAACGACCCGATAAGCCGCAAACTACGCACAATACCATTGCGACCACTTCGGTCCTGTATGTCCCCTTGCATAGCTTTCTTCTGGACACCACACGCTAGCGCTGCCTCCGGAAAATCGACGTTGCGCTCTCAGGAAACATTCTCCGCGCACTATGCACAGACTCGCTTCAACTGAACCACTTCTGTAAGCATTTTCGCATCACTGGAATGCACGACAAACGCCCCACGCCAGCTGCCGGCTCCACCACAAACATGCACCCAAGTCATGTACGTTGCCTCCCTCAAAAGCGTCTTATCGTTCAGCACGTCACTCCTCATTTGAGGACGCATGTCACATGCCCGCACCTTCGAATGCTTTACACGCCTAAGGGCAACCCCGGTCACTCCGGCACTCACCGCACTGGTCCCAGCATCTCCGCTATTGAGGATGCTCCGAGCAGGACTGACCCTTATATCGCCCTTGGTTCATTCGCACTCTCCTTCGGCGACCCCTCTTTTCGAATTCCCGCACTGGACCCCAAGCATTTCAGGCCGGATACCCTCCACCACGGGATCTCAGCTCACGCGCCCATCTGCCCTACCTTGCAGACAGGTCAGCCGCGAGCCACACCCCTTTTTGCACTGACTTCGGACCACCCGCATCACGCGCTTTCGCTCTTGGAGCATGACACGCTTTTCGATGTTCTCCGTGTCACCGCATCTAACACCACGACTTTCGTCATTTCCACCGACGCTCCGCGCCGCAACATATCTCACGACCTTCAGATCACCAACCTAAGTCGCTCGCGCCCGCACCACGTCGCGCACGCCTTACGAGGGCGTATATCACTGGTGACCTCACAGGTCTTTCGATGCATTTTCCCACGTCCGACTTTGAACTTACGAGTTACTTCATGGCAATCCCCAATGCCAAGACGTCTGAAGCTGCGCAATCATGTCTCTGGAACTCCAAAGCAACAGAAACTGCCAGACAAGAGAGCACTCAGCTCTCAACAGCCTCTCAACAGCTACTTAAAGTCTCGCACATAGCAACGAGTACTATCTCGCCGTCTCTATTGGACGACAAGACGAAAGATAAGACCACAACGGCCAGCTACACCAGCCAGCTCATTGATGTAGCAGACGAGACAACGTAAACCAACTGCACAACACGGTTCCAGACTATTCAGACGATGCTCAGGTCCAACGCTCAATTACTCGACCACGCAAACGTTCTATCACCTGACCTTGCACTGCTACTGGCTCCTGTCTCATTCATAGCTGATGCACCCCATCCGATGGACCAATCCTTAAGATATGTCCCGCTCGCAGGAGCACCACCACAGGACACAAAGGTACGTCATGAAGACACAGGTAAGCGCACCATGATCATGCGCACAAGCTCATTGCGCCTATCCGATCACGACGAGACGAAGCTACAGATTTGCTTGACCCCTTCGCCTCTGGAAGACAAAGGCCGCCTCTCAGCCCCCCAGGCACCTGACCCTTCCCTGTCGCTGCAATTCGTGTTAGCACAGACGATCTCGCCTCCCTGCACGACTGCAGATCAGGCACAAGCCAATGTCACCACTCTGCAGAGTTATGCGCACCCGCTGGGAATCTTACCAGCACGGCTACCTCAGCCAGTCAGGTCACTGCACCACCTTGGTCTCCCCTGACACCAGGTCGACGTATCGCTCATTCGCGACCACCTCTAGTCATCTAATGGACGACTATGATCTCGAGCATGAACTCGTTGCAACGCTTGAGTCATACCCAAGAAGGAATCCTACTTTGGAGTCACCTCAACCACTCCCACAGGAACTTTGGCCACCAGACGCCACCCATGCGCTCGTGGTTTCTCCCTTGGTTTCCTCCAAAGCATTTGACTGCAGCAGAGACATAATGAAACCTCCCCGTGCGACTATAACCGCATTCTCGTTTGGGACACAAGCATTTTTACTTCATGTCATTTGTTTACGCCCATAGTACCGCGACGCACGGCAACCAAGATAGAAGTGGACTGCGTTCCACCCTCATCTCTGAGCGCCACCCCCGACATGCTGCTCCCGGCACTACTAACGAGTCCCCTCGCGTCTGATTCAGCTCTCATCGCTTTGTATGACGTCATATGTCATACTCCGATTAAAGCCCAGACACCACACAGGCTACAATTCACTCGCGACGACACGCTCACCGCCCCTCTCGGTTTAGACTACGAACATTGCGCCATCCCCATGGTACACCCACAGTCAACTTAGACGCACGCTCGCTTGTCGCACAGTACGATGCCCAAACACCTTATGATTCATGATGCGCAGAACACTGTCGTCTCAGCCACCGCTGAAGCGCCTCATCCGACCGCCGCCCGGCTCTGCGCTCGTTTCGCTATCATGGTCTCTCGGTTTCACCAGCAATTCGAAGATTTCACCCAGTTCGAATTACGATGGCGCATTAGAATTCTACCGACGAAAAGATTCGTTTCGATTCGTATCAGTCATGCCTCCTATGGCTACTCTGGCTACATCGGAACTCAATTCAAGGCACGTACCGAAGTCCCTCTTTCTACGACCTCTGTCACACGCCAAGACCTGATGAGTATTCGTCGTTCCTCCCGCCTTCAACACGACTCCCGACGACCAAATCCCCGACGATTTGTGATGACACCAAGTTCCGTCATCAATGCAATTCCGAGCCTCCCACGCTCTTCCGTCAATCTCTCGCAGGTCAGACCTCTCAAGTTTCAGCATTCCACCCTCGCTCGAGTTTATCCAGCATGCTGCAACGTGCAAACGAAGTTCAGTCATGCCAACGCAGCACTTCGCCGTTATCGCTAGTCTCGCACAATAAATGCCCGCCACCAAATGATAGCCGCACGCAGAGTCCTTTACTCACCTCTCTTCACGTCCCTCCCAGCACTATGCTTGACGTTGAAGCTCTGCACAACTATGGTTCGGTTACAGCGCAACTTCACGCGAAATCCTCGTCCAGTTCTGTTCATATCTCGCGTCTGTCGACGTTGTTATCGGAATCATGCTTCGGACACAGCTCAGACAGCACTAGCGTATTACGCTCTTATGACGCACTCGGTTCGCTCCTCTCCGTTCGCACTGCAGGTTCCATATTGCAGAACTCTGAGCCCAACAGCCGCCATTGCGATTCGCACCCAGTCGACGCTTCCCGTCGCACCCGCGAGGATAACCCCCAATCTCCACAGGTTGGACACGCGCTCTGCTCTAAGCATTTCACCGCATCTCACTGCCGCACACCGCTAGCCCCACCCAGTTGTGTTACGAATCAAGGGAAGTTAACTGCCATGCCTACCTACTTCTTCATTCCCACACACTCGCTGCTAGCCACAGTCTCACATGACTCATTGCCGGACAGCTCTCGCATTATGGACAGGAGCTCACATCATGCTCATTCTTCGGACATCCCCCGTCCACAGATCAATCCTCTCTTGAAACATACGCTCCCTACACGTTGTCAACTGTACAGCTCGCGCATATCGACAACACCCTTCTGTCGAATGTCTCCCCTTTCAGTCACTGCACGATTCACCAGGGATGCACCACGCTCCCTCGCGCTTGTACATCAAGGGAAGTTTGATTCTGGTGAAAACGCTTCGTTTGATTCTGATGTCAACGACTCCGGACATGAAATGAATGGATCAGTCGATTGTCACAGTTCAGGATCACTTTGCAACATAGAACACGAAAGATGCGACTTTGACCATACCTTCGAAGTCAACTCCCCCCCTGGCACGGACACTATCTTCAAGCAGTCCATCGCCTTCAGGCCTTCTCTTCTGTTGCCTAACTCTTCTGCATTTTCTGCACAGAGCACCGACTCGTCAGGGCAGGACACACGCCTGTATCCACCATCATACGCGATACACTCGCAAATCTCAGTCTCCCCCCAATCATCTTTTGATGATAGCCACTGGCGACTTACACGAGACTACGAACCCAAAGCTACAGCAAATTTAGAGTTTTCATATTTATGGCCAACCCCAGACAGCTTTATAAAGATATCACCATCGCATGACGATTACACCCACATCATTTTAGACGCTCATAGCCTAGCTTCAGCTGTCCCACGCTACACTCAGGACGACAGCTTTGACACGTATGTGACAGGCAATTCTGGTTCCCTCATCTTCCAGAGACAGCACCGCCTTACTCGCTCTCATTACGACGATTACCTTACCATGTCGAAACCGATTTGGTTAAATGGTCATATCTCTTCATGGGATCACGCTATCACTCCGTCATATCGTCAAATCTTCACTGGCCCACCATTAGCCACAATAGCGTCTCATCCCTACGGCCACTCCCATTATTCGCCTTTCGATCAACCATTGGTCTGCTGCACAATTCCCGACTGCCTCACCCATGATCCCTCCTGTTACTATTATTCGTTAGACCCCCCGCTCTACTCACATGCTTCCCCAGCTATTTCGGATTTATCCACCGGCACACACCGTCCCCTATATCATTAGCCACCGTGCAAGACGACGATCTGATCTCTCGCACACCATTCGCCATACTTCATCGTTAGCCTACTTAGCATCTTCCTCCACTTTTCTTCTTACTCACGATCAATTCTTTCGCCTTTCTTTGATCACCCGCTCTTTCTCCTTTCTCACTTCACACACCACCTGCGTTTCGTTTTCCTCTATCTCTTTCATGCACTTCGCACACTTTACTTCAACGCCTCCTCACGACGACTCGACATCCATTTGTCCCTGGCCAGACATTTGTTTTGTTTGTCCCAGATTTCGCTGCTCATCCCCGAGTTCAATCAATCTGCGAGGGCGTAGAGATAGAAAATTCCATTTAGGGTTAGGAACCCCCCTTAACCACACCCTCTTCACACCTACAACCACTAAATCGCTGTGTCGCACACCGTGCTGCTCTTTGTGTCGTTCGAGGACAGGACGAAAGGCAGCACTACCACTGCCATCATTCTCTACCAGAGGCACAGTGATTTTTACCGTTCTCTAAGGAGGGAGGGTGGTGACGAGGTCATGATGCCTTGTGCTCGGCGTCGTAGGACAGCTTCAAGAAGCGCATTTTGTAGAGCTTGAGGTTGGCGAGCGCGCAGGAGCGATCCATTTCGTCGCGCCTTCTTCTCGCCTCCTCGAGTTCGTCCGGGTCAGTCTTGTTGTCGGCCTCGAGGCGCATGCAGAGGCGGAATGCCTTTTTGCGCAGGAGCTGCTTGTAGCCGCAGGTGGCCACCCAGGCGGTCGTGAGGAGTCGCACGAGATTGCCGTGGTTCATGTAGGGCATGCAATAACCCATTTCTTCGGCGCGCTCCAAGACGTCCTCGGCCGCGTGGTCGGCCGCCAGCTTGGAGATCGTGGCCAACGACTGTTCCGGAACCTTGCTCTCGCCGAGGAAGGCGACGATGCGCTCGCAGGCCTCGTCGACCGCTTGGAGTAGGTCGTCTTGCGAGGTCATGTTGTTGGTATGAGCGTTGTGAAAAGAAAAAAAAGTTCCAGGAAAGACGTCCGTTAGGCGGCGTCGTCGTCGTCGTTAACCGACGTCGATGGCGACGACGACGAGGCCAGACTGGTGCAACCGAGTGGTCAACGTCAACAGGTCGTTCGGGGCGCCGCCGCCCCTCCCGAAGAGGAAGGGCCGGAAGACCAAGTCGATGGTGGACTGTCACAAGCCCGTCAGCATGGACGCGCCGATCCGCAAGCTGAGCCTGCAGCGGGTTGCCGAGGCCGGCGGCAATGGGAGACGAAGGGTGGCGCGGACGCAGAGCGCGCAGCAGAAAGTGGAGATCGACGTCGCGAGGCAATCAATCTCGGCGCAGCGCGTGAGGTTTGATGATTGTCGGTGGAGCGGCGAGAACAAAAACGAGTGGCCGCAGCCGGAGATGAAATTGTGGGAGAGCGTGCGGGCTGCCTGCCGCGATGCCGGCGTCCCGTTGACGCCCGCGAGTTCGCACTTGTACCCGGCGGCGCGGAGCGCCTGGGACTCGTTCGGCGAGGTTCGCGAGACGCCGATAAACAATCGCGCGTTCCGAAAACAAGATATGCCGCCGGCCTTTTACTCCCGCGAAGCGGCGGAGTCGCCGACGCGGCTCGGCCAGGCCGAGGGGACGAGCAACGTTCGTAAGTTCGAGACGGCGGAGGACAACGTCCGGACGTTCGAGTCGAAGGAGTGGCAACTGGGGCTCGAGGCGGACGAATCGGTCGCGCACGCTGGGACCCAGCCCCACGTCTTCTTCACGGAGCCCGTCGAGGTCGAGCACTCCTTCCAGGCGGCGGCGGCGGCGGCGGATGAGCCATTGTCGTCGACCTCCGACAATTACTCCGACACCTTCGAAGATGAGGTCCGCCGGGATTCGGACCCCCCGCCCGCCCTCGGTGTGTGTGGTAAGGCTTCTTGATTCAATAACGGGCATGAGCCTCGTCGCGGCCTACTCGGATTCGGAGGACGAAGGGGAGACGCCGGCGGTGAGCGACAAGGGGAAGCGATACTTGAAGGCGGCGGCGCTCCTCCCGCCCGAGATCCGGGCCGCCCTGGAAGGGAAAGTGGAGGACGACGAGGACGACGAGAGGGCGGCGTGGGTCGCCGGGCCCGAGGAGTCGTCGTCAATGCCGCCGCGGCGGTCGGACCACAAGCTCCTGGCGATGCTGCCAGCGGCGCGGACGGGCCTGCCAGAGGAGGAAGCTAAGCCAAAGCCAAAGCCAAAGCCAGCGCCGCCGCCAAGGGAGGAGCCCGGGTCGTCGTCGTCGGAAGAAGAAGAAGGCCCGACGCCGGATCGATTGTTCAGGCTTCCGACGAAGAATGCCGAAAGCAAGCCGGAGCGGCGGCAGCAGAAGCGGCGCGCCCTGGAGACGGCTTTGATGGAGGGAGACGTGTCGGCGCTGGACGGCGAGGAGGTCGTGGAGGTGCGGGGTCGAGCGGACACGCGGACCCCCGAGCAGCTCGCGGCGACGAGCGAGTTCACGGGGGAGGTGCGGGTGGCCGCCTCGTTCTACAACCCCAAGACGGGGACCAACATCCAGACGCTGAGACCCTCCAAGCTCCAGCGGCGGCGGCACCAAATCAACTCCCTGGCCGTGTCGGCGGCCGAAAGGGAGCTCGAGCTCCTCGAGAAGAAGAACGTGTCCACGAGGACCAAGCACCAGACCCAGTCGCGGTACGGGTGGTAAAAAAATTAAGAGGAGAGGCACTGGCGGGGCGCGTCTGCGAGCGTGCAGCGGTCGACGGTCCTGGTTGTCGGGATGCCGTTGCCGTTGATGTCGGAGCCGTCGGGCGTGGTGTATTTTGCGACGGTGACGGCGGCGGCGCCACCGGCGCCGGGGGGCGATCCGAGGGGCTGGGCGACCTGGATGACACCCTTGCCGTAGGTGTGGTCGGTTTGGGCGCCGACGAGGGTCGCGACGCCGTTCTGGGCTAGAGCAGCCGCGAACACTTCGGCCGCCGATGCCGTCTGCTTGTCGACGAGGATCGTGGTCTTGCCCCGAAACGAAACCGCCGGACCGTCCTCGATCGCGGCGTACTCGAAGGGCGCGCCGCGCTTGTCGAGGACCGCGACGATTTTCTCGCCGCTCTTGAGGAAAAGGCGCGCTGTCTCGATGCCGCCCTCGAGGGAGCCGCCCCCGTTGCCGCGGAGGTCCACGAGGAGCGCGCCGCTCCCCGGGAGCTTCTTGGCGACGAGGTCGGGGGTTTCCAAGGAAAAGGATCTGATCCGGAGCGCGCCGTCCGACGTGAAGCGGACCGAGGACAACGCGACGATCGCGCGCGAGATCGAGGCGCGGACGGTAGACTGCCCGCGGCGCGCGGTGACCTCGACCCTCGAGCCTTCGGCTCCGCGGAGCCGTCGCGCGGCGTCGGCGGCCGTGGCGACGGAATCGCCTCCCACGGCGTCGACGACGTCGCCCGGCCGCAAACCCGCGGCGTCGGCGGGGGCGCCCGGCTCGACATCGACGATCGTCGGGCCATCGAGGTCGACCAGCTGGACGCCGGCGCCCGCGACGAAGGCCGCGTCGCCGACGGTGGCGGCCGCGAGGCGTTCGTAGGCGTCCGGAGCGACGTAGCGCGTGTAGGGGTCGCCTAGGCGAGAGAGCAATTCGGCGACGGCAGCGCGCGCCTCGTCGGCCGACTTGTAGGACCGCCCAACGAGCTTCTGGCGTTCGCCGAACCAGTCGAGGCCGTTGAAGGTCCGCTCGTAGAACAGTCTGTCGGTCTCGCGCCACGCTTCGGCCGCGAAGCGCTGCTCGGCGCTCAACGGCGCCGCCGCGCACGCCGTGGTTGCTGTTGCTAGGATGCCAACGACAAGCGCCTGTCGTCTCAGTTGCTTGAGGAGGGCGGTCCGAGGAGGTCCTTTGGCAGAGACGTCGAGCGCCGCGACGAGTCTGATCAACAACAACAACAACAACATCAGTAGTAATAATTGAAATAAATAACCCTTCAAGGGTTTGTTTGTTGTTTCAACTCAAGAACGTACTAGAGAAAAGTGTGGGCGCAGGGCGGGTCGTCCAAATCGTCGTCGTCGATGCGGAGGCGGGCGATGAAGTGGGCGCCGAGGAGCGCGGGGGCGCCCGGGATCGAGAGGGTGAGCTGGAGGTACTCGGAGTAGTGCTCGTGGCAGCGGTCGTCGACGACGGGGACGCGAAAGGAGGCGAAGGTGTCGCCGGCGGGGATGGTGAGGGTGCCCATGGTCTGCTGGTAGTCGCCGCAGCCCTCGCGCGCGGTGGGAGCGAGGGCACCGCACGCGGCGAATTTCGAGGCGTCCACCCCTTTGGCCGAGAGGTCCTCGGTCGAGTACGCGATCGTCACGTCTTGGTCGTCGTCGTCGTCGTCGTCGTCTCGCTCTACGGTGATCTGGGCGTCGTCGCCGCCCTCGACGACGGTAAACTCGGACTGGGAAAAGCGGACGCGGAAGGCGTGGGGGTCGTAGGCGAAGGCGGCGCCCGCGTTGGTACCGAAGGAGTCGTCGCCCGGCGCGCCCGCGAGGAGTAATCGGTCGTCGAGGAAAGCGACCGAGGCGCCGAAGTTGTCGCGCGCGAACATCGACGGCGGCTGGAGCTTGACGAGCTCGATCCCCGACCACCGGGCCTCGGCGCGCTCGAACACGTAGACGGCGCCGGCCTTTTTCGATTCGTCTTGGGCATCGCCGGGCTCGCGCGCGGTCCTTCCCGATTCGCGGTCGGAAGCGAGCACGTCCCAGACTCCGCTTATCCCGGAATTTGACCACTCGCGCTGAAAGGGCGTCTTCTCGGCGACCGGGAGCTCGACGGGCGTGGCGCGGGGTCGGTCGTCGGGCGAGGCGTAGACGGCGGCGACGTCCTCGAAGGTCGCGGGGTCGAGCGGGAGCTGACGACGCGGGCCGGCACCGACCGGCCGGAGCGGCGGCGGCAGGCGCCAGTGGGTCCGCGCGTCGGCCGCGGGGGCGCCAACGGCCGCGAGGCCGCTCGAGGAGGAAATCGCGACCGACGACCCGAAGAGGTCGCCCGAGCGCCGGTCCGACGGGCTCAGCCGCGCCTCCGCTTTCCACTCGCCGTAGTCGTCTCTAAAAAAAGCGTAGGCCGCGCCGGCGTCGACAGTTTGGGCTCCCCATCGCCCGCCCGAGGCAAAGTGCGAAGTCCCCGCGATCTCGCCCTGGCCGTGGCCTCTGTTGAGCCACGAGAATCCAAAGTGGTCCACGTTGACGTGGCCCCAGTTGCTCCGCGAGGCGTCGACGACGCGGATCACGGCCGCGCGGCCGCCGAAGCGCGTCACGTCCCAGGAGGCGTTGTACATGCGCTCGTCGCACCGCCCCGTCTCGCGCGCGACGGCGACGCCGTCGACGAGGAGCTCGACGTACTCCTTGAGCGCGTCGCATCCGCCCCCCACGAGAAACGACGCGGCCAGAAACTCGCCCGTCGTCGGGAGCGGAATCGCTTCGGACGTCAGCGTGCCGACGGCCGCGTCCGAACCGGCGGCGCCCGCCGAGGTCCCTGGAAGTGGTTGCGTCACATCGCTCGCGTCGCCCGGCCGGTCTTCTCCCGTGCCGACAAAATATCGTCCGCGCGGCCGCGCGGCCCGCGGCCGGCCGCCCTCGCGCGCGAGGCTCGACCCCGCGCCGAGAATGTCGTTTTCGGCATCTTGCCGGTACGCCGGCCCGTCGCCGTAGGTCGGCTGCGCGTCGAAGGCCGTTCCCGAGCGCTCCCAGCCGACGAGGTCGCCCGTCTCAAAGTCCCAGGTCGTTTTGGACGCGCCCGGAGCGCGCGGCGCTCCGACCACCAGCCGGTCGCCGTCGAGCGCCAACGACGACCCAAAACGCGCGCCGCTGACGCGATCGGGCGCCTGGAGGGCAGCTTCTTCCGCCCACGCGCCGCGCGACACCTCGTCCTCGATCACGACCTGCCGCGACGGCGCGAGCGCCCACGTCGCGTCGAACGCGTCGCAGCTCGAGTCGCACCCCGCCCCCCGCCACCGCGCGACCAGGGGCGGGGGCGACGCCGTCTCCCCGAGGAACGTGATCGTCCAGCTCTGCCGCGACCCGCCGTTGTAGGTCGTCCCCGGATCGCCGCGCGTCACGACCATTTCGCCGACGACGACTTCTCCCGAGCACTTTGCCTCGAGCGCCTCTCGAATTTTTTCGGCCGAGGCGTCGTGCGGCAGCGGGTCCGTCTCGCAGCCGCTGCGGTTGGCGACCGAGACGCCGAGCGTGAATGTGCCGTTCGACAGCACCGCGTCGCCGCGCACCGTCGCCGTCGCCCGCGGCGGCGACGACCGGAAGACGTACGCCTTGCCCTTGCCGAGACGCAGGTTGTCGACGCCGTTCGTATCGAAGGTCTCGCGGTCCAAGGTGGACCCGCGGTTCCCGTAGTCGGCGAACGGCGCGCCGACGACTAGCGCGTTCTGCGAGAGCGCGACGGCTTTCCCGAAGCCCTGTTCGTGCATCGAGACGACCGTACCGCCCAAGAGTACGTCGAAATCGTAGTCGCTGCTCCGCACGACCGACGGCGTCGCGGCCCAAGCGTACTGAGAGCTGTCCCACCGCCGGTAGAAGACGAAGACCGTCTCTATTCCCGCCGCGCCGACGGCCGCGATGTCGCCGTCGATCGCCACGGCGCCGCCAAACTCGTGCCGCGCTTCGGTCGCCGCGTCGGCCGCGCTCAGCCGTGCCTCGACCTCCCACGCCACGGACGGCTGGCTGCTTGTCGTCGCGTTTGTAGAAGACGACGTGTTGTTGTTGTTGTTGTTGTTGTTCTTCGAGGCGACGCGAACGAACGTGTACGCGGCCGCCTCGCCCGGCGCTCCGACGAGGATTGTCGACGACGCAGCAGACTCGTCCTCCCGGCCGTAGACGACGCCGCCCGCGACGGCCGCCCCAAACTTTTTGGGCTGCTGGCCCCCGGAAACAACGGCCGTGTAGTTCGCAGCCTCGAGCTCGGCGTCGAGCGTCCAGAGACCGCGGTCGGCCGACCGGCGGTAGACGAGAGCCTCCTCGGACGAGGAGGACCCCAAAACCACAACAATCTCGTCGCGTTCGGCAAACGCCGCCGCTACCGACGCCGCTTCGCGGTCGTCATAATACGACCGACTCTCGCGGCTCTCTATGGCGACGCCGGTCGCGATCTCGGCCGGCGTGAGCGTCTTGGCCACGCGCGGCACCGAGGATTCGCCGAGCTTGTCGAAGACGGTAATCGCGGCCCCGTCGAGGCCGTCGCCGTCGTCGAGAATCGTCGCGCGCGCCTGCTGACTCCCGAGCGGCGAGGCCAGCATCCCGGGCATCCACAAAATCACGTCGACGGCTTCGTCGGGAACCTCGCGAATCGCGTCGTCGACCGACTCCAAGGTCACGTCGATCGATTCTTCCCCGGGGCGCATCACCGCCTGGAGTCCGAGCGGGATGAAGTCCGAGACGCCGAGGTCGTCGCGGCCGCCGTCGACCCAGGCCGACGCGTTCGAGGGACCGCCGTAGTACTGCGCCCGCGCGTGCGCACTGCCGGCGCCGACCGCGTCGATAACCGTCATGCCCGTGGCGACGGCGCGACCGCTCTCGAGCCCGTAGAGGAGCTTGAAAAAGGTCTGCGTCGTCGTGTCGGCGTTTCGCGAGAGCGTGTAGACGTACGCGTAGAGCCTCCGGTCGGCGCCGCCGCCGCCGCCGCCGCCCGCGATGCCCTCGGCGTCGCGCCGCCGCCGCAGCCGCACTTTGAGCGTATCGCCCTCGGTCACGTTGAGGTCCCGGTCCGCGAACTCCAACGAAACGAACGAGAGGTCGTACGCCGACACGGCACCCGAGTTTATGCCCGTCTCTTCGCTGTCCGAGTTGGGGGCGCCAAACACCGCGACGTCGCCGTCGAGCGCCGCCGAGAATCCAAACAGGTCCTGGCGCTGGAACGTGTACGGCCGGAGGAGGGCTTGCTCGGCGAACATTCCGTCGTCGCCGCGCGTGAAGAGGTGGCCGAGCCCCCGGACGTACGGCGGGCGCGCGTTCAGGAGTTGGACGTCTAAACGCGGGTGGTAAGACCCTTGGCCGCCGACCAAACCCGAACCGTCGCCGACCAGCGGCGGGATGCCTTCGTACAAGTCGTGGTCGACGCCCGCGAACGTGACGTTCCACTGGTACCCGCCGCCCGACGAGTCAAACGGACCACTCCGCGACACCATGAGGTCGCCGGTGCCTAAATCGTCCTCCATGGCCGTGCGAACCTCGAGCGCCGTCGCCCCCGCTTTGATGTCCCGCGTCCAGCGCTCGATGCCGTCGGCGCGATACGTCGGGTCGTGCGCGGCGGCCGCGACGACCTCGCACCCATCCGTAATTTTCGAGAGCGGCAACTCGCCGAGACAGACCTCGGCCGTCTCCGAGGTGTTGAGGCTTCTCCAGCCGATCCGGAACGTGCCGCCGATGCCGTCGTTTCCGTCCGAGGACGTCTCGAGCGCCCAGACCGCCTGGCGCGGCACGAGCGGAGCGTCCGTCGGAACCCCGCGTTCGCCGAGGTTCCGCAACCCCTGGAGCCCCGCGGCGACGACGGTCCCGTTCCCGATGGCGACCGACGTGCCAAAGCGGTCGCCCGCGAGCACGTCCGTCGGTCTTAGTCTCTGGACAAAGTAGAAGTTGTCGTTGGGGGAGTCGCGCTTGAAGACGCTCACGACTCCGACCTCCCAGCCGGGGTCCTCGAACAAAAACCCGCGAAGGGTAGTGTCGGTCGCCCCAGACGCGCCTACGACGAGGTCGTTTCCATCGAGGGCGACCGAGCAACCGTAGCGGTCGCCTGGCCTGCGCGGCCGAAAGATAGCGGCACCGTCGAGGTCGCCGTCGAGGCGCTGCGCGTACAAGAACTCGCCGGCCGTGGCCTCTTCAAACGACTCGGCCTTGAACACGTAGGCCGCGCCCGTGTTCTCGTCGTCGCCGGGCGCGCCCACTAGCAACGTGTACACGTTGCTCGAACGCACCATCGCCACCGCGTACCCGAACTCGTCGAATTCGCGAGAGTCGGCGACGACGGACGTCAACGGTTCGCCCGCGCGTTCCCAGCCGTTGAGGGCGGAGAAGATGAACACCGAGCCGGCACGATCGGTGCCAGCGCTCGGCGCGCCCACGGCTGCAACGAGGCCGCCTGCGTCGTCGTCGCCGGCCGACGCGACGAGCGCCACCGCCCACCCGAATCTGTCGCCTTCGCGACACGCCTCGTGCTCGACGAGCTTGGCGCGCATCGGCCAATACTTGTTGCCGCTGTCGTTCTCGAGGCGCTCGTACAGAAACGCCGCGCCGCGGGCATCCCCGAGCGCGCCGAGCCCGTGCGGCTGACGCGTGCCCTTGCGCACCTCGACGACCCTCGTGCTACTCCTGGTGCCGCCGGTCAACAACAACGCCGAGTCGTCGAGCTCGAGGAGCTCGACGTCCGCGACCGTGGTACCTTCGACGCCCGGGCCCGACGGCGGCGACATGAAGGTGACTTGAATCGACTCGTTCCTCGAGGCATTTCTCGACGGCGAACACGCGTGCGTCGCGCCGCCGACGGCGATGATCTCGAGGGCCGGGACGGGGTGGAGCGGGTCGAGGTCGTTCAAGCGGCCTCCGAGGCGCGCCGCGAACTCCGCGACGGTCGCGTTCCAGGGAATAGCATCGGTCCAGAAGCCGCGGAGACCTAGGCGGAAATACCCCCCAAACGCGTCGCACTCGAAGCGCTGTTGCTCGCGGACGCCGTGGTACTCGGCGTACGGCGCGCCCAAGAGCACGAACGCGGACCGGGGAGCGATGCCGCGCGCGAACGAGACGCTGTGCCCGAGCCCCATGCCCTCACCGTTGTAATCTTGGGCGCGCTGCGTCTCGAGCGGAAACTCGGTCTCCCATTTGACGCTCGTGTCCGCCTCGCTAATCGTCGAGCGCTCGAACACGTACGCCGCGCCGGCGCCGATGCCGCGCGAACCGCGTCGCGCCCCGGCCCACGACGGCACGTCGTCGTATTTACTCACGGTGATGCTCGGGGTCGAGCCCAACAGCTCCTCGATGTCGCCGACTTGGATCTTTTCGAGATCGCCCATCGGCGCGGCGAGCCACGCGCTCGACGTGCGCGAGTCCAGCGCCCGTACCCCGAGGAACGTGACGCGCCACGACAAACCCTCGCCCAACAGCGCCTCGTGGCGGCTCACTTTGACAGAGCTGATGGACTCGAGCGTAGATAGCGCAAATTGGACTTGGTTCGCCGACGCGTTGTAGGGAATACTCGGCGTCGTCTTCTTTGGGTCGCGCCACTTGAGAGTGAAATGCCCCGTCACCGGGCTCGCGCCGTCGCGGACAGTGTACGCCCACGCGTTGGCACCCGGGCCGCTGCTCTCGAGGAGCTCGGGAAGCGCGATCGCCTCGAGTTGCGGGACGTCGTTGGTAAAATATGGAAGCTGTTGGTGCGCGAACGTGACTGCCCACCGTCGCCCGCCTCGCGAGTCCGCGTCCTCGACGTCCACGTTTTTGACCAGCAACGGCGCGAGGTCGACCTCGATCGCATCTCTCAGATCCTCGGCGGTCGCGTCGGACCGGAGCCCGCGCGTCCTCTTGGCAGACACGAGTCTCGTCTCGGGCATGTCTAGCCGCCACGTGCCGTTGACGTACGAACTCTCGTGGAGCCTCGCGACCGCCGACGCGGAGGCCCCCGACGTCGCGATGCCGGAGACGTCCACTTTGATTTCTCCGACCAGCGATAACCCGACGAGCCCGTCGAAGGAAAAGGTCCAATTAGCGCCGCCGGCGCACGCGCACCATTCGTACGGCTCTCGGGTAGCAGTGACGAGCCCGAGGTCGGGGTACGCGTTCATCAAGAGCTGCGCGGCGGCAATAGCCGAGGACCCCACGGGAATCACGGCGCTCGCCGCCAGCTCCGAGCCGGACGGTTCGGCGTAGATCACCTCAAACGTGCCGTCCAACGTCGTGTAGGGGTCGGCGGAGATGATAAACGACTGGACGGCCGGCTGGACCAGAACACCGACACCATACGATTGCACCTCGAGCTCGGCTTCCTCGCCGGCGAGGGCGTCGACGACCCCAACTAAAGTGACGATCTGGATCTCGGGGAGCGGCCGCGCCTTTCCGGGGGCGCCCGCTACCAGAAGTCCTCCGTGGCTACCGGCGGTGCTGTCCACGTCCACAGCCCACCCAAACAAGTCCGACGGCTCGCCGGAGTGGGAGTAGTAGTATCCGATGTTCGGCACGGCGAAGGCCTCGATTCTCGCGTTGTACACGGCGGCGTCGCCCAATCGCAGGACCGAGTCGACGGCGAAGTCGACGTCGAAAAATGTCGAACCGCGGAGGATGATGCGGCCCTCGAGGTCGGGATGATCGCACGTAAAGCGCATGATGTAGTCGTCCGCGAACAAGGTGCACGCGAGATCGGGATAGTACGCGACGCCGCCGTCTAGCTGCACCAGAGCGCCGTCGTCGCGGTACGTCGCGCCGTTAGACACGAGGTCGGCGTCTATCGGGTTGAGATGGAAGTCGGCGTCGAGCGTTGGGTTTGCGGAGAAGCGCCTGACCCATGTCGCGTCGTCCTCCAGCTCGAGAGCGTCTTTCGACGTCCGGAACGCGTCGACGTCCGAATAATACTCCAAGCGGCTTGTCTTGTCTCCTGGCTGGATTTCGTACTCGAACAACAACACGGACGTGTTCGAGCCATTGTGATACACAGCCGCACGATCGACAGACCCCGTCTCGAGGCGGATACGCGGAGATCCCGAAACGGCCACGGGCGCCGTGAATTCGGCTTGGACATAAATCTTGTCGTAGACCACATCACTTCTTCTTCTTCGATCGCGCTGGCCGGCAAGCGAGGCCACCGTCGGCATCGGCCGGATTCGAGTGAGGGTGGGGACCGTCGAGTCGACGACGACGCGGACTTTGGCAGCGGAGCTCAACGATCTTGTCGTGCCCGGCGAGCCGAGCACAAGGTCGGCAGCGAGAGATGGCGAGCTCGAAGCTGCGCGAATCCAGGCGCGCGCAGCGAGCTGCTCGAACGCCGTCGCCTCCGGGTCGATGCGACCTCTTCGGAGCGCGTTGGTGTCGGTGTAGTCCAGGTGCAGCGAATGGTCCCCGACGCTCACTTGGTACGTGAACCTCAACACCGGCGTGCCCGAGCCCGAGACGTAAGCGGCGCTTGATTCGGCGTTGGCGTTCAAAAGGAGCAATGGCGCGCCGAAGACAGCGACTGACGCGTCGAACTCCACCTCAATGTCGACGGCATCGCCCGGCGCCAGGACCGCCTCTTCCCCCACAGCAGACGACGCGTTGCCGCCGACGACGAGGCCGACGGCGAATCGCGTGTCGGTAACTCGCGGGACGCGGCTCGTGTCTACAACCAGCGGCGTCGTCGTGCTCCGGTTGGCGCCCAACATGCGGCCACGGAGATGTGCGGAAAGCGTGTAATTGATGGGTGTTGTCGGCGCCGTGGATTTCCGGTACACCTCGGCCTGGTGGAAGTTGTCGCTCAAGTCGACGAGCGTGAGGTTGTCGGTCGCATCGCCCGTGCTCACCGCCAACCCAAACCGCATTGTCGTGTCAGTTTCGAGGGCCTCGAACGCAGCGTACGGGTTCGTGCTCCCCGGACCGAGGTCTACCCCAAGCAGCGGACCGTCGTCGGTCGCGATTGTCACGGGCTTGTCGAACTCGACGACGAATTCGAGTCGCTCGCCGACGGTGTACCAGTTTGGCGCGGACGCGTAGGGGCCCGTTGGACCGGGCTCGTACGACGACGCCGGGGTGCGCGACCACACGTCCTTGACGCGAGGCGCCGTCGTATCAATCTCGACCGGGTGTGCGCGAAGACCCGCGGAGATCGCCGTCGTATTGTCCATCGTAAGGTTGACCGCGTTGTCTGCTCGGTCGTACAGCTCGCATCCCGCGCTCACGTTGCACCAGAGCGCCGTGTGGTGCGGCGAGCCCGCGGGAATCGACGAGATATATTCCGAAATAAGCGCGACGTCGAATACAGGTGTCCTGCTCTCGCCCGCTTCGACAACGTACCGGAATCGCCAGAACTTGGTGCCCGCGCCGTCGAGCCAAAGAGCGCGCCCGCCAGTGTTGAGTTGCAGCTCCGGTGGTTGGTTTGTCAACGGGACTTCGTCGGTGAATTCCACAGTGAGAATGACGCGCTCGCCGGCGCCAATCGACGACGGTGGCGGCGTGTCGTAATCGATTGACACGACTCTGGTTGGTCGCGCCGCCGTGGCGTCCACCTTGATGACGACCTCGGTGCCGACGAGGGTGTTGTTTAGATTGGAAAATGCCGACGCAAAAATGGGCGCCCCCAAAGCACGGGACGTGAGGTCGGCCGCAAACTGGATGCCGAGATAAGCCTCGACGACGGGGGCGGTCGATGCTAACAAAATTATGCCAGTCGAGGTGTCAAAGGCGTTTGTCGCGTAGCCCTGCGAGACGGTCGCTACCGTCGCCGCGATCCCCAGTTGCTCGGTCTCATCTCCCACCTGCACTTCGTACTCAAACACAAGCGACGTTGTCCCGTTGCCCGAACCGAACGTTGCCGTCCGAGACACGGCGCCACAATCGAGGATGAGCCCCGGCGTGCCGTAGACGACGACCGGCTTGTCGAAGACGACGCGTATAAGAATCACGTCGTCGGCGACATATGTTGTTGTTGTTGTTGTTGTCGTCGTCGAATTCTTTGTTGTTTGCGTCAAGTTCGCCGTGCCGCCGTAACTCAGGATAATTGGCGCCGTGCCGTCGACAGTGATCGCCGACTGGTTGGTGAGCCCCGTACCAGCGCGATAAGACGGGCGGAGATCGAGATCGGCGTCGACGAGCGGTGTCGTCGCAATCCGGCGCACAAAGCCGCCACCGTTCTGGAGCGACGACGAGGGATCGTAGACATCAAGTCGGGTGGAAGAATCGTCCTCGATGACGGTGTAGCGGAAGGTGAGGCGCTTGGTGCCGGTCCCGCCTGAATACTCGGCAGCCAACGCGACGCCGACCCCCGTGTCGAGGAGGAGCACGGGTGGCGACACCTCCGAGATTTCGACCGGCTCATCGAAAGCGACGGCCAAATCGATGGTGTCGCCGGCATAGTATGTTCCGTTCGCGGAGAGTGCCATGACACCGAGGCTCGCGTTGACAGCGGGCGGCGTGTTGTCTACGTAGACGTACGAGGACGCGACCGACGACCGATTGCTCGCGATCGCGGAATTATCGATTGGCGTCACGGGCGCCGCCGACCGCCTATAGACGTAAGTCCCCGCGGGGAGAACGAGGCTCGCGTTGACGGCGATATCGACGGGCAACGAGCCGACGGTGGCCTCGTCGGCGCGCGTTGCATACCGGAACACGAGCACGTTCGAATAATAATCGGATCCGCTCGAAGAAGAAGAAGAAGAAGAAGAAGAAGAAGAAGAAGAAGAAGAATACTCGGCGTAGGCGTAGCCGTCCTCTCGGATCGCCGAACCATTCAAGTTCCCGAGAGGGAGGTACGGCCCGTCGTTGATACCTACGAAAACCAGAACGTCGTCGGAGAATGTCACGTTAAACACCAGCTCGGTCCCCGCCGCGTAGACTCGACCCGGAGTCAACCCGACTATCGAAACGTCGACGACCCGTGGCGGCCGCGTATCCAATCGGAGACGCGTCGTGTTGGCGAGCGCCCCTTTGGTCCACCGGCCAGTCGGGAGCGTGAAGTTGACCGGTCGATCGAGAGGGTCGACGACGGTTGCCACCCGAAGCGCTGCTGGCGAAAACACGTCCAAGCGAGAGACCTGGTCGCCCTCCCTAACGGCATACCTGAAGGTGGGCGTCGAGGTGTAATCGATTATATTTTCATTTCCGGAAAAAACGTAGACCGCGCGGCCGGGGTGCGTGTCATTCCGCACATAAAGCTCCAGAATCGGAGGCGATCCGTCGGACGTGACGAGCATAACGTCGGCGTCGAAGACGATAGTTACGAGTAACTCGTCGCCCGCGGCCGCCTCGTCGTCTCGCAGAGTGGTCCCGGGGGCCGCCGTCGCCGTTACCCTTCGTATTTCTGGAGGCGGGTACCTTGAGGTATCGATCGAAATCACGTTGTCGCCTCGCACCGTCGTCGTGGTGCTCATCGACGGCGCCACCGTCGCCTCCATCCAGGCATCGTTCTCGTCCGTCAACACGTTGCCGCCCCTATCGTAGATCCCGACGACTGGTTGTTGGGGAAACGCGGTGCCTCCCGCCGTCGCGAACCGTGCCGACCTGATAACACCGAGATGGTGCGGCGGGCCATTTACGACGTCGAATCGATCCGTGTCCACCGAGACGCCAACGTCGACGAGATTGGTGGAGCCTTGGTACGAATACAACGCGAACCTCACGGCGTAGCGCTCGCCAACCGTCGCGAGACCCAAATTCGAGAACGAGATGCGGTCGCGATCCATAAACGCGTAAGCTGCCTCTGCCGAAATGAAGGTCGTTCCCGTGGGATTTGTGTGCACGGTCGCGATCACCAGGTACGCGGAACTTTCGTCGTCGTCGTCGACGACGACCGTGTTACCGGCGGCGTCGAGAACGCGAAGCACGGGTTGGCGCGGGAATGGATACCCCGCCTTCGACACGAGCGACGTCTCGTCGGCGCGAGGGAGCGTTTCCCAAAAGGTCATCGAAACCGGCGGGCCGACGACGATAGCAATCGAAGGCATCGAGACTAAGCGGGGGCCCGAAAGCTCCAAATCAACAATCTCGAATTTCAACACGTATCCGGAATCAGCCTCGTCGATATACAATCCCGAAAACTGAATTTCGCCGTCGGTCACCGGCTGCGAGAGCATGTCGATCGGTAAAAGAACTCCTTTGTTCAAAGAGACGGCGACCGACCCGGCGTTAAGATCGTATACTCTATTGCCGCCGACGTCGACGACGTGAAGCGATGGCTGCAATCGAAACGGCGTGCCCCCCGTCCCCGAGCTCGGAAAACCGACCAAGCTGAGCGTATAGGGCGCACCGTTCACGACATCAAAGCTTCCAGAAATCACAAACGCGAACTCGTCGTAGTCGTCGTCTTCGCCGACGACGCGAATTGAGAAGCCTTCGCCGACTTCGTTGACGTAGAGCCCCTCGAAGGTTGCGTAGCCATTTATTATCGAGACCCTCGAGATCGCCGTGCTGCCGTTGTACCTCAACTTCTCGGTCCCGCTGGGCGAGTCGTAGAGCTCGGCGTACGCGAACCCCGAGAAGGACGTGTCGAGGGCGCCCTGGTTGTCGTATATTTTGACCACCGGCTGCACCCCGAACGGTTCGCCTGCGACTCCCCCCGGCGGCTCCGAGTGGAGTTCGAGGGTGTACGCCGCCGCCGCTGCGCACAACCCAAAAGGGAGCCTCATCTCATCATCATCGTGCTTCCACCATTTTCTTCTTCTCTCTCGGCGCTAAAAAGGACCGGAACGATGTTGCTATACTTCAACTTGGCCGGCGTCGCCTTGGGTCTCCAGGCGCCGTTGATGTCGGTGACGGTGCAGCAGCACATCCTCGAGACCCCGCAGTTCCACGGACGAGAGCTGGTGCTCGACCACAAATGGACCGTGATGGACTGTTTGGTCAAGGTGCGACGACTGAGACGGGCCGGCGACCGCTGCGCCTCCCGGATCTCCGAGCTCGGGCTCGCGTGGGTCGCCGAGGATGGGCGGTACATTGGCTACGTTGGAGCGACCGAACTCCTGTTGGCGGACCCGAGCACGCCGGTGGCCGATCTAGTGAGGGCTTCGGGGACGGTCGTGCGAGCGAACGACGACCTCGACGACGCTCTTAACGCTCTCCGAACGACCCACACGGCCGTTGCTCCTGTCGTCGACGATCGGGGCCGCCTCGTCGCCGCGTTGTCGCCCTCGGAACTCATGGCGACGCTCGACGCCGAGGCGACAGAGGACGTCGCGAAGTTGGCCGCCGCGGGCGGCATCGGAGCATACTTTTCCGCCAATCCCTGGAGCGTCGCGCGGAACCGGGTCGCCTGGCTCCTCTCGCTTCTGGTGCTCCAGAGCGTCTCGACGGTCGTCCTCAACCGCTTTTCCACCCTCCTCTCGAATCACCTCCTTCTCGCCCTCTTCGTGAGCACCATCACGGGGACTTCGGGCAACGCGGGCAACCAGGCGAGCGCCGTCGTCATTCGGGGCCTCGCCGTCGGCGACATCCACCCACGCAGGGACGCCCGGCGCGTTCTTCTTCGCGAGCTCGCGACCGCCCTCCCCCTCGCCCTCGTCCTCGGGGTTGCTTCCTTTTTAAGAGCCCTCTTCATGGCCAACGGCGCGATCTACGCTGCCAAGACGGCCCTCGCGATCGGGACCACCATGGTCCTCACCATTATCTCCGCCATCCTTGTCGGCACCACGGCGCCCCTCCTCTTGGACGCCATCGGGGTCGATCCCTGTAATTGCGCCTCGCCCGCGCTGGCGACCATGGTCGACCTCTGCGGGGTCCTCCTCCTCTGCTCGGTCGGCCAGGCCATCCTTCCTTCGGCGGCGGCGGTCTCTTCTAAGCCCGTACACTAGAAGAAGAAGAAGAAGAAGAACTCAATAAAAATAATAATGACGTGGCGGTGGTTGTCGTTGATGGCCACCACCACGGCGGCGCTGGTCGTGGGGCCCGCACGGCAGCCCAAGACACGATTGCACGCAACGCGGACCCAGCACATCTTGGAAACGCTCGAGGACGAAGGGGACGGGCAGGGCGCCGGGAGCTCGGGGACGTACGAAGGGCTGAAACGACTCGACGCTTCGTGGCGAGCGATGCGCGACGGAACAAGCCGACCCCTCGAACAGCCGTTCGTGACGGTGCGCAAGGGGAGGTGCGGCCCACCGGGATTCGACGTGTGCGTGCTCGGCGGCACGCTGGGCATATTCGCGGCGGCGGCTCTCCAGCGCGGCGGCGCCAAGTGCGTCGTCGTCGAGCGCGGACGCGTCGCCGGCAGGAATCAGGAGTGGAACTTGTCGCTCGACGAGGTCTGGGACCTCGTGGCCGCCGGCGTCTTCGACGCGTCGGACGTCGACGGCGCCGTCGGGACTCCCGACGTCCGCGAAGTGTTTGAGGGCGAGCCGGGGACGCTGGTCGCGTCGCACTTTGGGTCCGTGCGCGCGGGCTTCAACGACCGCGAAAGCGATGACCCCCAGGAAATCTGGATGCCGAGCGTCTTGAATATAGGGGTACGGCCCGACGTCGCAGTAGCTCGCGCGCGCGCCAACTTCGAAGGAGCCGGCGGCGTCGTGCTCGAGGAAACCTCGTGCGCTGGGGTCGAGGTCTTCGAAGACGGCGTGCGGATCGTCGGGAACGACGACAGGAATGAAGTCTGCGCTGCGCGGCTCGTGGTGGACGCGATGGGCAACGCGAGCCCAATCTCGCGGCAAACGAGAACAGAAATCAACTTTGGAGTCGAGCCGAGACCATCGGGCGTCTGCTGCGTCGTCGGCACCGCCGCGAAAGGATACGCGAGCGACAACTCCTACGGCGACCTCATATATACCAACGAAGATTCGCGCGAGGACCGCCAATACTTTTGGGAGGCTTTTCCCGCGGCGTCCCTCGGGCCGGACGCGAGGACGACGTACCTCTTCACTTATCTCGACGCTAGCGATCGCCGACGCCATTCGGTGGAGGCCCAGTTCGAGGACTATTGGGACATGCTACCGCTATACCAGCGCCGCAACGCCGCGTGCTTCGCGGAGGCCGAAACCCCGGACAGGTCGGATCTCGTCGATCGAGCGATCGACGCGGGCCATTTCCAAATTTTGCGGTGCCTGTACGGTATCTTCCCGACCTACAAGGACTCGCCCCTGCGGTCGCGCTGGAACAGGATCGTTGCGATCGGCGACGCCTCGGGCACCCAATCCCCGCTCTCCTTTGGCGGCTTTGGCGCGTTGACCCGTCACGTCGACCGCGTTTGCGCCGGAATCCTCGAAGCCCTCGATTCGAACGCCCTCCAAGCTGCTGATCTCGCGGCTCTCAATCCCTACACCCCCAACCTCGCAGCCACCTGGATGTTCCAACGTGCATTTGTCGTCCCCGTCACCTCTTCGCGCCCCGCGAACTTCGTCAACAGATTGATGCGTCTCAACTACGACAACATGAAAGACCTCGGCAACGACGTCCTCCGCCCCTTCAATCAGGATGTCGTCCAACCCCGAGGTCTCCTCAAAGTCCTCGCCCTCGCGACTCTGCGAGACCCCATCAACATCCCAAACCTTCTCTATTACATCGGCCCCCGAGAGCTCGCTGACTGGCTGCGCCACTTCCTGGCGATGCTCGCGTACGACGCCGGCCACCACGCCCTGGACGCCCCGATGCGACACCTCGCCGCGCGAACCTCCGACCCCCAGCTCGCCTTCCGCCTTCGCCGCTTTGCCGACGCCCTCAAATTTGGCGCAGGCCAAGACTACACCCCCTCTTACCAGTCGACATTTAAAGACTGCACATAACCACCACCCACATCCTTCGTACACCACACACGCACTCCCCACTTAGCAGCCGAGACCGTTAAAGACTACATCTAACGTAGTAGTATCCATAATGGATGACGATGGCATGCTGCCCCCCCGCGACGCGGCTCTCGTGTTCAGGGGGCCCTTCGTGCGGTTCGGCGACAAAAACGGGCCAGGATCGGTGTCGCTCGCCTCGGCGCAGGCGTTGGTTGTCGTAGACCCGAGATCGGGTCGGATCGCCGCAGCCGTGGACGTGGGGGACCCCGCGTACTCCAAGGTCGCTGCTACCTTTAATACCTCCCGCGGCGTCGTCGTTCTGGGGCCCACGCAATTCCTGATGCCCGGGCTCGTCGACGCGCACGCCCACGCCCCCCAGCACGCCTTCGTCGGAAACGGACTCGATCTACCGCTGTTGGAGTGGCTCGACGAGTACACGTTCCCGGCCGAAGCCAAGTTCGAGGACGTCGCGCACGCGCGGCGCGTCTACGATACCGCAGTGCGGAGACACCTGCGGAACGGCTCGACCACCGTGTCCTACTTTGGGACGATCCACGTCGAGGCGACTCTCGAGCTCGTCGCCGTCTGCAGGCGTCGCGGTCAGCGCGCTCACGTCGGCAAGGTGTCGATGGACGCCAACGCGCCCGCCTACTACATCGAACCGAGCGCCGAGGCCTCGGCCGCGGCGACCGCCAGATTTGTGGCCGCGACGCGTGAGGGCGAGGACGGTCGCGGCCTCGTCACGCCTTCGGTCGTCCCGCGCTTCGCTCCGAGTTGCACGGCCGACCTCCTCGCGCGCCTCGGCACTCTTTCGAGAGACCTAAGCCTCCCCGTCCACACCCACCTCTCCGAGAACCGCGCCGAGTGCGACTGGGTGATGGAGCTCTTTCCCGATGCCGCGTCCTACGCCGACGTCTACGACCGCGCCGGCCTGCTCCACGATCGTTCCTACTTTGCGCACTGCGTCTTCTGCGACGACCTCGAGCGCGACAAAGTCAAGTCGGCCCGCGCCGGCGTCGTCCACTGTCCCAACTCTAACTTCATCGTCGGGCGCGCGCTCTGCGACGTGCGTCGCTGGCTCGACGACGGCGTCTCCGTCGCTCTCGGCACCGACGTCGCCGGCGGCTGGTCCACGTCGATGCTCGACGCCGTTCGCCTCGCTGTCGTCACCTCGCGTCTCGTCGCCGACCGCGACGCCGACCCCCGAAAGGCCCTTACTTGGCGCGAGGCCCTCTACCTCGCCACCAAGGGCGGCGCCAACGTCCTCGGCCTCGACGCCGGCGAGATTTCCCGAGGCCGTTTCTTCGACGCCCTCCTCGTCGACGCTTCTACCGGGCCCTTGGACGCCTATCCCGACGACGACCTTGACGCCCTCTTCGAAAAGTTCGTCTGGAACGGCGACGACCGCAACCTCCTGGACGTCTACGTCGCCGGCGTCCGCGTCTCCGGCGCGAGACACCCCACCCGCTCCATCGTCCTCTCGTGGCGCGCCGCCGCGGCGCTTGCGACGACGCTCCTGACGGTTCTTGTGGTCGTTTCCTCCTCCCAAAAGCGCCGCCCCCCCCTCTAATGAAAATAGGTTTTCAAAAGGTCGACGACGACAGTCATTTTGTGTGGGTGGTGGGTCCTACTTGAGGTTATTATTATAGGGGGCTATACGCTTTTTTCAGTTGTGGTGGTGGTGGTGGTACAAGTAACCATAGTTGTAACGGACCAAGATTTCTCACCAGCACCAACACTATGTCTAGGAAGCCCGGCACTAGCAAGGCCGCCGCCGCCGCCGCCGCCGAGTCACAGATCAACGCGGCCAAACAGGCGCAGGAGGCGGCCGAGGGTGCGGCCTCCGAGTTGCGAGAGAGAGTGCGGGCCTTCGAGACAAAATGCGCTGCGCTCGAGGCCAAGTGCGCCGCGCTCGAGGCTGCTGGCGATGCGGCCCGCGCGCTCTCCGAAGCCACGTTGGATGCGAGCGGCGCCAATTTGGCCGTCGCCGAAGCGCTCGCAGCGGAACTCGAGGCTCGGACGGTCGAGGCGAAAGCCAGTGCCGAGCTCCGAAGCGAACTCCTCGCGCTCCGCGCAAAGACTACCTCGACGGCCCGCGCCGCAGGACTGCGCCAGCGCTACGACGAGATCGCCGCGCAGCTCGCTCGAGAGCACGAGCTCCGGACGCGCGAGTCACGGCGATGCGAGGACCTCGAGGCAAGCCTCGCGCGCGTCGAGAAAGCTCGATCGGCGGCCGAGCGACGCGCGACCGGCCTCGAAACGCAACAGTCGCGCGACGCCGAGAGCCGCAGGGACCACAAGCTCGCGCTCGAGCGCTCGTTTCGTCAATTGGTCGAACGCCAGGACGATGCGAAAACCCGCGCCGCCGTCGCTCGCGACGCGGCGGACGCCCTCTCGACGCGGATCGAAAACCTCGGCGCCGCCCTCGCCGCACACGGCCACCTCCAAGACGCGGAGACTGCCTACGCCCAAGCCGCCAACCTGCGCGGTCTCGTCTTTGGGGCCGCCCATGCCGAACAGGCGAGCGGCCTGCGCCAACTCGCCGCCCATTGTCAGGACAAGCACGACCTCCACGCCGCTCTGGGGTACCTCGAGCGCTCCTGCGCCGAGTACTCCTCCTCGCTTCGGGAGCGCGAAGGTCTCCCTCGGGACCACCACCAACCAATAGCCCCCCAGGAGGTCAATTCTTGAGGTGTATCCGAAGGAAGTCCTTTCGTTCGTCCGAACAATTTTAATCGCAAAATGGCTGCCTACGACGAACGACCTCAGCAGTGCTATATTCATCAAGAGAAAAAAAAAAATGAGTCGGCTCGCTTGCGATCGGCAAGCAGCGACCTTGGTTGTTCGCACCCTTTGAGACAGACTCTGACGGACTGGTGTGCTGCGGTTGAGTGGTGCTCGTTGAACCCTCCACGCCGCAAAATCAACCACACAGGCCTCGAGCGATTTCGTGGCGAGTGAGTCGGTGGCGAGTGAGTCGGCGGCTCGAAGCGAGCGTCCATCCATCTCACGGGAAAGTGACGACGTTCCATCTTGTGAGAGAGGCTACGAACGAGTTCATTCTCGCGAGCTCGGATTTGGACGACCGACCATTCAAATTCCACAAGCACCGGGACAAAACGGGGTTCTTGATCCGCGACCATCGCGGTAAGGACCACGACCTCGGGCTCGGTGTCTACGACGCGAACGTCATGGGTCACAACTCGCTGCTGATGACAGGCGTGCCACGCGTCGGCATCGAGTGCCAAAATAATAAGTACCGTGTATTGGCCGATCGGTTCGCGGCGATCAACCAGTGCCGCTTTACGGGCTCCAAGGTTGAACGCCTCGGCACGCGGTTGTTCCCTCGGACTGTCGCCACGCTCTCACCCCACACAGAATCTTTTGTCAAACAAGGTCGCGTCTTTTCTTTTTCGACGAGCTGCCCTTCAACAGCAGCTTCGAAAGGAAGGATGGGCAGTCACGAGAACCTGCGTCGCCTCGACAGCCGCCGGAAGCACTGTGCGACAGAAGCGACGAGACTCGTGCCTACACTTCGCTCGACACCGAAGATCATCTAGATTTTTCACTTTTTAGGCAAAGTCTGTCTGTCTTTAAATGTCGACTGCTAAGACTCCGTAGTAAGAGGGGTGTCTTTAAATGTCGACTGCTAAGAGGGGGGTGTGTGTGGGGAGCATGAAGGATGTGGGTGGGTTTGTGGGGTATGAGGGATGTGCCTGACGGGCAGAGACTGTCTGTGTTTAAATGTCGACTGCTAAGAGGGGTGTGTGTGTGGGGAGCATGAAGTCTGTCTGTGGGTACCGAACTCGGACTGTGGGTACCGAACTCGGACTCGACACGACAGTTCCAAGAAAGTCTCTGAGCAGAAATTCCAACTTGGCGCCCGACGCAGTCCACGGACGGACGCTGGTGTTCACCTGCGCTTGGGGGATTCCGGTACTCCCTCGATTTCCGAGACCCATTCTCGTCCATCTGGTAGCCCTTGCCGTCGCCGTCACCACCTTCGCCCATAAGCGTGCCGAGATGATACAACGACTTCCCCGGTCACGGTATGGCTCGAGAGAACGAAGCCTGGGAATTTCTTACAATAACCAGCGCCCTTGCGTGGATGCGTGGCCACCCCGAGCGCCGTCCACTCTGTACCCAATATATTCACCTTTGTCGACTCCTTCCAGCATCTCGCCGATGGCCGTGCGGCACTTGGTCGGTGCGTTGCGGGCGCGGATGGTCCGTCTCGATTTCGCCATGGCTGGTCTGTCAGCTTCCATTGGCACACTTTTTATGTCGGAGTCAGCTCGACTCCGCTCTCGCAATTGGGGTTTCGCGTCTACATGCATATGGACGAAGTCTTCTGGATGCCGCACCTCTGGCTTTGCTTTTCCAGTGATTATTCGTAGGCCCGCGCATAATTGTTAATTGTGCGCGCTGTGCTTGTAAAGTCCCCTAGGCAAAATGAGCCACCCGGCAAAAACGATCTGCTGCCTCAAAGTTTGTTTGTAGTCCCTGATCGAATGTGGTCGATGTTGGTTTTCACATATCGTGTCACCATCTTCTGGCTACGTGCTCACACCCAACTTCGGTGGCGATACTGTTCTGCTTCATCATCGTCGTGTGCTTGCGAGTACATATCTGCGGGGCTGGTTAGCTCCCTGTCTCTCTTTTCGCCAGGCTCCACTCGTATTCGACACGCGGGCGCACCGTTCTTCTGCTCATCATCCAGTCAATGGCGTTGACGCCGCGTATGCCGTCGTCCGCCATCGATTGCCTTCGGCGGTCATTGCCACCCTTGTCACTTGTACCTTGGATGCTCACGACATGTAATTCACTCGTTTCCGACAGCTTTCGGTCGCCTCGAGCGGGCCACATTCCGGCGACATGTCTGCGATGTGTGCTCAAAACTGATCGCTTCGCAGCGTTGTCTTCCGCTTCATCTTCCCACTATAAGTCCTCTAGCGCTTTGTTCTTGCCTCTGCTCTTGTTTTTATGCGCGTAAATGACTCTATCTTGTCGCCACCATTCTCCTTCAGCGCCTCTTTTTCGTGAATCGCCTTCTGAGCTCCAGCCCACCCGTCCTCCCCTTTTGGCTCGGTGCTTCTTTTCTCTGGAAGCACTGAGGTCCTCTTACGTGGACCTCAGTGCTTCTTGTGGATCGTCGTTTTCGTCGGATCCTTTCTTTCTTTCTTTCTTTCTTTCTTTCTTTCTTTCTTTCTTTCTTTCTTTCTTTCTTTCTTTCTTTCTTTCTTTCTCTCTCGAGCTCGCCTGGCACTTACGGTTCGTCGTCTGTCTCCCCAATGCCCTCTTCTTGCGTTTTTTTTAAAGGTCCTTGTACTATGACGAAGCGTCTTTGAAACGAGCAAGGGAAGGACCTACACTACAGTCTATTGGGCGAAAAAAAAAGTTGCTTCTTTGTGTCCGGGAACTCACCTCCCACATTTAGCACTCGGCCATGAATCATCAGAATTTCCCCATATCCTAACTATCTAACTAACTAGAGGCCAGCCCGATGCATGCGGCGTAGGCTAATCCCAGCGCCATAGCGCATTGATTTGTTGTCGCCAGTTGGGGGGGGGGGGGTTGAGGACGAGTTGATTTGATGTCGCCAGTTGTCACGGTTTTCAGCAAGGGAGTACCAGGCCATAGGGAGTATATTGAATTTGCGGAGTGCCTTGTTGAGACCACGGCCGTACTTGAGATGTGGGGACCCGCGGGGACTTTTGGAGGCTCTCCAGGAGGTGGGTATTTCCCGAGGGAGGCGATTCCAGGGCACAACGCGGCCTGCCCAGCGAATTTGTCGGCGCGAGATGTAGATGTCGATAGTGTCCAGGCCGAGGCGCCGGAGGAGGTTTGAAGTTTTGATAGGATCTTGCCAGTCTGGCGACGTGTAACGCGGCACATCGCGCGTGCGCATTGTGCGTGAAAGCATCGTAGACGACTGTAGGCCACCTCGGTTAGGCGCCATGATTCCGCACTTTGAAGGAGGATGGCGAGGATGGTCGGTACCATCGTAGGTTGTCGGGTCATTGTAGAGAATGCCTGGCTTGGCGACAAACACTATCTCGGATTTCGTCTCCTTCCCTGCTTGGCGTTCACCCGTGTGGACTTCCATGCCCCATCTGGCAAAGTGCCGGATGGGACGGGGCGTCGCCTCATTCACAGCGCGATGATCGGGAAACGGGAATGCCACATCATCTGCGTACGCTGACTCTTTTAGTGCGACTTCGGCAGAGCCGCGTTTGGCGTTGTAGCGACGCCCAGTGAGTACATCACCTTGCTTCGTCTTGAAAACGCGGTTGCTGGTTCCCAACCTCCACGACGTCGCCAAGAAATGGTCAAGGCGGCCATGAATAGAACGAAAAGAACCCGACCTAGGACATCACCATGCTTATGCCGATGCTGGAGTCGATCGAGGCGGTAGCGCCGGAGACGGAGAACCGCATTTGTATACGGTGGAGAACTAGAATGAGGCGTACGAGTTTCGCTGGAACGCCCGACCAGAGTAATAATTCCCGCGGTCGAAAGCCTTGACGAAATCAATGATTAGTACCCAAGTTTCCATGCCGTGCTCGCGACGCTTCTTCATTGCCACCTTCAGGCTGAAGATTGCGTCGACAGTCCCCCGTCCGGGCCGAAAACCGCACTGTGACTCGTACTCGAGCTCAGATGAGATTACGCCGAGACGCGCGCGTATGATGTTGGAGACAAATCTCTTGCGCGACCTCGAGCATCATCACGCCGCGATAGGTACCTGGGAGCGAAAGGCCACCTTTCTTCGGCAAAATACCAAGAAGGCCGATATCCCACGCTTCGTGTTGTGTTTCTCGGACGACCAGAAATCATGCGCTACTGTACTGATGATCCTAAATGTGCTCTGACGACCAGCGAGCGTCCGCCATATCTCCGCACGAACGCCCGATGATCTAGCAGCGGAAAGATTGAGCTGCCGCACAGCACGACGAATCTCGTCATCTGACGGTACAGCACCAAGTTCATCAAGGATTGACCGCTGATCTATATCCTTAATGGCTTTTGCGTCAAAACAAGGCCGGCGGTGATGAAGCTTCGCAAAATGTGAACGGAACACTTCGGCATTTTCGCGAGGTGCTGAACAGCGCGTACCATCCGGCTTGCGCAGGAGTGTCTGACGACCTATCCTTGGACAAGCCGCTCTTCAGACGGCCGACAATCTCCCAATATCGCTTCGTGCCACCACGCGACTCGCAGCCGGCATTCAGCCCGTCACACATCGAGCAGATCCAACGTTCCTTTGCCTGTACCACGGCCTTAGAGACTTCTCAACTCTCAGTGGAATGAGGTAGAAAAGCCCGAAGTCCTCACGGGTTACCATACCACGTTCACGTGAAGGCACTATGATCGCGCTCAAACATTTTTTTTTTCACGGAGTGTAGACGAATGCGAAAATGTCAGTTTAATTTGTCTTAACGTAGGCCAGCAATTCAGCTGAGCCCGCTCCATTAATTTTCATCGAAGTCGCACCCCAAATACGGACTCGTTGTTGTGTATTGTTGTCGCGTAGACCCACCATTCATCTTCTAAGACAGCCGAGGGTCTTGGCGCAGTGACCTTTTGTCTCGATCATCGCAACACACCAAGAAGATTCCCACGCAAAAAGAGGCAGCACGACGAAGTGGACGAGCGCCACATCTTGATTTGCCTGCAGTTCTCTGTCTCTTAAGGCCAGGCCTGGAATATCAATCAGCCTATGAGCTGCTCCACGATGGGAGAGCGTCGCGACAAAAATTCGCTCAGCCAGAATAATAAACTGTTTGGACGACGAAAACCCGACTTTAGACAATAAAAAATGCACTTAATTCAGATAACAATGCGAACACGAAAGCTTTATGATTAGACATAGGGTTGCCGGCACCTCGAGGAGAAGATGCTTGGCGCGGCACAAACAAGTCGTGTGATACACTCGCCTTGAGTGATGAAGCGGGAGGAAGGAGATGCCGGAAACGTGCGAGGGTACGCCATTCTACGAGGCATGATCGGCGCGAGCTATTCCTATGGAATTTAGCGAGGATGTCACCACCAGACCGTCACGCCCTGCAGGATTCGAAGAGATGCAGAGACGCGACTTCAGACACCATCTCCCGATGCGTTCTTCGCCACGAACGTAAGTTTAGATGGCAACCGGCCGGCCGAAAGAGTAGGCAACCCAGCACAAGCAGACCCCTTGGCGGCAAAAAAAGGAGCGAAGGAGGCGGGCAAATTGTGCGAGGAAACAAACAGCGAGGTGGCGCTTCAGAAGAAGCCAGAAAACAAAGACTGCTGGTGAAGAAACTTCCACGAGGAGGGGGGAAGATGAGGCAAGAAGTCCCGCATACTTATCTCCGCCCGTCAGGCACATCCCTCCTACCCCACAAAACCACCCACATCCTTCATGCACCCCCCCCCCCTCTTAGCAGTCGACCTTCCAAAGCCAAAGCGGAATAGGATCCAGGAAGACGGTGTGATGTACGTTGATGATCCGAAGCGATGGGTGATGCTCGGCGTGCTGTCGTGGGCCAGCTGCGCCGAGTGCATGGGATGGATATGCTTTTCGGCGTGCGACCCCCGCGACGTCAAGGAGTACTTCGGGTCGGCCGTCCCGAACGACGCCATGATCGACTTGCTGCTGAACTTGGGGGCGATCGTGGGCGTGGTCGTGGGTCCGGTCCAGATGCGGATCGGGCGGCTGCGGCGTCTCGTTGTCGGCGGGGCATTTCTCGTGATGGCTGGCGCCGTCTTGAGGTGCGCCGCGGGCGCGTGTCGCCACGGCCCCCCCAAACTAGTGGGTGCAATGTTGATCGTCGCGCAGTCGCTCAACGCCGCCGCGGGTCCGGCGCTTATGGCGACGAGCAGCAAGCTCGCGTGCGCGTGGTTCCCGGAGCGCGAGCGGTTTCTGGCTACGTCCGTCGCGCTCACCGCCAACAACCTGGGGGTGGTGCTGCTGTATCCCGTCGCGCCCGCGCTCGCGCGTCGCGGGGTCGGCGTCTACCTCGGGTTGCTGGCGCTCGTAGCGGCACCTCCGTGTTTCGCGAGCCCGTGGTTTCGAGACGCTCCCTTGTTTCCGCCGAGCGCTGCTGCCGTCGCTCAGCGTCGACGGCTGTCGTCGTCGTGGGGATCCTACGCCGCCGCGCTCGCGTCCTCCGGGCTCGTCACGGGCGCCGCATCCGCCTGGCAGGGGGCCCTTCAGGTAACATTAAGAGAACCCGCCGGCACCGTCGGGTGGATCGGCTTCGCCAACGCCGCCGCTGGCGTCGCGGGTTCTATCGGGGTCGCTTGCGTGCTGCGCCAGACCGCGAAGGACGCCGCGCGCTTCAAGCCGCCCCTCGTCTGGCTTCTCCTCGGGACCGCCGCGTGCGCGACGGCCTGGTCGGTTGTGACGCTACCGAGAACGGGCCTCTACGCTCTCTCCGCCGCGCTTGGTCTCGCCCAGGGTGGGACCGACCCTATTTTCTACGAGCTCGGCGCCGAGCTCGTTCCGGCGACCGAGACCACGACGGCGGGTCTCCTCGTCCTCGTCGACAACATCACCGAGATCGTCCTCCTCGCGTTGCCTCCGACCCTCCTCGCGCGAGCCATCTCGCCCGCGTTCGCCGCTATTGCCGCGTGCTCCGCAATCCTGGTTCATGCGCTCGTCGTAGAGGCGCACTGCCGGCCCGCAGATACCGACCGCGACGCTCTCCTCTCACCACCTGGCCTCCTGCTCCGGGTCGACGACGACGACCATGACTACGACAAGGACCGCAGAGATGCGCCGCCGTCGTATCGTATCGACGACGACGGCGGTTCGCGCATATCACCATCATCATCGCAGCCCTCGAGGGTCTAATATTCGCAATTATTACATAGATTTATCGTCGGCGACCTAACGTCGGTCGGCTGGGCGACGCTGGCGGTCCCTCTTTGATTTATCCTCGCCTCGATGCGCCTGCTCGGACGAGCGCTCCGACGAGAGAGAGCTTGCAGCAGCGGACTCACTCAAAGACAGACAGACCCCTGGGGACATTATTCTAGCCCCCCTCTTATGACCAGAAACCCCCTGGACAATGTCATTTTCCCAGCTTACCAACCTTCGTTATAAAACTACTTCAACTTGTGTTCTGCAGCTGGCAGACCCACACCAGGTGTCCCAGAATCAGCGCGTGCGATGATTCTGGTGCTTGCCGCGCTCCTCGGCGTGCGCGCCTTCAACACGGCGCCCGTCCGCAGCTCCCGGTTGGTTGTTTCCATGGGCTACGTGCGTCCCTCGTGGTGTTGTTGTTGACCTTGTTCGATAGATTGCTGCAGGTACCTGACGGCTTGTCCAAGGCGCAGTGGGAGAAGTTGAAGAAAGATGAGGCAGCGAAGCGGGCCAAGAAAGAGTTCGGCAAGGGCGGGACGCGAGGCTTCGAGAGCCGCAGCATGATGTCGTTCGTGGCGGCGCTCGAGAAAGGCGAAGCGAAGCATCTTATGCCCGTCGATCCATCCAAGGTTCGCGCCGGCAAGATCGCCCTCAAGGACGTGCCCTACATGCAGCGGGGCGGCTCCTGGGACAACTCGGACCTCAAGGGCAAGAAGGGCTGGCAGACGACGGGCTTTGGTATGAAGGCCTTCAACGACGGCAAGGCCAAGGATATGAAGAAGAACAAATACGACGACAAGTACAACAAGCTCAAGCCCTCGACCAACATCTGGGGTACTCAGGTCGGGGCCGACTGGACCGGGAAGGCGGCGATCGAGGCCGACAAGCGGGCCAAGAAGAACGGCATCACCAGGGATCAGCAAATGTGGCGCGATGCTGGCGCGCTCTCTCCTGAACAGGCGCGCCGCCTAGGGAAGTCCCCAAAACTCAACCAAGAACCAAAGAAGTTCTTCGGTCTCTTCTAGTTGCGATTGACACGGTGACTCCCGCTTCTTTATGGTGATGGTGTTCCTCTCGATCGAGAGAGTCAGCCGTGGTGCCGCCCCGCGCGCCGCAGCCTTCCTTTCTTTAACGGCGCGATTCCTTTTCCCTTCTGTGTCGCCAATGGTGGTGGTTCTGCGTGCTCAATGAGTACGTGGCTAGGGTCCGGTCACTATAATGTTACTGATCACCCACCCACGCACCCACCCACCCTCGGGTAGCGAGCGTTGTAGGGGCCGCGTATGTGGTTTTGCGACGTTGTTGCCCTTTAATTATGTGGGTGGCACGCGAAGCTCAAGTCGCGATGTTCCTGAGTAGCTCTAGGTTCGCGCAGGTTATTTAGACGACGACGACGCTCATTGCCATCATGCGGGGCCGTGCCTCTCTTGAAATCAAATGCCGTAAAGTCTGTTGCATGGACCGGCAACTACAAACCATCAGGAAGATCTCCTACTAGACGGTTCGGGGGTCACGCAGAACTAAGTATTTACTAGCGGGGGCCAGTCGGGGAGTGCGCCACATTGAGGGCTCGGCTTCGAAGGTCCCTCCATGCGCACGACCCTCTTGGGAGGCTTCGGCGTCTTGCAGGCGGCGACGGCGGCGCCTTGTGAAGGAGTGTAAGCCTCGGGCCACTCACGATGCGCTCGTTGACATTGCCGTGTTGCGCTTTCACCGGTAAAAAAGCTCGCAAGCGCTTCGTTCTGAGCCGCGCGCGAGTAGCACGCTCGTGCGCCTTGGAAAACAACTTGGGAAGAAATTTCATGCTGTTGAAGGCGGCAAAGGGGGATTGAACCCGGCGCCTGCGGTGTGCGTAAGTTTCCTTAGCGGTGTTTTTCACGAGCACGCCGGCCGCGCGTATCGACGAGTGCGAGATGGCGACGTCCCATTTCTGCACCTCAACGACTCGATCGAGAATGGCACGCTCGGCCCCGCTCGACTCCGCGACGCGCTCGCGTCATCAGGGAACTCGTCGAATATTTCCATCCCGACATAGCCTCAACGAGGTAGACTACAAACAGTTGCCCCGTCAACAGTCCAAAGCCGGACATTTTGCCTAGGCCTCGTTGCGCGTCGACAGAATACTCCACTTGCGGAAGCAGGAGTTGAGCTCTTCTTCGAAACCAATCGGAACTGAATTTTGCCGAGACGAAGAGCTGCCCGTCTTCTTCGGGATCGAGTAGGAGAGTGTTAACACCGGCGTCGCCTTTCAAGATGAGAATACCGAGGCCCTGATCATGAGATTGGACCGGGCTCAAATCGTATCGGCCGAAGAAACCCCGTCGATCTCGACAACGGTTACGGGCTTCTCCTAGCCCGCGAGCTGTTTGAGACAAGAACTGTCGCAACGTCGAGCTGCCCGTCTGCACCGAACTTTGATCGCACGTAGTCCGCGACTTGTTGCGTTTGAGGTCAAAGTGGCATCACTTGGCACGCGCGGCTTCTAAGAGAGGATGCCGCGTCGTGAGTTTGAGCGGGCGGTTGGAGACGACATGGTAATCGCTAAACCCCTAGCGGTCGCAACATACGGCGAGCAGTTTCAGGTTACTGCTCAATCCCAAGTCCGCAAACATTTTTGTTGTCGCGCTGACTGCCTGGAATATGGTCGAACGTCGACCCGGATCAAGCCAACTTTCACGTTGTTGTTCACGCGGGCATTTTAATGCCCAGAAACGTAAGGAACTTGTCAACGCAACTTACCAGGCACCCTGTGACATCCGGTCCTTTTGGACCTAGGGTTTCAGTCAGTTCTCAGACCCACTTAAAGAAAATTCTTTGGCATCGTCAGTTGTTGAAGTCGCCACCGCGACCACCTCAGCAGGGTCTTCTTCCTTGGATCCCGAATACACAAGAAAAGTTGTAACAACAACCAAGTCGAAGCTGTCGAACACGAACACACGAGACATGATGAAGACGACGATGATGATGATGATGATGATTGGCGGGAGCATGGGGTTCTTGTTGCCGACGCCGACGACGACGACTCGGCTCCAAGTCGCACGGCGCGCGACGACCGAGAAGAGCAAGAGCGCGGCGGAGTTGCTTGATGAGGCCCGAGCGCTGCGCGAGGAGGTCGCGTTGATCGAGCGCAGCATGCAGGCTGAGCGCGCCGCCGAAGGAGAGGCGGAGATGGACGCGTTCTTCCGTCTCGCCGACGAGGACGGCGACGGGCGCGTGTCGCTGGACGAATTGCGCGCGGCGCTCAGGACGAAGCTCGTAGACGAGAACGCCAACGCGCGTTCGGCGGCGCGTGCGCTTCGCATGCTGGAGGGGGACGGAGTCCGGGCGGTGTTGCGGGATCTCGACGCTAACGCTGACGGGGCACTCGAGCGAAGGGAGATGATTTCGGTGGAGAAATTCCGCGAACGTCTCGAGCGGTCTTTCCGCGAGCAACGGCAGGCGGAACGCAACGAAACCACCACGGAAGAATCTGTCGCCGACAAGCGCATTGCCATCTGGGAAGCCGTGGCGAACAGCACGAGTGTCGACGCGAGGCTGGTCGCGGCCCTCGCGTACTTGCTCCCGGCCCTCGAAGCGCTCCCCTACGCGCTCCCGCCCCCCGGCGTCGGCTCCCCGATCCTCGGTGGCGCCGTCGCCGCCTTGCTCCAAGCGAGTATCGCCTTCCGCGCGCTTCCCTTTAGCGGAATCCTCGCGCTGCTCGGCCTCTCGGCGCTCGCTTCGAACGCGGGGGCACCCCGACTTGCGCGATTTTCCGCACGCCACGCAATCCTCCTCGACCTCGTGGCTGTCGTTGCGCTCCCGCTCCTGACGGCGCTCGCGCCGCAGAACGCGGCGGTCTTCGCCACCGGCCTCGAATACATCGTCGCCGCCTGCACGGCGGCGGCCCTGTTTGGTGGTGCGGCCGCCGACAAACTCCCGGGCACGGGGACGCTCGCCAAGCGGTTCACGGACGACTTCGACGCAACCATCAAGAGCCTCATCAAGGCCGCGAGCGACGCCGACTTCTCCGCACTCTTTGAGGACGATGATGATTCCACCCCCCCTTCGTGATTAATTCGGTCATCATTATGCGTGTAATCTGGTGCTTGTTGTTGGTGACGGCCGCCGCCGATGGGTTGTCGGCCGTGACGCGGGCGCGCGAGGCGGCGGTGCGCGGGGATGTGCCGCTCGCAATGGTGACGCTCGAGGAGGCGCGGTCGGAGAGACTGGCGCTCGCCCCCGCCTGGAGCGCGATTCTCGCCGCCCTCGGACGTAGCAGGTCCGCAGCGCTCCTGTTCTTCTGCGAGCTCATGTATCACGACGGTATCGCCCTCAAGGAGCTCGAGCCCGAGACGAGGGCGCTCGTCGAGGACCTCTTGCCCCCCGAAATCTTTGCCGCTGGAAGCCTCCTCTCTCGCCTCGCCGAGGATCCGAGGTTCCAAAAGCGCCTTCTTCCGCCCGACGAGACGCGTTGCGATGGCGCCAAGCTCTGGATATCGTGCGGCAAAGTTCGTGCCGTCGACTGCGAGGACGCGGCGACCGCGAGAGAGGCCCTGCGCGAGGCACGAAGTCGCGGGGAACCGGTGGTTCTCCGGAACGCGGTCGTTCCCCCTCGATGGACTCGCGAGACGCTAGCGTCGCTCCCCTTCGCGGTGTGCCGCGTCGCCCCGACCGACGCCGTCTCCTTTGTCCGGGAGTCGCATCCCCGCGTCCGCGACGGAGAGGTGGCCCCGCCGAGCGTCACCGTCGCGCTGTCTGGCGGCGACGCCGCGAGACGACTCGACGGCGAAGACGAGGTCGTCTACGTCCAAACCCTCGCCCCCCGGCGCCTCGTGGACCAGGTCGACCTCGGATTTCTCGACGGCGCGCCCATCGCGAGACTCTGGGCTTCGCGTTCGGGCGTCTACTCCCCCCTCCATTACGACGCGCAGGACTCGCACCTCGTCCAGGTCGTCGGCCGGAAGCGCGTCGTCCTCTGGCCGCCACACGCCCTCCCGCACCTCCGACCCTTCCCCGACGACCACCCGCTCGCCCGCCGCTGCCAGGTCGACGTCCTTGACCGCCCGAACGCGCGCCAGACCGTTCTCGACTCGGAGTCCGCCGCGGTCGTCGCGACGGTCGCCCGAGACGCAATCCTCGGTCCGGGCGATGCCATCTGGTTCCCGAGCCACTGGGCCCATCACACCGTCGCCCTAAGCGACGACCGACACCCCGAAGACCCCCTCCTCTCCATCTCCCTTTCGCTTCGCGAGCAAGACGGCCGCGTCGTCGGGGCATAAACGAGCGTTCGAGGGGTGGTGTTTTTTTTTTTTTCGGCGGCGATTTTTCGCGTTATTGTGAGCTTAATTAACGACGGCCAGAACTCTTAAAACTGTCAGCATTCGATGGCGAGCGCGGACGCGTCGTCTGGCCGTGCGCCTCGCTTGAGCGCTCCGTAAAACAGCGATCGACATCTAAACTTGATTTTTTTTTGACGACGTCGGGGCGTACGAGCGGTGAGAAAGAGCGCGTTACGGACATGTCCAGGATTCAGAACGTGATACACAACCCTCCAGAAGCTTGGTATGGGCGATACGTGCCCTTGGGGAGAATTGCGGATCGAGCGGGAGTCGACCGCCGTCGCGTCCGCAACGCGCGGTCGCTCCCTCGCCAACTACGTTTTCACGGTGCAACTTGTCGGAGTCAGCAGAATGACACACGTCGCCGCGGCGACGTCACGGAGGGGCGCGGTCGTCGCGAACGTCGGGGTGCCCCACCTTTGCGTGAGGCGGCGCCTGGACGTCAACGCGATACGACTCCTGCCCCGCGACCTTCGTCGAAACGGGCGAATCGTGCCGTGACCTAGGCGGTGGTCGCAAGAAGAAACTCCCGGCCGCTGCCGACGTGGACAAATTATTGCGATCGACAATAACAGGATATACGCATCGAGAGAGACAACGCCGATCTGAGTGAGTGAGAAGGCTGCGCGCCTTCGCGAAGACAAACGCATGCCTTACCGAGCGTATCAGGCTGACTTGAATGCCCGCGTGGTGCGATGCAAGCACACTGCAAATGATGAAGCTCCTCGGGGCTCGACAGGAAGATGTGGAAACTCAACAAGTCGTCGAGCGCTTCAGAGTCATTCTCCATTATTGGCGCTCCACCATCCTCGCCGGCAAAACGGAGCGCACCCGCGCAAATCTGAGTCGCGCAAAACAGCGGCTTCTCGTTACGAACTTGACGATCGAGAGCCCGAGCTGTTCGAGAATGCAGAGTTGTTTTTGGGTAAAACGTCATGTGGCGTCGTTGAATTAAAAAACCGATAATAATAATAATAATAATAACCTATTTTTCGCGCATTTAGAGCGTGATACGCAGCCGCCCGAAGAGGGTTTAGATCGTGCCAAAGCCTCAGAAGCAGCATTCGCTGCAATCAACGCGCGATGCGAAGAACTTCTTCACACTGATATTGCCGAATCGTTTCTTAAAACAACAAGCATAGATGGAGCGTGATGAGGCCTACCGGCAAGTTTTCCTCCACCAATTGTTGTCGACCCAGCATAATATCAGCCAATGGAGTCTCGCATAGTCCCTGTCAACAAAAGGGATGCTGTTATGCAGCTGCGTGCTAAACTGGGTCAGCATTTGCTGCGATGGGAGCGCATTACAGACGTCGAAGCATCATCACAGGACACCGAGGACCACCCTAGCCCCGCCGACCAGCCGACTCAGCCACCAGAGACCATCCTGCTCGGAGAAGTGTTAACCTAGCGCTTCCCATCAGCCGTCACGCTGAAACCACACCACCAATTCCGAATTCAACCCACACGCTGCTGAACCATCCATAAACCCGCCGTGAGAACGTATCACTCGACGCCGCCTCACGCCTGTCCATATGCGCGACGCGACATGCTTCCTGGCGAGATTTACTAGATTCTGTGTCAGAAACTGCAAAATTAGGATTAGGGTTTTGACCTCTGAGCATCCCCAACAATAGCACTCCATCATATTATCGTATCCATGGGTCCGTTTGGCTCGATCAATCGTATCATGTGACACCAGCAGCGTCAGGTAAGTCTAGTCGTCGTCGAGCATTATGAGGCGGCCAAAGCGCGAGATGGCCGCCGCGCAGCTGGAGCGCGAGGAGCGGCTAAAGGCGATGATCGAGGCCGAACACGTCGAGATCTTCCAGGAGATGGCCGAGAGAATCCAGAACATGGTGAGAGGGGTTCACGGGCGGCAGAAGGCGTTCGCATTTCGGGAGCAAATGAGGCAGACAGTGGAGCGTGCTCGGGCGGCGGTGCGAGTCCAGCAGGCGATGCGTGGCGCGCTCGGGCGGCGGTTTGTTCGCCAGCTGCTGTCGCTCGAGACGAAAAATCTATTGCTCGGCGAATCAGCGACGATCGCGCAGCGCGTCGCGCGGGGCTTCGCGGGACGCTGCACGGCGCGCGCGCGGCGGTGCGAGCTGGCGGCACGTTTCGTCCAGCGGACGTACCGGGGATTTCGAGGACGGATGACGGCGCTCATGGAGCGGGCGCGGCTCGAGGAGTTGCGGAACCGCGCCGAGGCCGCCGCCAGAATCCAGTCGGCGTGGCGCGCGAAGGTTGTGCGCGAAGAGTTTTATGCTCTCCGGGTGCGGATCGTAGCGGCCGAGGAGATCCAACGGTGCTACCGCGGACACATCGGCCGACGAAGGACGAAGCGTCGCCGCGACTGGGAGAACGCCCAGCCCGGGCCCGAGCGCCTGAGGTTGGGGTTGCGGCTCATCGAAGAGAGCAAAGTCGCGTTCGAAAGGCAGCGCGAGGAGATCGACTTGCTACATCGCGCGCAGGAAAAGGCCGAGAGCCGCGTCTCGCACATCAACGCAGAGCTGCGCGAGAGCGAGAAGGAGCTCGGCGCGCTCGAGCGCGAACTCCAAGAGATCGACGAGATCGAACGCGATCTCCGCGAGCTCACGCACGAGAGGGAGGTCCTGCGCCAGGGCATCGTCGGGGCCGCAGGCTTTTCGTCGACGGGCGAACTGAAAGACGACGGCGCCTCACCGCCCGACATACTCGAGGCGATGGCGTCGACGAGCGAAGTCGACGACGAAGCAACGAGTCTCGCGACGAGTACGTCGCACCGGCGAAGACCAACAACAACAGTTGGCGGCGTGAAGACGTCGACCGCGCGCAAGCTACGGGCCGACAGCCACGCTCTGGAGATCGCGATTCACCGGAAGCGCGCCGAGCGCGAGCGCAAGCGCCAGGAACTCGAGACGGAGTTCGCGGCCGTGTTTCAGGAAGTGTCGCGCAAGAAGCACGCGCTCGAGCGGCTCGAAGTGAGCATTGCCGACATGGACGCGACGCGCGTTCGCAAAGACCGCGAATTCCAACGGCTGCAGCGGAATTTGATGGAGCTGCTTCAGGAGCAAAAGTACGAGCTCGACGCGTTGCGCGAGAAGGGCATCGAGCTCGAAACGGCGACGGCGACGTCGGCGGCCGCCGCGACGGCGACCGCACTCCGCGCCAAGGAGCACGAAGCTCGGGCGGCGACCATGTTCAGCCAGACCGAGGAGCTGATGAAGTTTCAGTTCATGTCGATGTCGCTCTCCTACTTTTCGTCGCTCAACATGCTCCAGCAGCTGCGGGAGATGAACGCCGACACGACGACGGCGGCCGTCGCGTCGTCGGCCGACGCCGCCGCAGCGGCGGCGGCCGCCGCCACGGCCGCCAACGTGCCGTCGATCAAGCACATGAAGCTTGGCGCCGAGGACGTGATGGCTGCGACGGTCAAAAAGAAGCAGGCCGAGCTCGACGCGGCGCGCGCGGCCGAGCGCGACGCCGAGCGGTCAAAGGCCGAGCCGTTTCCGGCCGAGATGCGGCTCTGGTCGGTCTACGACGTCGGCCGTTGGCTCGACACTCTCACGCTCGGCCAGTACAAGGCGGCCTTCGCCGAGGCGAGCGTCGACGGAGAGTTTTTGCTCGAGCTGCGCGAAGAGGACCTCGTCCAGGTCTTGGGCATGGAGCACAAACTGCACGTCCGCAAGGTCGTACTCGCGAGAGACCGGCTCAAGCCCCTGTCGGAGGCGGACGTCGTGAAGCGGGCCGTCGTCCTCCGAGAAGAGGCCGCCACCGCCGAGCGCGAGGCCGCGCAGGTCCCGACGGTGGACGCCGTCTTCTCGCAGGCGAGGAACGGCCGCCTCCGGCGCCTCGAAGAGTCGCTCAACCTCGGGTTTCCGGTCGACAAGGAGGACGAAAAGGGCAACACCCTGCTCTGCATTGCTGCCCAGAACGTGAATATAAAGATGGTCGAGCTTCTCCTCCACAGAAGCGCCGACATCAATCACAGAAACGCCAGCGGCAACACGCCGCTGCATTTTGCCATGGCCTACGACCAAGAGGGCACCCTCGCCGAGTACCTGATCCAACACGGGGCGGACGACACGCTCGAAAACGAGATGGGCTGCACGTGCTACGATGGCATAGGCATCAACAAGGGGTAATAAATAACCTAACCTAACCTAACCTAACCTAACCTAACCTCACCTCACCTAACCTAACCAAATCTACGATGGGGTTGTGTTGTTGGCTCGGAACAAGAGTTGCATGCCGAGGTCGGCGTGGACGAAGATGTGGCAGTGAGCGAGGACCAAACCGCCAGGGATATCTGGTCGGAAGCGCACGGTGACGTTGCCGGGGGCCGGTATTGCGATCGTGTCGCGCCAGTCCCCGACTCGGTAGTCTGGTGCTGCTCCCCCTCCGTACGAAAAAGAAGCCGGCTCTATTTTCGCGATTTGGAAGTGAAACGCGTGAACGTGGAACGGGTGGTTGGTATTTTGATTCGAGACGACGAGCCACTCCTCGACTTCTCCGAGGCGGACCTCGCGGGCCACCACCGAGTGGTCGTACTCGCGGCCGTTGATGCCGTACCACTCGTAGGGGACACCCCCTCTCGCCACGCGAGTCGGCCGTTGCGACCATTCGAAGGAGAAAAAACGGGCAGAAGCTTCCTCGAGGAGAGAAGCGGGCGGCGGCGCGACCACAATACCCCCCTCGAGCCCTCGGTGTTGGTGTCCGCTGGCGGCCGCAACTTTGAACAAGACGCCTTCGAAAACGGCAGTCTTCGCGCCGACGAAGGACCGGTCCTCGAGGCGCGAAACGACGTTTCCGTTCGCGTCGCAAGCCACCGAAAGATCCGCGCGCGAACCAGGGACCAGAAGAATCAACTCATCGCGGCGCGGGGGAATCGATATGCCGTCGCGCGCGACGGTCCACGCGTCGCAGGCGTCCGGGATCTCGATCGCGACGAAGTCGTTCGACGCCGCGTTGATTATCCGCCAGAGCTGGCGGCCCTCGACTTTCAGCGTCGGCTTCACTCTACCGTTGACGGTGAAAAATGACCTATTCAAAGGCGCTCTCGCGAGACGATCGGGAGAATCCACGACGGGGAGCAAAGACCCGGAGACGTTCGAGGCAAACGCGTAGTTGCGCGCCTTGCCGACGGCGAGGTTCGTCTGCTGGAGGACGATAACGACCTCGCCCGGCCGCCGCGATAGCCCGCCGTCGATCACCAGCGCGCCCGCCATACCGCCCGCGTCCTGGATCGACGAGGACCCGTGATAGTGCGCGTGGTACCAAAACGTCCCGAGCGGATGGTCGTCGGCGATCGCGTACCGGTAAGTCTTCGACTCGCCCGGGCCGACGACCGAAAAGACGTCGTCCTCGAGCGGAGACACGTGAAGCCCGTGGACGTGCAGCGACGTCGCGTTCGGCCACTGCAGCGCGTTCGGGACGCTCGTGGACGGCAAACTCCCGCCTGCGGGGCGGTCTCGTTTCGTCGTCCGTGCCACTAACCGAGCTCGTTCGCCAGTCTCACGACGAGCGTGTCGCCCGGACGCGCCCGAAGCGTTGGCCCAGGAAACAGCCCGTCGTAGCTGCGCGCGACCACCCCGCGCGCGTCGACGCCGACGACCACGCGAAGCGTCGTCGATACGACGCGATCCTTTTCGCGCACCATCCGGCGTTCCTTGGGCGAGAACTCATCAACCCCCATCACAACACCACCCGCACGCGCGCTGCTGGGAATCGCGACGTACCCGATCAGGAAGACCGCTACTCCCACCCCGATACAGATCGCGCGCCGCTGCGCCCGTCCTCGCGACCAACGCGCAACAACCTCTTCTCCATCACCCATCACAACAATAACCGCCCCAACTGAGGACCTCAGAAAAAAGGGAGGGTATCGGTGCTGTGTATACAGGGTTAGGGTCCGAGGATGGATGACGTCATTCACAGTATCCCCTAACACTCCCCCCAAAAAAATGTAGGTTTCTCCGGACAATCATTAGGCGCGCGACGGACGACAACAGCCATTTTTACTGTCCCATGAGTTTCGGATATGAGATCCCAACCCACCAAACGCGCCGCGGTCTGTTTTGAAGAAGCCATTGTGCCGTTTTCGCAAAGCACAACGTCGGGAGCGACGAGCGGCATCCTCGATGGAGCACCTTCTTGGAGTCGGAGAGGCGCTGCGAAGAAAGGACACCGTAATCCGGGGCAGTCAACTCCGATGAATTCACACTCTTCTCTCTTGGCCCATCTACGAGAATATTTTGATCCGCCTGTTATTGAATATCCAGATGAACAGGGTCATCATTCATTGGGGACAACTGCGACGACTATCTGATGCCGACGGCGCGGACTCTCCCAGATACCCTTCCTCGTCGGCCGCGCGTGCGGCCGCCGCCATATGGACGCGCTCAAGATATTTGATGCGGCCCAAACGATGCTGGCGGTCGACTGCAAAGTCAAGAAAATGCACCTGATTCGGCGCCCCAACGACGACGACCTGACGCTGCTGAATGAATGTCCGACTTCTGGCGGAGCTTGCGAAATTGAAGGCGCTCGTCCTCGACGACGCCGCCGTTAAATTCACGAGGACCGACCCCACTAGGCACTGAGGCCTCTTATTGGTTTGGGTGCGGTACGGATGTCCTCGTCTACGGGGGTGCTCCTACGCCGGCACCGCAGGCATTGCGTTCGGCGCGCTGGATTTAATCTCCCTTCAGCGCCGCGACGACGACGGGAAAAGTAGGGGCGTGCGTGAAACAACTGTTAACGCGCAATCGCAACGTGTTAGTTTCTGGGTCGCGGATCTCATCTAACAAACTATAATATGTAGCACACTTCCTCTCCCCGTTCTTCACGCGCCTCTTCTTCGCCTTTCGTTTTTTTTTTTTTCCTGCATCTTTTGCGTCTTTTCCTTGCCGTCCTCGCCCTGTCTACTGTCCATTCCTCCCCTTTCTCTCCCTTGGCTCCCTGATCTGCGCCCCCCACCCCGTGCGCTTCTTTCTCTACGTCCCTCAGTGATCTTTTTTTTTTCCATCGCGGGATAATTACCCTTCCTCTGCACCCATCCATTCGCCAGGGCACTTTGAGCCTGGGAGTTGTTACTCGCCATAGTAGCAATAATAACAATAACCACCAATTAGCCCGGCGTTGCACTACTGCCACTAGGCGGGCCGGCGCCCTCCGCCTCTGCGCTCTTTGATTAAATCAGGCTGCTGTTCGAGCCTGGGTGTTAATTACAATAGTAATATTCTTGCTCTTTGAGCCTGGGAGTTGCAAACCATAATAATCACATTACTGCGTTCTTGCTTCTTCCTTGTTTCCCGTGCGCAGATCCAATCTGGCTCTTTGCACTACGAGCTTTGAGCCAGTGAGTTAGTTGCAAACCATAAAAAGTAATATTAGTTCTTGTTCGGAAGGAAGAGGCGAGGTGCGGAGCCCGCGGTCCGTGCAGCGTTATCGCAAAAAAAGAAGCGCGCCTGGGGTCGGAATGCGGCCGGACGTGGGGCATGAAGCCACGAGAAGAAGGTAACGCTAAAAATACGGCGCGTCTTGGAATAGCTTTTGTATGTACATGGCGTTGGGACTAGGCGTGCTCCGACTCAGCAGCACGCTGCCGGACAAGGGTGCGACAACAGGGGAAACTACAACTACAACCAGAGCGCGAAATAAATACGTGGTTAAACGGCGCAGGCAACTTGGTCCCCCGCGACATATCCGGCGAGTCATGGCGCTTACGCAAACGCGGACGACCCCGCGCGACCACGGCGACAAAAAAAAAAAAAAAGCGGGAATAAAAGCATCAGCCCCAAGACCACACGAAGTAGAAAGCGAGAGGATTATGGAGGTCGTCAAGAGAAAGGATTATACAGGTCGTCGAGAGAAAACGTACACACACGCGACGTATGAGATACCCGCATACGGATGCGACGACGACGACGCGGGCGTGAGGGCTCCCTCTCATTAATTCCCTCCGTGGAGAGGGAGGACGTCAACGCGACTACGCGGCCCACATGTACATGCAAACGGAATATACACATGCACACAGAATGCACGGTGCAAATCATAGAACAGAGGGACTACTCCTTCCAGAGAACCAGGAGACGCAGGTAGCGCCAGACGAGCAGCCAAAGAACATTGTCGGCCGTGTTCGTCAACAGCACGAGACAGCTCGTGGGCTCGTGAGTAACGACGAGTCTGAGAATTTCCAACGCCACGCGCAAGCACGCTGCGTCGACCCCGGTGTTAAGGAGCTGCGCGAATCCTGTGGTGTAAGTAGCCGAGAAGACGCGGTGCCGCATTCCAGCAATGATCCAGAGACAGCTCCACAAACCGGTGGCGCCGACGACGTTCGGTAAGTTTTCGAAGCTTTCCACGGTCAAGGGGGTCGCCCAACCCGGAAAGGACTCGTCGACCAACACACCGACGAGTTGTTGGTAGCACGCTGCGGCGAGGAGCACTGCGACGTCCCCGGCGATTAGATCGGGGTTCAACGGCTCCAACGGCTCTTCGTCGCTGCTCTTCGCCAAGACCACACGTGCACTGCGCTTACCAGTGAGCGGCTGAGGCGGCACCGAGACGAAGGCGTTAGCGAAAACGAGACAACTGATGACTGGCCATGCGCGACGCATCTCCCCACACTTAACCCTTAAGGATGTGCGAGACATCGGAAACCTCTTGGGTGCACATGCGTACATCCTGCGTAATAAATCGTGTCTCAGACACATCCCCTTAATGAGCAAGGGGTGTTTAACCATGATCACTGCTCCAAGGGGGACTCATCCCTTCGGCAACTCCTGATCCGGCCGGAACACAGGAGTCGCCGAAGAAGAAACGGCCGGCTGCGCTTTTGTGTAGAGACCACGGCGCGTGGCCATTGAGACTCCGGCTTCGCCGACACACATGAGTTCCCAGCAACTGACGAGAAGCGCAAGTACATCGGCGGGAGTCGCAGACTCTATTTTTTCCTGAACCCTTTCCAATGCGGTGCTACGGGCAATCAATGTGCGCAGACTGCGCCGCGGCGCGGAGCGCCACGAAAATCCACGTCCACGTATTTCGGCCGTGCCGCACAACTTCGGAGTCATGACGACGCGTCGCCCCACCTTCCTTGGAGAGGGGGAGATCGGTTCTTTCCAGCTTTGCGGCGGTAAAGCCCGGCCGTTGATATTGTAAGGCACCATATGTCCGAGTTTTAAATTCAGCGGCTTCCGCAGCATGGGGCGGGAAGCGGACTCTAACAGTAAACGGCCCTCGTCAGCGGGCCGGAGTTTAAATAGCCGACTGCCCATGGTGAAAGGGATTGGCGCCTCAAGCGTGCGCCGTCGCCTGCGTGCGAGGGCATACCATCCAACTCGGCAGGGTCCTTACTGAAGAAGAGTGACTGCGAAGGAGAATCGAAGAGGCACAATATTTCCACAGTCGGCACGCGAATCTTACGTAAGAAAAATATCTAGCACACAGGGCGTCCTCCTCCGTAAGACAAAAACAAGGGAGACAATAATCGCTTCGCAACCTTTGTCGTTCGTTCGTTTGCTCGCTCGCTCGGTTGATGGGCTGATGGTGTGGAAATAAGTACTTTCAGAATCTCGATTACGAGCTCTCGCGCGCGCAGAACCTCCCATGCAATCTCCCAGGGTGGTCAGAGAGCGGCGCCCCTAGCCACAAGCCGGGTGGTGGTGTTGTTGGGCGTCAGCCTTGTCTTAGCGGTAGAGGCCGTTGTTGATGCGGTCGATGACGTACCTGCATTGCGGCGACGTGATAAAACCGACACTCCGGACAACTCACATGGGGCTAGGCTCGAGGGCGACGAGACGAGCCTCGTACTTCTTGACGATAGCCTTCTCCTTCTCCGAGAGACCCTTGATGCTGTAGATGTCAGCGACCGACTTGTACGGCCCGTTGGTCGCGATCTTGCCCCCCACCGTCGGGTACATGCCAGGCAGCTTGACGTAGGCGCGGACGTTCGCGTTGTTGATGTCCACCTTAGTCGAGCCCCCAAGGTACCCGACGCCGGCGTAGTCGACGTCAGCGTTGGCGACCTGGACCTATTGGACCAACGTGAGATAGAAAAAAAAAACTGGCGCAATCCGTACCGCAATCGGCGCGGCGGTGGCCGCTGCGGCGCCCTGGAAGAAGGCACGGCGTGTTTCCATTTGGGGGGCGAGGGCGGCGGCGCCGGCGAAAAGGAGCGCGAACGTCTTCATGATTGACTAAGATGCGGCCTGATCGTCAACTCGCGAGCTTCAACGAGAACAGAAACCCTAATCCGCATCGTGACGTCATGTTGTATTTGAAAGAATACCCTAATCCGCAAAGTGACGCCACGCTGTTTCTTGCTTCTTCCATGACGACGCTTGCTCAGGAGTACATCAAGGAGAACGGCCCCGCGCTCGCGGAGGCGTCGACGGCGACGGCACCAAAGGTCGATGTCGTGACTGTGGACGCCATTGTCCACTGGAACGGCCTGGGGACCCTCGCTCCCTTTGCCGCCCTCCAACCCAAGTTGACGCAGAAGTACCGATTGTTTGGCGAGAAGTGCGTCGTTACGGACTGCACGGACAAGGTCGACGCCCCCAAGTACATCATGGAGCTCGTCGGCGCGCCCCTGTGTACGATGTGCGCGCAAAAAATCTCGCTTCAACAGATCAAGGGTCAAGGCCCCGACCCGTATAAACCCGAGTTCGAGAAGCCCACGTCCGACGATATTGCCAAAGCCAAGGCTGCCGGTATCAGCCTCCCCGGCTGGGAGTAATGATAGCTTTTCTAGTAATCACCTCAAGGGGCGCCCTCCATTATCTCTTCACATTGCAAACCCAGCATCCACCCGGCGACCATCGGGTTGCCCTCGTCGTGGACCCGCGCGGGGGTGAGACCTCGGCGGAGCAGGGACCGTGCAAGCTCGCGGTCTTCCTCCGTCGGGTTGCCCCAACGCGGATCGGTTGGTGGCAGCACGCGGGACCTGCCAGCCTTGGTATCCATGTACCAGGCCCCGTCGGGCTCGCGACACTTCAGCTTGTGTTCTGGCCACGCCGCCTTCTGACACGTCGCGCTGCAGTACACGGCGACTTTGCAGCGGTTGCACCTCAACATCTTGCCGGTCTTTCCGCAGTGCCGGCAAGTCTTGTTCGCGGCATTCTGGAGGGCCTCAGCCTCCGTGGTGCCAAGATCGAGCTTCGAACCCTTGTTCAAGTCGAGCATCGACATGAGCTCGTGCGCGTGCTTCCGCTGGTTCTTTTCGGTTTCCTTGGCCACGTCGACCGTCCTTCCCTTGAGCTCGGCGCGGAGCATCCTGTTTGGCAGCGAGAACGAGAGCTGGCACTCGTGGCAATGCTGGCGCCGATGCTTTTCGCAAAAACAAAAGCCGTTCTCGTCGGTGAAGACCGGAGACAGCTTGCAGCCCAACAGCCTCTCAAATTCTTCCTCGATACCACCACCACCACTATCCAACGACTCCTTCCTCTTCTCCGCCGCTTTTTTCTTCTTCACCTTCTTCGCGGGGGTCGCTTTCGGTGCCATCGACGCGATTCAGTTGGGCAGTCTCTCAAAAACGCGTTGTCCCTTACCCCTTTATTCGGAGTCCCGACCGTTAGCCGCTAGGTCGCGATGGTGCCATACGAATCCTGCGCCTTGCGAGGGCATCCGCCCTCCCGGCGTAGGTAAGCACCTGTTCGCCTCTCAGGTGGGCCGGTTGGTAGCCGGAACCTTCGCAGTTGGACGGGGTATTTCCGGGGGTCGCAGCAGGAAAAGTTAACCACGTGTTGGTTGTTGTCTGTCACATCGCGTTCTCCGCGTCGCATGGCGATAAGCCTGATGATCACTCTCCGCCGACTCTCCTTTCGACGCCCCTCGTACAAACACCCTGTAATTCTGACCCGCGCTTCGGCGTTGGTATTAGCCTAAGCCCCATGCACGGGGCTGGCCTAAAACAAACAAACAAACAAACAAACAAACAAACAAACAAACAAACAAACAAACAAACAAACAAACAAACAAACAAACAAACAAACAAACAAACAAACAAACAAACAAACAAACAAACTAACTAACTAACTAACTAACTAACTAACTAACTAACTAGCTAACTAACTAACTAGCAAACTAACTAACTAGCTAACTAACTAACTAACTAACTAACTAACTAACTAACTAACTAACTAGCTAACGAACTAACTAGCTAACTAACTAACTAGCTAACTAACTAACTAACTAGCTTCGGGCCTCTCTCGGGCATGGGAGCCAGGCTGGGCCAGCAGGAGCCGGTCCAGGATCACAGAGCAAAATCACACAGTTGGGGTGGAGGCGAGGGATGAAAAGGCGTTGATGGCGGACCGCCACTGCGGACCGCGGTCTTGTGCGAGGTCGTGCCACGACGTGAAGGGGATGTCGCATTTCCGGAGTGCCTTGGCGAGCGTCCTCCCGTACGTCATCTGCGGAGCCCTCGGTGGGCGCTTGGGACGGAACCAAGACGAGATTCGAGAGCATGCTGGCCTTAGGTAGATAGTTAATTATAGTTGGTTCGTTACTAAGTTTTAACAGTCATCTTTTACATACCCTTGATTGCATACGTGGAGGGGCCCTCAGGCACCACCCGCCACTCACGTGTTCTAGACGTCTTTTCACAACCTCCAACACAGTCCACGCAAATTGGTCATCACAAAGAGTCGTTTTGAAACCCTTACTAACGGTCGAAACCGTTTCGGGGAGCGTTTGCCAGGAACACCCCACCCTTAAAGCTTCTGCGTGCCAGGAAGAAAGAAAAGAAAAGGCTGTGTTCGAGTGGGTCGGCTCAGGCCTTTCGTAATCGCGTTTCAAACCACTCGATGCTAGGGTGGCTGTCGGCCAAGCACCCGAAGCGTGAAGTGTGGCCGCGTCGGAGCAGGAATAGACCTCGGGCGATGGCGTCTTCGTGGCCCTGCGAGCTCGGTAAACTGGAGTATGCCAACCTCAACTCGAGGGCCGAGGTGACTTCCCTCTCTCTCGAAGCGATCGTTGCGACGGCGAAGCGGCAGAACAAGCTCGTTCTGGCGAACTTCGTCGAATGGCCCGGGTGACGTGGGTGCCAGCGAGCGGGCCGCATCTTCGAGGACGAACGCATCCTCGCGGCTGCTCGCAACTTTATTTGCGTCGCGTTCAACACGTATCATCGCGGGAATCCGGACACGAACGAACCCCATCGTCGCTGGGGCGGCGATCTCGCTACGAGCTGATGGGGGTACCTGCGCGTCGTCGACCCAAGTGACGGCGCGCGAGGCAGAGTCGTCTCCGCGACTCGCCAAATTACGGGCGAACACCAGCTTGCCGAAGTGCGACGCTGCTTGGTCCAAGGCCTCAACGCCGTGGGTCGCAAGGTGCCTGATGCTCTCGACAAATAGGACTTCCTTGTTCTGTGACTGCCAATGATGACTCGGCGCTTATATCGCTGACGACGGTTATACAGATAGAGTCACGCGACATCGATCTAAGTAATGTAAATGGGATGAGTCCTCATGTTGTTGTTAGCGTTGTTGTTTGTTTAAAAGCCAGACCAGCTGCGACTTGATGGTGGATTGCTGAATATGCGAACAACGAACCGGGCGTTGCGGGTTCGCTTTCTCTCACTCGAGGGCCCGGCCGGCAGAGAGTCCACGAATCTTGGATGTGAGACGCACGGCTTGTGCCGGAGACAAACCGAAGTGCTCGACCGCGTCCTCCGGTCGCAAGCCGCGCAGTTCGTCTAGCTCCCAGTCGGCAAATACGTCAAAGCCGTGCTTCGTCATATATCGTCGCAGGTCGGTCGCTTCGTAGGTGCGGGCCGGTCTATCCATGGTCGAAAGTCGGCGGCTGTTGCCCTTGAGTTTGTGTAAGTACTCCATTCGCGAGACTTGGTCTTCGGCGTCTTCGAGCAAGGCGGCGACGCGCCTCGCGTCCCCTCCGACGACGTTGGTCCTGAACGACGATCGAACGTACGCTCTCATCGTCGTGGCCTATGGAGGCAGTCAGAAAACAACGAGCGCTCGTCGATGCCTGCTGACGATCGGGGCACTTGTTCGCTGCGCGCAACGCGCGGCGGTAGAGGTTGGTGAGGAGGACCGGGCGGGCGGCCATAATAATATCTCGCCGTTCAACGGCTCTCTAAATGATGATGATCCACCTCGACCCCGTCGTCACCGCCGGCGTCGCTGCCGCGCTGCACGGACCCCTGCTCGAGCTCCTCTTGGAGGCCGAAGCGGACGGATCTGACCTCGACAAGGTGCTGCGGGATGCTGTTTCGCTTGCGCGGCAAAATCGCCGTCGCAAGCTCGAGGATTCGGCTGCGCGGACCTTGTCGCGCAGCTGGCAAGACTGGGCCAGCAAGCGCAAGCAAGAACGCGCGGCCAAAATGTTAGCTCTCGCGAAAGAGAGCCGCGCCGCGCACCACAAGTGGTCTGCTGCGTACCAAGCGCTAACCGAGTTTGGCGGCATCGACAGACCCGTCGCGCTCGTCGGCTGGGCGGAGCTCGTCGAAGCGGCAACCGGCCGACGCTCGCAATCGTCGGCTGCGGCCGACCGACTGGTGGCCGAAAGATTGACAGACGACGACACCTTCGACGAAGTCGCCAGCCTGAGGCTCGCGGCCGAGAACGCATCCCCGAAAGAGGCCTCTTCTTCTTTTTCTGACGACGACGACGGCGACGAGCTCCGCGCCGAAGAGCGACCAGACGACAAACCCGTGGTGCCAGAGGTCGCCATCGACAGTCTCTACCGGCATGCGTTGTGGACAAAGCACGCGGTCGACTGGATACGACGCGCGGATCCGAAATGGCGGTCGATGCTCGCCGAGCGCGTCGAGAGGATAGTCGGAGGGGACAGGACGCGCGCGACGGCCAAGATACTCAAGGGCACGAAGCGTCGCAAGCTACTCGAGGCGAAGCTCGACTCGGGCATGCGCGTGCTCTGGGAGGAGCAGCATGCAGGCGTGGTCATTTGGTTCGTGGTCAAGCACGACGCGATCTCGCGCTACGCGCGCCTCGTCGACGAGGCCGACGAACGTCGAGTTGAGTCTCTGCGTCTACCGCGCGAACCCGATGGGACTAAGGATCATTCCGCGGATCATCCCGCGGATCATCCCGCGGATCATCCCGCGGATCATCCGCCCTGCGACGACGGTGCGCTCGTCGATCCGCTCTCTGACTCGCCTTTACCATGCTATCACGTCCGGCGCGAAGACCTCCATCGACTCGCGGCCGACGACCGATGGATGCCGCCGCTCGCGCTGTCGAGCGACGAGCGTCACCTTATCAACGCAACCAATCACAGTGCCGTATTGCTGTTGGGCCGCTCGGGCACAGGTAAGACCGTATGTACGGCCATGCGCATGCTCCACGAGGCTGAACACGCGCCAGCGCTGCGCCAGGTCTTTGTTGCGCAGTCGCGTAGACTCTGCGATCACGTGAAGCGGCTCCTTAAGGCGTCCGGCGGGTCTTTCGACGCCACGCGAACGCTCGACCTTGATGCGTTCGTCGACAGCCTCGCCGCGCTCATACGACAGGACAGTTCTCTCCCTTCACCACACCCTCCTCCCCGTGGTCGGCGTGTTTCGTTTGCTGCGTTTCGCGACCTTCTTTCGAAAACTTCAAACGACGACGACGCGCTCCAACGGCAATCTGCGCTCGAGCCGCTCGCCGCGTGGACGCAGATTCGCAGCTTCATAAAAGGCTCGGCTGAGGCTGTCGTACTCGGTCGTCGCCTTCGTGGCGACGAATTTGCGATGAACGATGCCTTCAATGGCAGGTCGCGACTCGATGAGGCAGGTCGTCAAGAGGCCTTACGCCTCTGCGATCGATACGATTATCTGCTCGAGCGTGGCCGCAACACCTATTGGGACGAGACAGACCGAGTGCGTGACGTTGCGTCGGCCGCTCTCCGCCTCGGCTGGGAAGGTCGTGTTGCACCCTTCGACCGTGTCTACATCGACGAGGCCCAGGATCTGACACAAGCACACGTCATTCTTGCCCTGCTTGCGGTGGGGGCTGATCCCGCGCGACTCTGGCTCGCTGGTGACACCGCGCAAAGCGTCTGCTATAGCCACTTTCGTTTCGCCGACGTGCGCGCAGCTATTCACGCCACCGTCACCCATGTTGCCAAGGCTCCAAAAAATAGTGCACCGAAAGTCGTCAAGCTCTTCAAGAATTACCGCGCGCACTCGGGCGTGCTCGACCTCGCAGCGCGCGTCGTAGAGTGCATTCATGCATCCTTTCCCGGCGGCGCCGTCGATAAGCTCGCGCCTGAAATTGCGTACGTCTCAGTTTTATGAAGGATTAGCGCTTTCCTCTTCCTGCTCCTCCCACGTTCACTATTTCCTTTTTTTTTTGTGGCAGGCTTGCGCGCGGTCCGCTGCCAGCCTTCGCTTCCAAAGATGACGAGGCGGCCGTCGTGGAGATGCTTGAGCGCGATGAGCGGTTTGTAGTCATTGTTCATGATGAGGTTCGAAGCGAAGTAGAGAAGCGCCTCAACAAGAACGACAAGTCGCTCGTTCTTGGGATTCGCGACGCGAAGGGACTGGAGTTCGACTGCGTCGTGTGCTACAATATTGTCTCAGACTCGCCGACTGCTTGCCGAGAGTGTGCCTCCGACGTCGGCTACGCTCGAGGCAAAAAGAAGAGCTCCTGGGCTCGCGTTTTTGCGCATGTCAAACAACTGCGCAAAAGACAGCAGCGGGAGCAGCGCACATCGGTAGCTAGTCGAGTTGATGCCGAACTCGAGACCGAACTTATGCTGCTGTACACGGCGATCACTCGCTGTCGCTCGCGCCTCGTCATCTGCGAAGTTGGACAAAATGCTGCTGCGGCAAAGGCGATCGAGCGCGAGCTGCTCACGAGTGGACTTGCGTCTCGCTTTGTCGCCCCTACGGATGCAGACTATGCGCTGTCGTCCGACGAATGGTGCGTTCTGGTTTTGTCGTAGTTTGGACGATCTGAACGCAGGTATGCGCGCGGCGTCGATCTCGTGGAAGCCGCGGCGGCGAGCGACGATGACAGTGCGGCGCATCATCTTTTTGACAGAGCTGCGGCCGCTTTCGTTCGAGTCTGTTGAGCTCCACTTTCTTCTCGCGTTAGACGGCTCTCGCTCAGGCTGGAGACGAACGCCTCGCGTCGGCTACCCGCGGTGCGGTGTGCGCGGCAAGTGCTCGCTCGCGCATGCTCGTGGAGGACGACGAAGAGCTCGTCGTTTCTGAAGCTGTTGCTGACTGCCTGTAAGTGTTCCTCGATGCGCAATCAACCCATGACGTTGTGCTTTCCACGTCGTTAGGCGATGCGGTTCTGTGCACGAAGCCATCGCTCTTTGCGAGCAGATTGAGGAACGCTCGGCAGCTGCCCATGCGTAGGCCATCATTCGCGCCTATAGTGGTGATTCATCTCACGCAGGTGTCGGCTAAGCATCACGCAGCGCTTCATGACCGGGGATCAAGCGCGTGCAGCATCAGCTGAGCTTAGTGAAATCATATCTCTTGCGGTGGAACCGAGTCACCATGAACTAACTCTGGAACCAAGTCAACCTGAACCAATTCGGCCTGCTTCGACTCTTCCTTCATCTGGAGATTCCCAGCGCAAGGATGCGAACGAGGCGCGCGAGAGGGAGTCGACAATTCTCTCGTCCATTTCGATGTGCAGCGATGCAGATCTACTGAACTTTTTCCCGCCCGTCATCGATGGTCTTGGATGCACTCCGAAGACACCACACGATACCAGCCAAATTGATGATGCCCAGGGTCAATCAACGCGGCCTCTCGGAGACTCGAACTGTGAGCGAGCCACAGAGACATCGCCATCGATTCGCACTATCGAGATAAACGATGAATTTTCGGTTCTTCTCGATAGTAATCTTGACTCCAATGCGGAGGAGCTGTGGGCTTTTCTCAAGACTTACAATGGACGAGATTCATCGAATCGCGTCAAGGTTCTGTATTTTCATGCGCTGCGGCGACTCACTACCAGGGACAAAGCAGGCGTAAAGATCTACGACTTGGATCCGGACGAGCTGTTTGCGTCGTCCAACCTCAGAGAGTGTGTACGTGACCTCGACGAAATGACAGCGGGGCTATATTTGCGCATCACGAACAAGAAAGGTGCACCGACATTTTGTTGCATGGACTGCAGCACAGTGATGAGAAGCTTTGATGAGGCCCTCGCCCACTCGTGCCGGGAAACGGAATCTGATCGCAGTCTCATTCTTCGTGTGTGCCTTGACACTCTCAAGAGCGTAATGTCGCTGATTGCGGAGGACGTAGAATCTGATGACGAGGACTACGTCCCACCATCATCCTCTGCAGTAAACCACCGCAAAGATGGAAGACGGACCAGTTCGTCTGGTTGTCGTCGGCTTTCTGTGGAGAAACGGCGCAAACAGCTTGCCGTACGCGTGGGTCTCACAAAACTCATCCGAAGACTTCCGGACAGTGACATGTCGTCAGGACCCTCCTTGATTGCACGTGGAACTCTTTCACGATTTACTCATCTCAAGCATGCTGTGTTGGCAGCTTGCCAAATTTTGCGATGCGACGCCTGTTGCGTCGCCAAGCCACGCGCGTCGGTTGCTGCTTTGGTGCTGGAACGCATGTCTTTCGTGCTTACGTGGTGGAAGGCCTATGATCCTGACTCGACGGTGCGCATTTACTACTTGTCAGACAGAGCGAGCTGATTCCCTCTTCAACCAACCAATAAATAGGTCGTTCTCGAGGGATTGCGAGCGAGCGCCATGTGGCTCAAACGAGCACATTTTTCGAGCGATGACACCCGCGCCAAGGATTTGTCATTGATGGATTCGGTGATAATTATGAGTTTGCCGGTGTTTCTGGCATGCACAGAGAATGCTCTTGGGTCGAGTACAACAAACGAGGTCGCAAAGTATGGCCTTCGTTGCGTAGCCTTCCTGGCGCAAGCACTTAATCGGTCATCACTTCACAGAATCGCTCTCTTTTCACCTAAATTGTTCATTGCAATTCCTATAATCTTGGCAGCCTTTTCGGTGCGAGAATACTCTATCTTCATTCCAGTTAGAACGTGTGCGTCGTCGTCTCAGGCTATTGCATCCCAGGGCCGAAGCGAGCATTTTCCTGTGCCCTTGTTTGTTGCGGCTTCGAAAGCTGTCAAGAGCTCGCGGTGTTCCTCAAACACAAAAGACCTGTTTTTTACATTTAGCCGACGCCGCGTCTATCCAGGTCCTTGCTCTTGCGAAGTTCAAAGCGTGTTGGCCTTACATGTGCGGTGCATTGAAATATATATTTGTGGCTTGTCGTCGTTGACAGTGCGTGCAACGCTCAGGGTTAACAAGGGTGTCGCGACCACCGTACTCGATTGCTGGGAAGCGTTTTGTGTAAGCGTGCCGCCTCTTGAGGCTGTGGTACGCTCTGTTGTCACAGACAACGACAGCGCCGCAGGACGTTTCCGTGGAAAGGGTGCGTTGGTCGGCGCAGCCGATACTCACGCAGACGAGTCGAAGCTCGTTCTAAGGACTATCGATCACAAGGACCTCTTTGGATCTATCCCCGTTTTGAGCGATCAGCGGGGTTCGACGAGCATCTTCGACGAGAGTAGTGGCGATCCGCCCGATGGCAACGACGTCCTGTCGGACGACGCTGGTCGCCTTACCTTGTACTTCGAGGCCATGCTAGCACAACTTATGCCCGACGTGTGGTCCGAGGTCACTTGCAAGCTTCTGGGGTGTCCAGATCTCGACAAGACAGGCTATCTGATCGAGGCGTACAATGAGGGCCCCCTTATGCTCAACATGATGCCGCGCGCTGCGCTTGGCTTGTTCATTGGTCGTTTCCTCTCGCGCGCATTAAAGCACGTTCTTGCGTTTCAGAAGGTGGTGCTCGCAATCACTCAAGGCCGCGACGCCGCGCGACCGGACATGGACAGCGACATCCTCCGTCTCGTCGAACTTACCCTTAGTCAGCCCATGGTCCTCCTGATTACGTGGAAAGTCCAGAGCGCGCCGATTGCCGAAATGTGGGTCGACCTCGCGTGCGCCGTCGCGGACTGCGCGAGGGTAGTCGTTTGGCATCAAACGCTTCTGTGGACAAACGTCGCGCTCGAATCGCTCCCGCGCGCTCTAAGCTTTGCGGTGCACTGGCCTGGAGCGAGAGACCTGCAGTACAAGGCAGTGCGCCTGTACATCGTGGCCCTACGGCTGCCGTCCGGAACGACGATTGGCACAGGTAAGCACGAGCATGACATGATGAGCCATCTACGAGGGTGCGTTCGCTGGCTTGATTTGATCGAGCAAGTCCACGAGCCCGGCACAGATCTGGACAACACCTTGCTCATGCGCAGTATCGGCGTACTGCGAGGCACCAGTCAGCAGCGGATCGTCGACCTGTTTGATGAGCACGCCGCCGCCGCGAAAACGTCCTGCTCGTCTTGCTTTCGAGTTATCTCGGCGGGCGAAGCGAAGACGCTGCGCGAAACCCGCCGTCCCGGCAGTTCGCCCGTCGAGTTCGTTCTCTGTGTCGAATGCTTTCGAAAGAGGCTTACTCGCGACACGACCCGGAAAAGGGCGGCGCTTGCTTCTTTGTCATCACGCGCGGTAAGTATGCGCGCTACGCCCTACGACGCTCCAGATTAGGTCATTTATAGCTAGCCTCCATTGCGTTGTCTATAATAATGAATGACCATGTGTGCAAAAAACCCACGTACGTAAACACCCTGCATGCTCACATTTGCACCGCCATCGAGAGGGCCCGTCCTCCCTTCGCCTGCCCCCGTCTTTCAGGCACAGTCTTCACCCCCCCCCCCCCCTTGCAAGTAATGATGGCGAGGTGCGATGCGTGCCGTCGCGAGGACGCGTCACTTCGGTGCGGTCGGTGCGGTGCCGTGCGTTATTGCGACCGCGCGTGCCAGAAGAGGGCGTGGGCTTTGCACAGGGAGTTCTGCAGCTCGGACGAGGCCCTGAAGCCGTTCGTGGCGATGGAGTGCGCGATCGAGCGCGTGCTGGTAACGCTGCGTGATCTGCCCGCGCCGAGCGGCGTGGCGTGTCGCGTGTGCGGGGGAGAGCAGGTGCCTTTGATGCGGGGATGTACGTGCCGTGGGTCGGCGGGGTGGTGCCACGTCGAGTGCGTCGTGGCGGAGGCGTCGACGAACGAGAACTTGAAAGGATGGTCGCTGTGCGAGGCGTGCAAACAGCCGTTCTCGGGGGCGCTCAAGCTCGAGCTCGAGCGACAGCTCTGGCGGCTACACCGGTCGTCACCCGACGCGCGCCTGCGCGCGTTTGTCACGAGACCAATTCGAGTCGCGCTCTCGGCGCGCGGCGAGGGGTCGGCGGACGGGGCCGACGGCGACGCGTGGACCGAGATCGGTCGCGCGACGCATCTCGCCGCGTCCGGCAAGGCGGCCGAAGCCCTCGGGATCGTGCAAAGGGCGTGGGAGAGGGCGCGGCGACGGAATGGCGATCACGTCCTCGACGTCGCCGCCGGCCTCGTCTTGGTCAACGTGCTCGCCGCGCTCGCGAGGTTCGAGGAGGCCGAACCCATCGCGGCGCAGACGGCCGAGGCGGCCGACCGCAAGCTCGGCAAGACCCACGCCTACGCCCTCCGCGCGAAGAAGAGCCATGCCGCCGCGTTGGTCGAGCTCGACCGGCGCTCCGAGGCAGCGAGTCTTTACGAGTCCATCCTCGCGATCGAAACTGCCGCCGTAGGCGCCGACCATCCGAGCATACTCGAGACGAAAGCCATGCTCGCCCGCGCCACCAACCACACGCGCCAACTCGTCCCACGATAATAGTATCTTACTACGTCGGGATGATGGATTTTTCACACCAGGCTCGCGCGAGATCGGGGGTGTTCACGACGACGAGGAGGCCGGCGAGTTCCTTGCCGACCCCGCGATAGTCCTCGTAGCCCCGGCGGGTCGTGGCGACGCGGCCCCGCGCCATTTTGACCGTCAAAGCGACCTCGCGGAGCGCCTTGGCCTTGGTGTTTCGGTAATTGACCATGCTGATGATGCCCGCGATGTCTTCGGACGATATTCCGGCGAGCCAGGCGGGTGTCAGGTCTTCGGCCCCGGCCTCCCGCGCGGCTTTTCGCAGGGCGCCGAGCGCGCGGCAGGCCGTGCCCGAGACGGTCTGCGAGGCCATGAGCACGCCGCACAGCACCAAGAACCGCCGGAGCTCGGCCGTCGACGCGCCGGCAGCCATCGATTGCCACTTCTCCACGAGGGCCTGCCGGTCGGTCTCGTTCCCGACCGCCCCGGGACCCGCGCGCTCGCCGGCCCCGAGCAACGACTCCTGCGTCTTCTTCTTCTTGTTGTTTGCTACTAGTACTTGATCCTTCTCGTCGTCCTTCGGTGCTCGCTTCGTTGACGGCGGCTTCTCTTTGGAGACATCTGTTGTTGACGGTGTCATATCGTCGTCGGGCTTCTCCTCCTTTACCGGGCGCGGAGCTTCCGAAGAAGACGACGGCGACGGGTCGTAGGCGTACGAGTCGAAGAAGCCCATCCAAACGTGGATACAAGGGTAAGAAGTGTCTTTATTGACCTTCCGGTCGGTGACCCTCCTAGACCCTGCACCCTATCCACCAAAAAGTACTATGGACGACGACGACGACGACGACGACTTGGCCGAGCTCGAGTCGCTGAGCGAAGAGAGTGTGCTCGAGCACGTCCGGAGCCGATTTTACGCGGACAATATCTACACGTTGGTCGGGTCCATCCTCGTCGCCGTGAATCCCTTCAAGTCGCTGGGCATCTACGACAACCCCCACAAGCCTCGGCGCGAGGCGCACGTCTATCGGACCGCGATGGAGTGCTACGACGCGATGCTCGAGACCAAGCGGAGTCAATCGGTCCTGATAAGCGGCGAGAGCGGCGCCGGCAAGACGGAGACATGCAAGCACATTCTAGCGTACGTCGCGCGCGGCGACGCGAGCGTCGAGGACCAGATTATCAAGTCGAACCCGGTATTGGAAGCGTATGGCAACGCCAAGACGCTCAGGAACAACAACTCGTCGCGGTTCGGCAAGTGGATGCGGTTGGACTTTAGCGGGCGGGGGGTGCTCGGCGGCGGCTCGGTCACCAACTACCTCCTCGAAAAGAGTCGGGTTGTCGCGTGCGCCTCGGGCGAGCGCAACTACCACGCGCTCTACCAACTCGTCGTGGGAGCGCGGAAGGAGCGAGCGGCGCTGGGGCCGCTCCCCGCAACGCCCGAGTCCTTCGGGTGCTTGATGTCGGGCAGGTGCGTGACCGTGGAGGGCCTCGACGACGCGCGAGACTGGACCGAACAGCGAAGAGCCCTAGACGTCCTCGGCGTGTCTGTGCCGGAGCAAAGCGACGCGATAGCGGTGCTCGCCGCTATATTGTGGTTGATGAATTGCGAGTTCTACGGCGACGACGAAGGCGGCGGGCGCGCAGCCAACGTCGCAACAACCTTGGCGATCGCCGGCCCGCTGGTGGGGGTCGAGGCCGACCGCCTCGAGACGGCGCTCACGACCCGCACCGAGCAGATGGGCAAGGGCTCGATGGTCACCCTTCCTCTTTCGCCAAGCCAGGCGGCGGCCGCGCGCAACGCGCTCGCCAAGCACTTGTACGCGCGCCTCTTTGACTGGCTCGTCGCGCGAATCAACCGTTCGCTCGACTCGAAGACCGCGGCCGCGAGGCCCTCGACGACGACGACGACGACGCACATCGGGATCCTCGACATTTTTGGGTTCGAAGTGTTTGCGACCAACTCGTTCGAGCAATTGTGCATCAACTACGCCAACGAGAAGCTGCAGCTCGTGTTCAACAACGTCGTCTTCGCTCAAGAGGTCCAGACGTACGAGGCCGAGGGCGTGCCGTCGACGGCGCTGCGCTTCGACGACAACGCAGCGTGCGTCGCGCTGCTCGACGGCAAGCCCGTGAACGCATTTTCGCTGCTTGACGACGAGTGCGCGGGGGGCGCTGCGGCAAGAGACGACAAATACCGCTCGAAGTGCGTCCGGGCATTCCAAGGCAAGAACGCGCACTTCTCGTCGTCCACCCACTTGTACGGCTTTACCGTGGGGCACTTCGCCGGCCATGTCGAGTATGACGCTCGCGGGTTCGTCGAAAAGAACCGCGACGCGCTGTCCACGACGCTGTCGACGCTCTTCGCTGTCCACTCGACTCTCTCGTTCGCGGCGTCGTTGTTCGACGACGGCGCGCCGCCCTCGCCGGGGGTTGGGAAAAAAAAGGCTGCTCCTGCCAAGAAGACGCTGAGCGCAGCGTTTCGCGCGCAACTCTCGGGCCTCGTCAAGGCGCTCGAGGCGACGGACCCGCACTTTATTCGCTGCATCAAGTCGAACGCCGCCAAGCGGCCGGGATGCTTCGAGGATACCCTGTGCCTCGAGCAGCTACGTTACTCTGGCCTTTTTGAGGCGATCAGAATCCGGCGCGCCGGCTACGCGACTCGCATGTCGCACACCTTGTTCGCACGCCGCTACGCGATCGTCGTGAGTACGGCCGCACTGGGTGATCGCCGCAGAAAAAGGGACGCGAAGCGCGCGTGCGAGACGATTCTCGCCGATCCGAGGGTCGCGGTCGCGTGCAAAGACCGGTCGTACGTCGGGACCACGCAAGTGTTCCTCAAGGACGCTGCGGTGCGGCGCTCGCTCGACGCGCTGCGCGAGGAACAAGCCGGCGAGCGGCTCAAGTTCGCGCAAGCCGCGTGGCGCGGATATACGATCCGCGAAAAAAGCGAGCTGGCGGCTCACCGGCGCAAGCGGCGCCTCGCGCGAAGGGCTCGTGCGGCGGCGGCGTTTCTGCAGCGTTGCGCGCGCGGCGCGGCGGCGCGCAGGACGACACGCGCCGCCCTGGGGACACTCGAGCGGCTGCGTGGGTTAACAAAATCGACCCGGAACAGGGCGGCGCTCGACGGGGCGCTGATACCGTTGCTCGGAGGAGGAGGTCCCGAGGCCGACCTCTCGGTCGCACTCGGGCCTTTGTGGGCGAGCGCGAGTGTCGACGACCTCCCGCTGGCGCCGGCGCTGCGGCGTCGGCTCGGGGCGCACGCGGCAGAGGTCGCGGTCGCGGTAAACCATCTCCGGCGGCTTCGGCTCGAGGCGTCGATAGACGCGGAGATCGCGGAGGCGACCGCGGCGCGCGACGTGGCATGGCTCGGAGCTCTGATCGAGACGGCGGTCGCGCTCGAGATCGACGTCACCGCCGCGCGCGCCGATCTGGCGACGTTTTTGGAGCGCGAGGCAACACTCCGGGACCTCAAGCGCTTCTCCGAAGGAGGAGGAAACGACGAAGAAGAAGACCGGTTCGCCGTCTTCGACCGCATCCACGATCTCCTAGAGGGCGGCGCACGTCTCGGCCTCGACGACGCCGTTGCCGCCGCCAAGCGCACCTACGAAGAAGTCGCGCCCACGCTCGAGAGACGAGCGGCGCTGCGCCGCGCGTGCGAGACCGTCGACGCCAGCGTTCTCCTCGCCGACTCTGTAGAAGAACTTGGACAAGAAGAAGACGAGATGCCCGACGAGTGGCCGGAGAAGAAAGCAGCGGCCGAGCTCCGGCGCATGCTCGAGTGCGAGCGCGAAATATGCTTGCGCATCGACGCGCAATTCGATCGACAAGCACTGACGCCGCGCGAGGTCGAGCTGTGCCGGCGAGTCGAACGCGCCGCGTCCGCTCGGGCGCGCGCCGACGCCGAGAACGCGCTGCGGTACGCTGCCGGGTCCGCTGAGGTCTTCGACGCGCTCTGCCGCGCCTACAAGTGGCGCGCCGTCTATTGCACGTGGTTGCCAGCGCTGGATAACGCCGTGTTCTGCGGGCTCCATATCCTCAGAGCCCGAGAGCGGGGCGAGGCAGACTCGCCTAGCGCGCGCCGTCGGCGGAACGAGGCCTCGCGACGACCCCCTGTCGAGAGAACAACGACGACGACGCCCCGTCGACCGACGGCGCCAAGCAACCCCAAGCCGCCGCCGCCGCCGCCGCCGCCTCTGCCGCCGTCGCCTCTGCTTCTGCTCGAGGAGAAGCAAAAGAAGAAGACGAAGAATCCCCCCCCAGCTTACGCGGGCGTGGACGCCACGACGCTGCGACGACTCGAGGCGTCGCGGGTGGCGCGCGACAGGGAGAAGGCCCGGCTCGCGAGGATCGACCGCGAGCTGGACACGATCTCGCGGAGTGTCGGGCGCCGGCGGAAGCAGGCGTGGCGCTAGGGTAAAGAAGTTGTGTTCCCCTTGTTGAAAGAAAGAAAAAAAGGGTAAGGTTAGAAATTCCGCGAAGAAGAGGATGGCCGACGACGACGACGGAGAGGATGTTGCGATGGAGGAGGTGGACGAGCTGGTGATGGCTCTGGAGGAGGCGAAAGGTAAGTCGGGCGAGGAGGCAGTCGCGCAGTTGTCGAGCATCATCACGGGGTCCCCCGATCGCGTGTCGGACGAAGTGGGAGCTCGCACGAAGGAGGAGGCGATCTACGCGCTCGCCCGGCTGCTCGCGTCGGCGTCGCGGTTTCCCGAGATCGTGGAACTGCTGACGCTGGCGAACGCCCCCTTCTTCGAAAAGATCGCCAAGGCGAAGACGGCGAAGATCGTCCGAAGCCTGCTGGAGATCGCGTCGGACGTTCCGGAATCGCTCGAGTTGCAGGCGGACCTTTGCACGCGAGTGATCGCGTGGTGCAAGGCCGAGAAGCGGACATTTCTCCGGCAGCGCGTAGAATCGCGATTGGTGGCGATCGATTACGAGCGCGGACGTTACGACGAAGGTCTGACGCTCGTCAACCGCCTCCTCGCCGAGCTCAAGAAGCTCGACGATAAGCAAATGCTCGTCGAAACGCACCTGGTCGAGGCCAAGATCCACGCAGCCCTCCGGAACGTCCCCAAGTCCAAGGCGGCGCTGACGGCCGCGCGGACCAACGGGAACGCGATCTACGTCGGCCCCAAGTTGCAGGCGCGGCTCGACGAGATGAGCGGGACGCTGCATTGCGAAGAGTCCGACTACGCGACCTCGTACTCGTACTTTTTGGAAGCCTTCGAGGGCTACGACTCTCTCGACGACACGGTTCGCGCGACAAAATGCCTCAAGTACATGCTCTTGTGCCAGATCCTCGCCGAAGACGAAAGCGTTGGCGAGGACGACGACGATTCTGCTGCCGGCGAAAAGAAAAGAAAAAAGAAAAAGTGGGCCTCGCTCCAAAACTCAAAACACCACGTCAAGTACGCGGGCTCCGACCTCGACTCTATGGCCGAGATCGCACGTGCCGCCAAGAGTCGCTCGCTCGGAAAGTTCGAGCGGACGATCAAAGCCTTTGCCGCCCAGCTCCAGTCCGACCTCCTCATCAAACACCACCTCGACCAGCTCTACGATCACATCCTCGAAATGAACCTTTCCAAGATCATCGAGCCCTTCTCAAGGGTCAGTGTCCGTGTGATTCGAAGATGAATTTTTTTTTCTTTTAGGTCGAAATCGACCGCGTTGCCCAAATCATCAACCTCCCGGTCCCCAAGGTCGAGAAGAAGCTCGCCCAGATGATATTGGATAAAAAACTTCACGGGACCCTCGCCCAGGGCACCGGCCACCTCATCGTTCACGCGCCCTCCGACGACGACCCTATATACGAGGCCGCCGTCGAGGTGATCAAAAACATGGGCGACGTCGTCGACAGCTTGTTCCGTGCGTTGCCGTTGTGGGACTTTGTGTTGATTCTCTCTTCTCGGTTTAGGTCGGGCCGACGCCCTCGACGTCTAGTCCGCTTGAAGCGGCGGGCCGCATAAACCCCCCGGGCTCGCTCTTTTTTTCTTCCTTTCTTTCTTCCTTTCTTTCTTTCTTTCTTTTTTTTTAGGGACCGCGCCGCCTTCCTGTCTCTGTCTCCCAAAAGTTCCCCCAAGACTAGGCGTGGCGCCTCCATTCCAGGACCTATCATCATTCCGTGCGTGGACCAGTATCGCCGTAGTAGTAGTTGGCGACAGCACCCCCTGGTTGGTAGCAGCAGCATCATCGCCCGCCCGCGAGTAACTGTTGTAGCGTATAATACCGCGGCGTTTATAGGATTCTCCACCACCGCCGGCGGTGAACTCGACGACATTGGTGGTATGAAGCTGGGTATCACCGTGGACACCTTAGTGCCGAATATGGTTGGGGGCTCGAACAACAACAACAACGTCATTACAGCACATTTGCTGCGGCTAGCTCCCAGAAGAGTTTTCGAATTTTTTGCGACACCAGAAGAACTAAGCATGAATGACTGGCAGCGAAGGTGCTCGAGTTGTAGCGGACGATGATATTTCGCAGGAATCGGAGCGAGGCACTAGCATGCCTTTTGTTCCTGACGGGGAGCGTGTGCTGTTGTGCTGCGGCGTTGCTGACCTTGGAAGCGCTCGCTCGCGAGCTGGTATCTCTTGAAGGCAACGAAATAATTCAGGGCACGCGGCGCAGCACTCGGCACAACAATGCCCGGCTGCGGGAGATGCGCGGACGAACTTCGAGGTTGCGCGAGGTCCTCGCAACAGACTCGCTGGCGTCCGAGTATCTGTATCGCGGCATGATCGGCGACGGAAAGGACTACGAGATCAGCGTGTGTCGCCCGCTCGGCGTGGCGTTCGTACACATTTACAAGGCTGCGGGTGAGGAAAATCCATCCAATAAAATATCCCTCGTACAGGCACCACCGGAAAGCACTTGATGGAACTTGGATGCCCCGAACCAAGGCACCATTTTAGCTGCTGCGGTTGCGAGGACGAGTATCCGGCCGTGTTCTGCCACCAACTCGACGAGGGTAACGACTGGACGATCAACGTGACCACGACATTCACTTTTGCGCGCGACCCCGTCGAACGATTCAGGTCGGGTATGTTCGAACTCGCTCGCCGACAGAGCCCGTGGCTCTTGGGCTGCATCGAAAAGGCAAAAAATCTCGGTCGTTCGCTTGCCGATGTCGTCATTGACGACATGCACCAGAAGCGCCGCGTTGAAAAAGACTATTTGGCTGACCCACACGTCCACGAGCAGACATTCTTCCTCTCTGACCGCAAGCGCCCGCCCCATGCCCTCGCCTACATCGCCAAGGTCGGCCCCGATCTCCTAGAAGACATGGTCGCTCTCGCCAACAAACTCTTTGGCCTCGAACGACGTGCGGTCGAGGGCATTGGACACTTCAGAGACGCGCACAATGCATCCTACGGGGCCGACTACGTCCACATCCACGACCAGCAGCTCGACCCAACAACCATCGCCAAGATCAAAGACTACTACCGCATCGACTACGCTTGGCTCGGTACTGCGTGGCCCCTCCGCCCGACAAGGTTGCGCGAGTAATCCAATAGACCCTCCCATGATGATGACCACTCCCTGATTTTCGTGTTCCCGCGGAACACGCGTGTGAACACAGCGTAGTAGGGCGCGCGTCTCTTTTGGAAGCGCCACCTAGTCCAAGATTTTGCTCAAACATCGTGCTCGGCTTTCGACTGAGCACCTGATGGGTCACATCGGACTACCTTCGTGTACCTAGCTATATTTTCCACACCATGCTTGCTTGTTACGAGGTGTCGAGGTTTCTTACTACTTCGCAGACTCACGTACCTTCCACCCACCAAGTGCCGCACGATATGTGACGGGAGACGACAATAATGGGTAAGGATCCAGAAAGTCGTCGTCGTCGTTGGTCACATTCGAAGAGAAACGAAACAAATGAAACAAGAGCAAAAAAACGAGGTGCCAAAGTAAGTTCGTGTGGTTATCTATCTACTACGATTATTGATAGGGATGGATAAGAATACCCGCGCCGGGGCCAAAAATCTACAAGGATCGGCCGGCTTATTTTTTCTGTCGTGAAGTTGACGGCCCTAAGTGGTGCCGATTTTATCTTGGAACGAAGTCAGTAGCTATTGATGTTGAGAGTCTACTGGGGAGTAACGTATGTTGGCCCCTCGGGCGAGGCGGGAGCCTAGGCGGCTCCACTCAGCACAATGCCATCGGCTCCAAATACAACATCCGGCGCATCGGGAATGTCCGTAGGTCTAATGATGGTCTTGTGGGCGTTTAGACTGGGCCTTTTGTGCGCTGGGGCCACTTCTAGTGTCCTGGTCTTTCCGCCGGGCGTAAGACCGGCGTCGGGCACGCAGCTATGCGAAGTCGTCGTCGTCGTCGTCGACGTCCGTCACGCCCTTCTCCCCCTTCTCGTCGTATTCGTTGTCCTCGGACACAAAGCGCCAGGAAGCCGGCTTGGGGCCGTTGAAGAAAGTGGGTCGGTTCGCGCGGAGCCACCCGCTGAAACCGTCACCGTAGGATGAAACGATGATCTAACCCAGCCCGAGTTTCTAGCGACCGTCCTTGGAGTTTTCGTCGAATCCGCCTCGATAGTAGATGCAACCCGGAGAGAAGCTCGACCCATGACCCAACCAACGATGCGTCGATCGTCGGTAGCTTTTTTTTCTAAAGCCCATCATCGTCCGCGTCCGCTTTCTCGGGTGCCCAGAGGCGCGGCACTCCCCAACCTTGGCCTTGAGTTCGTCGACGCTCAAGTGCCGCCTCGTGTCGAGTTCGAGACTTTGGGTCGTTGCGGTCCCGAGCACTAGCAGCTGCGCGAGTCACCACCGCCTCGGCGACCAACTCGTCGAAGGTATAGTCTCGATCTGCTCGTCGGCATCCTCGAGGTGCGCGGTGAGGAAATAGACTTTGGCCTTGGAACCGACCCGGCCGATTGTCGGGTAATTACCCGATATGTAGCACTTGGGTTCGAGGCTACTTAAATGCCGCGTCGGGTCGCCTCTTGATCGTGGAGAGCTGCGTCCTCCCGAAGAGGGCATACTTGTCAACCCTACACGGGCTCTAGGGGCCTCGCGTAGTCGTTCACCTAGTGCTGGTTTTTTAACGACCGCAGCGGCACGACGACGACGGTGCTCCGTCGCCTCCCGGCGCGCGGCAGCCTGCACCTTGTGGTTCTGCCGATCGTGACAACCCGCCTCCATCAACGCTCGATGAACGTCGTCGTCGCTGAGTGCGGCGAGAGGTCCTCCACCAACTCGATCGCGCGTTATTGTAGACTTTGTCGTGGTTTCGCCAGTGGCCTCGGCAGCGACGCGTCGCTGGAGATTGACCGCAAAACTTGCGGCGGCGGCGCGGTCTTGATGTGGTCTCGTTGGCACGAGACGCGACCCCGGCGCACCTTTCGACACTCGTGTTGAAGAAGGAAGGCGGCGTTGTAATACTTCAAGGTACCAAAAAACTCGCCAACGACTTCGTTTGAGTTCTGCCGCGCGCCATCGAAGGCCCTCTGGAGCTCCGACACCTGATTGACCTCCGCGAGGTCGCAGTCGCCAACGTAGCGCATAGACTGCCCCCCCCCCTTTAAGGTGCGGCACCGCGGCCCCGTGCCCGGAGCGCGTCGAGGTTTGTCTTGGTCTCTGGATCATTGGCGCGAGTCAGTCCGGACACCTTGCATCTCGAGGAATTGGGTAGCGACGAGTTCTAGATGATCCTGGCAGACTCTCAAGAAGGCTTGTGCTCGCTCGAGAACCGGCGCAGCGTCGGCTCCGTAGCGCTCTTGGTGAACTTGACGAACGAGCTGGTGCGCTCGATTCAGGTCGCCGAACCGATCGGCGATCGCCTTGGCCTCGCCAGTCGCTCTCTGGTCTGAGATCTCGTACGCGCTGAGCGTCCAGTTCTCCGTCTCGCCGCCGCGCTTGACGCCTTCCTGGGTGGTCGCGATTTCTTTGCCGACGAGCGGCGAGCGTACGTCGCCGCGTCTCCGTAGCCCGACGCGAAGGCGACGGCGGTCTCGTGAAAGACGCCCATCTCGGAGCGCAGGTCGCGAACGAAGCGCGGGGATGGGAGCTTCGTGTCACTTGCCTGCTCCGGGTCGGCGACCACCTGGCCGACCGAGGACAGGACATCGGTCGGCCATGGCCTCGATCGGCCAGGACCTCTGGAATTTCCGAAGGCGCAACCTGCGAGGCAAGCAGTTTCATACACAGCGCCCTGAGCTTCGAGTCCCACGACGCGCCCTTGCTTGATCACCTGCCGGACGGCCTCCGCGGTACCCAAACTTCGGCGTTCTGCTTCTCGAGTGCCGCAACCCGCTCTCACAGCCGCTCGATCACATCCTCCTTGGCCTGGACGCGGTCCTCGGCAGCCGCGTAATCGATCTCCATTTGCTTCGCCTCTTGTTTGTTTGACGGCGGCGTACTTGTCCTCGAGTTGTCGCACAGCCCGAGACTCCGATTTCTTCAGTCGTCTCCATTGACTGCGCATTGGTCACGTTGAGCTCGTCGACGGATTGCTGCACCTTCGCGGCATCGCGGTCGTGCTGCTTCTTCTTGGCGGCCTACCTGGCGCTCGTTCTGGACCTGGATTCGCTCCTCCCGACGAGCGCCATCCCGAACCTCGTCGTCTTACTTCCGCTCGGCCTCGAGACAGACTGCCGCGGCCTTAGCCAACTCCGTCTCGGCATCGAGATCTTCGGAATGGGCTGGTTCCGCACGCGCTCGGCTGCCGCAGGGCGCGCCCTTCTTGCGCCGCCTTTGCTGTCCTGAGCAGCTGGATCTGGTTGTGGCTTAGAGCGCGCTCTCGCTCAATCTGGAGTTGTGATGACAATGGTTGTGAGGGCTCTCTTTGAGCTCACGAAATAATCGGCCGAAAGGGCTGTCGGCTCGCCGGTCGGATTCCCGGACGCGGAACGCGATTATCCGCGTGTCCCCCGCCACGATGCCCTTGAGTACGAGGTGACGGTCTCGGTGATCGTGTTGATGAGAAAATTAGTCCCGGCGTCGGCGTCGTAGTGCATACTCTCGACGACAGTCCCAGCCAGCACCTCCTGGACTTTCCGCCTCGCAGAGAAGTCCTGGACAACCTCGACCGAGTCGCCAGGACGAACGTCGTCGTCTTCAAGTGACGCGTGAGAGCGTCATAGAAAGGACATCAAACCAGATCGGCGAGTCACACGATATTCACAAGTTCCGTTCGAGATCCAGGGGCACCCCTCGTTTATTTATGTATTCGAAAGCGTCTAAACGCAGCATGCGCGCTCGCCGTCGCGCCGTTGGCGCCTACTACCGGCAGACTTTTTCGGCCGTTGGGCTTTCGGCGCGGATTCAGCACGGTCGGATGGGTCCGTGGGGTTTCCCGATGGGTTCGAACACACCTCCGGGCACGTTTCGACAGCCTCCACGGGCTCTGCGGCGGAGATCGTGTGTGTGAAACACGTCTGTCTCCACACACGTTTTCGGTTTCCAGGAATTCGCGTTAACGTTAAAGTGTTCGAAATACAGGCTAGGGCCTAAGGCAAAAATTAGTAATTCTTCTGACAACATTAAAGATTAAAGAACGCTTTAGGGTTATTGTTTGTTTAGTACGTCTTTAAAAGAGTTTCGTATGACTGAACTAAAGGTTAAGGTCGGGGTAAGGTTCGAGTTCCACATTTTTGGACGTTGGAGCCGTACGAATGGGACCGTGCTCCCGCTCCTGGCCTCTCACGATGCCGCGGCCGCGATCTTTTACCCTGAAGAGATGTACGTGATAGCTCTCGCCGGAAAAGAAATCTCGTAGCAAAAGACTTAGGCAGCGGCCGATCTACGCGCGTTGATTTCTGTTGCTTTTGGGCGTCAACGCGCTCTAGTCCTCCAGGCTGGCAACGCCACAATCAATAATCCAACTGTGCAGCGCGACGGAGCGGGTCTTTGGGCCAAGCGGCTAGAGTTCAAGGCGAACATAATAGCGTTTGGTTTCCTTTCTGGAACAAACGACTGGGCCCCGGCGAACAGCTCCCATCGGGGAAACAGCTCGAGGATGATCACGCAGAGCATAGACTTCACCTCACAAAATAACAGTCCTCTTACCACCACGCCATCCAATTTTTGGTGCATACTACCCCAACTGCAGTCCTCCTGCAAAGTGCATCTATCTCCGACACACGACACCGTAATGTCCCTCCTTTCTAGTGATGTTACGTTACGGTCTCTTACTTGAGTCAGTGACCGGCGGCCGGGAGCGCAGCGATAGCTCCGTAGCGCTCCGGATGAACTTGACGAACAAGCTCCAGCGCTCGATTCGGGTCGCCGAACTGATCGGGGATCACCGTCGCCTCGCCAGCCGTGCTCTGGTCGAAGATCTCGTACGCGCTGAGCCTCCAGTTCTCCGTCTAGCCGCCGCGTTTGATGCGAACCTGGTTGGTCGCGACCCCCTTGCCGTCGAGCGGCCCGCATCCGTGTCCACGATACCGCCGTGAAGTCCGCGCGACGCTCTGTCCTCCGGGCCTTGAAAGGTCGGTGATGAGGCGACGGCGGCCAACTCCGAAGCCGAGTCGTCATCATCGCGGTCATTGCACAACAGTTCGAGCAACGCTTTGCACTCCTTGAGGTGCTGGGCGTGCGTCGCCGCAGCCAAGGTCACGAAGTCCGTCGTGTAGCTGGAGGGGGGAATGGAGTCGGGGTCCAATAGTTTTTCTCTCTCTCCCCAAAACTAAAGACACCCTCTTTAGCCAGAGAGAAAGAAAGAGAGAAAACAGGATATTTAATTTTCAGGCTTTTAAACGGGTCAAAAGACTACCGATTATAGGTTAACGGCCTAGCTTTAATTTATAATGTTGTCATAAGAATTAGCCTAATTTTAAGCTCTCTTTTCCCACGCTAATTTAATGACTTTTTGTTCGTTTTCGGTTCTCAGACATTTTTTAGTCGACGCGTCGTCGAAGATGATCACGTCGTTTCTTAACTCCTGCCGGAGATGATCACCTTTCTTAACTCTGTCTCCATTTGAGCCTTTATTGGAAACAAATGACGACCGTGGGGAGGCAGAACGAGTGGGGCTTCGCGAGCAAGGCATCGCGGAAAGGCGAGGATGCGTGGGGCACGGCGCGCGGCGAGGACGCGGCATGTTATGGTGTTTTTGACGGGCACGGAGGTGCCGCATTGGCCAAGGCCGCGTCCGAGGAGATGCCGAGGCACTTCGCGCAGCTGGGCGCCGAGGCGGCGACGGAGAGATTGGTGGACGCGTTCTACGACTACGACTACTCGCTAGGGCAGCGGTTCCCATCGGAAGGTTCGACCGCGACGTGCCTCGTCGTGTCGAAGACAGGAGGAGCAGCGACGCTTCTCGTCGCGTGGGTCGGGGATTCGCGATGGGTCGAGATCGACATGACGTCGTCGGAGCTGGCTTTCGAGTCGCCGCCGCACAACGTTTCGAACGCGCGCGAGCTGCACCGCATCGAACGACAATCGAGGGGCGAGGGCGGGGATCCCGTGCTCGACCGGGCGATGGCCTACGAGCAGCGCATAGCCGAATCGGACGCGCTGCGCACCGGCTACACGCGCCTGCCGTCGACGGTGACGAGGAGAAGAATCGGCAAGCGCGAGGGACCGATGGTCGTGCAGTCGTGGTGGACTTTGGCGGAAGAAGACGACGCGCGTCGCGGCGCCTCGACGAGCGTCACGCGCTCTCTCGGGGATTGGGATTCGAGTCGGAAGCTCGTGCCGCACCCGGACGTCGAAAGACGCGAGCTCGAGCCCGGCGCGTGGCGGCGCTACGTCCTGGCGAGCGACGGCCTCTGGGACGTTGTAAGGGTAGACCGCGTCGCGAAACTCATAGCCCATCTCTCCGGACCCCAGGCCGCGGCAGATGCTTTGCTCGTCGCGGCGCGCAAGCGGTACGGGGGTGATTTCCGCGACGACGCGACGGTGTTGGTGATCGACGTCAATCTCAAAGATGAAGACGATTCCGAACTCGACAGCAGCCGGCGCCGCCGCGGCGCCTTTCCCATTTCCCTATTCCGCAAGAGGAAAGAGTTTCCCCTCAGACCACCCCCTTCGGCTCGCGCAGAGAGATCCTTGAGTTCTCCCGCCTCGGCGAGACGGCTCCTCCCCGTAGGTGGATCAAGTGCTGACACCGCCGCCACCGCGTCGCCGCCCAAAACACACCCGGCCGCGCTCGCACAGGCGACCCATTGTCTCGACGACACCACGACTTACAGCAAACGCCGCGCCCATACTTCGCTCGTCCAGCGCGCGTTGGGCCGAACCGCGTTCCGCTTTGGCTTACCCAGAGTCAACGGCGGCGAGAACCACCCTGCACACCACACCGCGCAGGGACCTTGATGATGATGAATACGGGCAGCGTATTCGTCGTATCTCCGCTACTCGATGATGATGTGCATCATGCGATGATGATGATGCCTACTGGTAGATCCTGCAAATAAAAGAGGGCGTCCTTGTAGTAGTCTCCGTGGCTGCTACGGCCCGAACAAGCACATAACGGGCCCACATCGCGGCCCTACCTCACAACGTCTGGTTATCTCGCCTCATCCTGGTGCTCATATTGCGCATTTCGGGCTCGTGTCTGTTCGTGTCTGCCCCCCTCCCTCCTTTCTCCTCCATTGTCTTACAATTAATTAATTAACTAACTAACTAACTAACTTCAGACCTCTCCCGAGCATGGGAGCCAGGCCGGACCGACAGGAGCCAGTCCGGAATCACGGGCCTGTAGACGAGGAGCGCCGAAAGGTCGGTCGGCGGAGAGTGACCATCAATCGCCATGCGACGAAGAGACCGCGATGTGACTGACAACCAACTCGTCGATAACCTTCCGTCTTCGCCCCCCGGCCATACACCGTCCCACTGCGAACGTTCCGGCTGCCAACCGGCCCGCCCGGGAGGCGAATAGGTGCCAACCTACGCCGGGAGGCGGATGCCCTCGCAAGGCTCAGGATTTATGAGGCACATGATTACTTAATTAATTAATTCCCCCATCATAACACGTGGTGGTGTCTCGTTGTATTATTATGCCGGCTTCCCTTCTCTCGCCGGGTGTAGGACGCTTCGGTGCACTCCCCCCTTCGTCGGCGGCGGTGCGCGAGGCCCCAACCTGCTCCGAGGCGATCGCGGACCTGTGTCTCCGGATTTTTATAGGGCCTGCCGTGGGTCGGTTAACCAAAGCGAGCACCTCCTCTATGCAAACGGCAGGGGGCTTCTTCCGCTGCGTTTCCCGTTTCTATTTATTTTGGTTCTCGTGCGAACCCACACCTCGAGCCTGGCCGCGTCTGGTTCTTTTCCACGCCACCGGCACCTTCCCCTTTGCCAACGGCGCGGTCACAGGCTTGACGATGCCGCCCGAGGCGATATCGGTCTCAAGCCCGTCCCTGGCCCCGGAATTCCAGGATTTCCCTCTCTGCTTCCAAGATATTCGACAACGCCAGCATTTTTTTTCAACGCCACGCGCGAAGCTCGTCTCCGTCGACGACGACGACGATACGCTGCGTTCGAGGAGTTTTCAATTCATACCTGTTTTCATCGCGGCCTTTATATTTTCGCCACAAGAGACCTAGGAGCCAGATAAGATGCGCCGCGGGAGCGCTCGAGTCGCCGCTCTAAAAAAATACCCCGACGACACCCAAAACGACATTAGTATTGTTACCAGAGTGCAATTTTCAATGTGGTCGTAGTCGTCGTCGTCGGCCACTCAGTGCAAAATGCTGGCTCTTCCTGCCCAGGATATCGACTCCGGGATCCCGATGGTGCACCTTGGCAGCAGCAGGCTGCCGACGCGGTGGTGGTGCAACGGGGTCGGCTTGTGACTTACTGTGATTTCGACTACGGTTTTTCGACGGAGAGCCACCGTACACGAGCGTCGTCGCTCGTTCCGCGCATTCCAGCGTTTGGGAGCAACTCTCGCGACCACGTTGGATCTTCCGATCCGGAAGCGCGCGAATCGGCGCTCCCGCGACGTGGCGGAAGCCGCCACAACGGTCTACGAAACCATGCGGCGTGGTAGTGTCCGCGTGCACCATGTATGCACGGTGTGTTGTCTGATTCGAAGGGAGCAGAGTGGTCGCGACAGGTTGCAGGCTTTCAGACGGGAGCACGGGCGGAGGCGGAGCCGTCGCCGTATTCAGCGGTTTGCTGTATTCGTTCAACGGCGTCAATCCCAGCGTCTGCGTGAGTCCGTCCTGTTGCATCGAGCAGAGAAAGCAGCCCTCGATCCCGTGGCGTTCGCACGGAGTCGCGAGTGGTTTGACCACAACTCGGGGGGGCAGATTATTCGAGACGTCTGAAGCTTTCACGCCGTTTCCAGCGGCGCTCCTCCTCGTTCCGAAAATCGATGTCATCGTGGTACTGTCAAGCGCGGCTGAATCACCTCCGCGAAGGGCGCAAAGGAAGCATCCTCGCAAGCCGTGTCGTTCGCAGGCAACGTCATCATTCGTCGCCTCGAGCGGTGCGGGGCTAGCGACTTTACTTTTAGACGCGGCAGAAACCGCAGACATAATAAGTGCGTGCTTTTTACTTTCGTCGTCGTCCTTTCCACTTCCGACGATGTTTTCGGTTGTCGCAGCAGCACTCAATAATGGTGCATACGTTCTCTCGTCGTGGCCCCGCGCCGGTTCGCGCGTTCCCGGCGGCGCTCGCGTTTCGCGGCAGCCTCGGTCGCGGCTCGGCACGCGTTCTTCAGAGTGGCGGCCCCAGCGCGTCGCATCGTCCCGAGACGCGGGTATTTCTGGCGATCTCTCAGGAGAGGCGAGTCGATGTCGATGCTGCCTCCGAAGTTCAGCCGGCGCGGGCGCTATCCTCGCCCGCGTCGGCTCCGGGGCCTCTACGAACCCGAGGAACTCGGGCGGTGGATGGGGATCGACCTTGGCCTCGAGGAGAGTCGAGGCGGCGATGGCGGCAGTAGCGGCGGCGTCGGCGGCCGCCGCTCGATCTCGAGCGACGTCCAACTCGAAGCAGAGCTTTCCGAGAGCCCGCTCGGCGGGGGCGGCGGCGGCGGCGGCTCTGGCCTCCTCGAGGTCGCGATCGCGTCGCGCATCGTGGTGGTGCCGCTCCCGTCGGAGGCGCGCGATCTCGCGGCGTGCTCGCTTGAGCAGGACTGCATCGTTGACGACCTCGTCGAAGCGAAGTCGGGCCTTGATGTTTTTGGCGCGCTGGGCGAACGCGAGCGTCGAGACGGTTTCTTCGAGCGAAGATCTGCCGGCGGCGACGGTGGCGATCACCAAGGCGCGGCCCCCGAGCGCGTCCTCGAGAAGGCGCGTGAGCGTCGAGTCGCGGTACGGGACGTGGTCGGCGGTGGCGCAGAGCGCAGCGAAGCAGTTGCCCAGTGCCGAGAGCGAGCGGTTGATGGCCTTGAGCTCGGCGGCGAGCTCGGCGTCGGCGGTGGCCGCGGGGGACCACTTCTCCGAACCGGCGAGGTCGACGAGACACAGTTTTGCGCGTCGCAGCACCGTGCGCCCCCCTCCTCGCTGCTTGACAGGGCTTGACGCTGCCGCCGAGTCGAGCGACGCGCGATCCCACTCGTCGTCGTCGTCGTCGTCGTCGTCGTCGCGACGTTCCTCTCTCGAGCACGCGGTCTCGACCTCGACGGCGACCTGGAGGATCGCGTGGGAGCGGCTCGAGCGCGAATTCATGTCGGTGGGTCTCGTTGCGCGCCCCCTGAGGCCACGAGCAACGAGCCCGAGGACGTCGGCGGCCGAGGTAACCTGGTACTCGGACAATCCCTGGACGAAGATTCGTTTGTGATCGAAGCCTGCCGTCTCGCTCCGCGACTCCCGTACGACCAAGTTAGTCGTGTCGTCGGTCGCGAGCAAATCCAGCACCTTGTCACCGTAAATTTGCAAGAACGAGCAGTGGACGAGGCTGCGTCGCGTCGCGGCGAGCGCGTCGAAGAGCGCCTCCGCGGCGCGAGGAACGAGACCCGCGTCGGGGCCGAAGAGCGTCGCTGCCTCGAAGCCCATCGTGTGGCTCTTGCCCGAGCCCGTCTGGCCATAAGCGAAGACGGTCGCGTTCAAGCCCTTGCTCGCCACGTCGACGATGGCCGGCTTGACCCATTCCAGCACGGCCTCCTGGCTTGCGGTCTCATCGAAAACTCGATCCACGGCAAAGGTCGCGTGGCCCTTGCCGTCTCTCGCGGGCGCCCTGACGCGACTCCCCTCGATTATTTTCAAGCACGAGGGCTCCTCCTCCTCCGAGGGCTTGACCCTTACGGCTGCCCTCACGTGCTCCTCCATAAGACGAAGAAGAAATGTATCATCATCATGCTCAACGGCTCAATAATCACAAAATAAAATGCGTCCGCCGGACGTCGTCGTCGTATTCCTGTTCTTCTTCGTGTCGGCCGGCGGGGGGAGTAGCACCAGCAACAGTACCCTGAGGAGGGTGCCGATGCGGCGGCGCAGGTCCCGATCTCGATTCGCGCGGCGCAGGGTGAGCGCGCGACACGCGGTGCAGCCCCATCATCGGCGGCGCGAGGTGGCTCAGTCCGAGGTAGTGACGTCGTGCGACGACGTGGTGTACTACGGGGACATCGGGCTGGGCACGCCCGAACAGAGGGCCCAAGTGATCTTCGACACGGGCTCGTCCGACTTTTGGCTCAGCTCGGCCGCCTGCGGCGATTCGTGCACCGGCCTGAACCGTTTCGACGGCTCGAAATCGGAGTCGTACGTCCCTGATTCCCGCGCGTTCTCGATCACCTACGCCGACGGCGATACGGTGTCGGGGTCGCGGGCCTTCGATACGCTCCACTGGGCGGGCCTCGACGCCGATCACCAGGGGTTTGCGGAGATATCGGCGATGGGCAATTTTTACGTGTGTGACAAAGAAGACGGGCTGTTGGGCATGGCCTTCGAGTCGATTTCGCGCTTGGGCGTGCCCCCGCCGTTCCAGACTCTCGTGTCGCAACACGATGACCTCGCGGGGATCTTCGCGTTCCACATCCCCTCGGAGAACGACGACGCTCCCGGCGAGCTGACGTTGGGCGGGGTCGATCCGTGGCACTACGAGGGGGTCATCTCGTGGGTTGGTGTAAAAACGACCGGGTATTGGGAGGTCGGCCTGACCTCGGTCCACATCGGGACCACCACGTTGGCAACCCATCATGCCCCCACCGCCGTCGTCGACACGGGGACCTCGATGATCGTGGCGCGCGCTTCGGACGTCTTCAAGATAGCCGTCGAACTCGGCGCGACTTGTTACGACTACGACGGTGCTTCGCAAACTTATACGGTGCAATTGTGCGAAGATTTTGGGTCCGCGCGAACATTCGAGCTCATCACCTGCCCTTGCGACGCAGATCTCGATCTCGAGTTTCTTTTCGAGGACGAGGACGGTTCCAAGGCTCGAGTAACCGTCCCGTTCGAGTACTACGTTTACGGCGGCGACTGTTTGGAGTCGGAGTTTCGGGATTGCAACGGGGTGTGCTGGAGCCGAGCTTACCTCGACTGGAACTCGGGGGACGACAGCACTTGCGACGACGGCCGCTACGGCATCAACTTTAACTGCCCCGCGTGGAACTGCGATCACGTCTGCTCGTCGTGCGGTCCCGATCCCGAACTTCCCGCGTGTTTTCTCGGGATAGACGCCGACTCGAACGCCATGAACTACTGGTTGCTGGGCGACACCTTTCTTACCTCGACCTACACGGCCTTCGACGTCACCAATCGCCGTATGGGCTTCGCGCCGGCCCGCAAGGATATCACGCCCGCTCCGTCGCTTACGGCTCGCCCGACGTCGTACCTCGAACCGCGCCCCGACGACGACGAAGACTACTACGGGGATGGTGGTGGAAACTACTACTACTACTACTCTGAATGGAAACACGACGATGATCCGAGCTGTCCGAAGACCTGCCTCGGCTTTTCGTGCAACCAAATCATCCAGTTCGAGGCCGACACGTACTGTCCGAACGGCCAAGGCGTCGTCGTGACGTGCGAGGATGTCGAAGAAGCTTTCGACTGTTCGTGCGCGCCAGGCTGCTGCGACCTCTCCCTGTGCCCAGGTACCGACGCGCCCGCGTCACCCCCGACCTCAAACCCGCCCTCGCCAGAACCGACCCTCCACCCCCTCGTCTGCGAGGACGACGCGGCCTGGTACGTCAAGCACGTCCCCTCGGAGGGCTGCGACTGGGTCGCCGCCGCGCCCGCGAGACGCTGCGCGGTCGTGGGACACAACAACGACGTCGCGATTCGCGCATGTCCGGTCTCCTGCGGCCTCTGCGATCCAACTCCACTCCCCACCGCCTCCGACGCACCGACCTATACTCCGACGCCTCTGTCTACGACGCGACATCCTTCGGCCGCTGTCGAGGAGCCTCCTCCTACGCGCGTCGACGAGGAACCTCTTACGACGCCATCACAGAGCAAAAGCATTCCGACGACCGAGAAGCCAACGCTCCACACCGAGCCTCCGAGCAACAACAACATTCCGACGACCGAGAAGCCAACGCTCCACACCGAACCTCCGAGCAACAACAACATTCCGACGACCGAGAAGCCAACGCTCCACACCGAGCCTCCGAGCAACAACAACATTCCGTCCACCGAGCCTCCGACGCCTCCGCCATCGCTTCACACCGAGCCTCCTTCGCCACCACCCTCGTTTGGTGTCAGGGCCTACGTGACCGGGTTCATCGCGCTCGCAGGGACCACCGTGGACGAGGTGGTCTCGAATCGCCGCGTCGTCGCCGCCGCGATCGCCGCGACAGCGAAAGTCGACGCATCGGCCGTCTCCCTCGTCATCTCTCCCAACAACCACAACGTGCGGCGGCGGCGGCGGGTTCTCGCCAGCAGCGTCCTCGTCGACTACAGCGTCGCGGGCTCGTGGACCATCCTCGGGGAGGTCGAAACCGCGCTGGCAAACCTCACGCCAGACGTGTTCGACGAGCAGCTTTTGGCCGCGGCAGACAGCGACGCGTCGCGCGCCTTCGCCGGCGCCGTCTCGACCCTGACCATCACGTCGCCCACCCTCGTCGCCGCCACTGCGAGCCCCACCGCTCTCTTCCGCAAAAAAAGGAATCGAACGCGCTCGAGTCTCGCGTGGCTGGCCGGCCTCGTCGTCGCCGTGCTCGCGATAGTCCTGGTTTGCGCCGCGCTTCACAGAAGACGCCAACAAAAGCGACGCTTGGAGGCGATCACTCGAGCAACCGTCTTGAACTTCTCCGTCGACGCCATCCAGCCTTCTTCGTCGTCTCGAGGAAGGAAGTACGATAACCTCGCCGCGCACGAACACCTCGATTCGCGCGATGCAACGATCGAGATGGTTGTCGTCTCCAGTCTCCACGCGTCTCGAGCTAAGGGCTTCAAAGGCGGCTATCACCAGCAGCTCGAAGACATGCCGCCCTCCGCGATCGAGGGGAACGACCGCTCGGACGCAAAGTACGAGCCCCCGGATCTCGGCTCGACTCGTACCGCCGAAACCCCCCGAGAAGACGACGACGACGACGACGACGCTTTGTGACCAAACGAGATCACCTTGTCCCTTTCATCAGGTGCCGCGCACAAGGAGGCCCATGGCAGTCTTGTCTTGCTCCCCGAGACGACGACGACCGCGACGACGACAAGGACCGCCGCACTCTCATCGTTCGCTCGCTCTTTCTTTATACGAAAAGAAGGACATAGAAAAAAGCGTCCCAGCCAAGCTTTGAACACCAAGAGCCCCTTACGAAAATAATAATAATAATAATATTATGAGGTGACTAATATTACTAATATAATTCGCATCACCTTCCGTCCCAGCGGCACCATGATGACCTACGGGCGGGGCCCATCCCCTCTTCGCCTCCCCCGCGGCACGGCGATAACCCCGCCTTTCAACAAGCACCCCCCACGTTCGTTTTCACCCCCAACCCCTGAACGGGATACCCACGTCCCAGTCGTTCCTCACGTCTCCAAACAACCACCCCCTCAACGTCCGACCTCCTAGCAGTTGTTGAACTTTAAAACCCCTGCGCAGGCCCTGTTCTTGGCAACACCCCCTCAGTCGCCATGTCCACCACCACCGGAGGCTACCACTGCCAGTGGTAGGCATCGGTGCTAGGACGACTGGTGATTTTGTTCAGGTCACCTCCTGATCGTACTACGCAGTAGACGCTTATGCTGTGTCTCGAGAGCCGCGATAGTAGGTTAGGTCGGGAAATCATGTTGTCGGCAAAGAGCGGGAGCGAAGTCGCGGCTGTTACGATGCTCATACACGCACACATCGGAGTCTGATATTCGAGCCAGACGAAAAAGGGTTCCCATTCTTCTTGCCATCGGGGCATCTAAGGACGATGCCGTCGAAATCGACCGGAATCGCTCGAAGAAGAGGAGGGGGAAGAATGTGCATAGGAGAGACGCTTGGCGTCACTCCTTGCTGCTAACGGCAACGGTGTTGTTGTCGGCGAAGGATTGGAAAAGGTTTCTTCTGATCTCCGCGAAGGTGGCCTGACCTTCGGCAGCTTGTTTCGACTCGAGGACTGCCTGGACGTTGCGGTTGCGTTGGAGAAGGCGCTTGGAGTCGAGGGTTCGCTGCTTTATGTGCTCTTTGCGGCGGGCGTCAATGCGTTTCAGGAGAGCTTGGAGTTCAGCTTGCTGCTGCGCTCGGAACTGTGCCTCTTTGCGTGCGAAGGCCGAGCCCGAGTGCTCCTCCGAGCCCTTGCGTTCCTTTTCCTCGAGTTTGTTGGCGATCTTCTTTATGCGCTGGGCTTCGGCGTAGTTTTTTTGTCTGGCGAGCATGTGTTGTCGTCGTCGCCATTCGAGTAGCTCGCGCGACCATTTGGGAGCTTTGTCGGCCATATTGGCCTGAAGCTTGTGCTGAAACTCGAGGAGTGTCTGCGCGTGTCTTTCTGTCATCTGTTGGATGTAGATTTGGGCCATACGGTCGTACTCCTCGAGGTACTTGTCCCAGGCGGCGTTGAAGTCCGCGTACTGCATGTTATGAGCGACCTGTACGTCCTGGCGTTCGGCCAACTGTCGCGCGCGCACGGCGTTCTGCTGACGCTTCTCCTCCTGCCGCCTGAGCATCTCGAGCTGCTGGTGCGCGCGGTCCGCCTCGAGATAATTCCCCTCGCTCTCGCACTTGCCGCGGTACTGGTCCAAAATCCGAAGAAACTCAATCACCTTTGGGTCCGGCTGCTCGCCCGGTTGCTCGGGTTGCCCCGCCTTGACGATCTCTAAAAACCGCGAAAAGTTAATGCTCGAGGCCTCCTCAATCCCGAACTGTTTGATCAAGTCCACCGCAGCCTCGCGCTTCAACCCAATCTTTTGCAGCAAACCCTCTAGATCGCTGCTTTGGATTTCGCCCGTCCCATCGGGATCGTAAAGCGCGAAGATCCCGCGCAACGCCGAAATCTCCTCCTTGGAGTACCGACTTTGCTCACTCATGCCCGGCGGCGGCGGCGCCCCTCAGCGCGCAACCGTTGTCAATTTAGATCTTTTATTCTCTGGATTTCAAAAGATACGCAAATTATAGCTTTATAGTGGAGGTGTGTTGTTGTCTTGATACACAGTACGCCCGAGATTTTCGCGCACGAAAGAAATGGCACGCCGACCTCGCCTCAAGAGACCCAGCCCACCGAGCGTCCTGCCTCTCGCTGACATTCCGTCGAGGTCTCGCGACAACGTATCGACGGCCGACAAGTTGTCAGAGAGACCAGTTGAATCACACACCTTGCACCCCAAGATCGACCAAGTGCTCCAGGCCCTGACGATGCGCTTGTCTCGAGACGGACTAAGTTCCGACGAGCTCGGCGAACTGCGCGGACGCGTCCATCAGGAACTCCGACAACGATTGCTGAGCCTTGGCGAGGCGACCGAGCGCAAGCTTTCGGCACCGTCGCCGATGTCGCTTCGCGTGGCGAAAAAGTTGACGCGGATCGCCTTCGAGCACGACCTTCGGGCTATCTTGGATCCCGCAAAGTTAAGCTTGGACTTTGAACGATGCGTCGAGGCCTACGAGCGCGAGGTCGGCCAAGTCCGGAATGACGTCCCAGGTATTGACGACGGCGTCGACGAAAACTCAAAAAAAGACACGACGAAAAATGCTCCTTCGGTGGCGCTAGTACTCTCGCCCCGTCCACCGTCCGCGGACTCAAAGGGGAAGCCGTCCCCTAAACAGAAGCAGCAGCAACAACGACATCAGAGCCACGGTAGACGGACGAGGAAGTTGGAGCTCCCCCCGTTCGCGCCCGACATCCTAAGCTGGAGTGCCGAGTGGCGCCAAAGAGAACATCGAATCGGTCCTAGGGAAGCCATTGCAGCAGACGACGCGTACCTTCCTAAGCGGCTTATCCGAGAGCGGTACTTAACGTCAATACTCAAGAGCACGGTCGTGCACCACGCGCCCGGCAACACGATTCTGGAGGACTACCCGGTGCCCGCGTCTTTCGTCGATGCGCTCAAGGCCTTCGCCGACGAGCCGACGTCGGTACGGCAGATTCGGTTCATGCCGGTCGAGATTTCGAGGGGGAAAAAAGACAAGCTCCTCGTTTTCCGACCGATCCCGTTCATGAAGTTCGACGACGTCGACGACGCCAGCGACATCCTTCTACGGCTCCGCCCGCCGCTCTCGACCACCGCATTCACGGCATCCAAACTCGCCGGCAAAGACGCCGACCTCCAGGCCACCTGCGATGAGATCCGCGGGATCCTTCGGACGGGGAGCCTGTTTGCCAGTGACACGGACAAGATTGTGCGCGAGTTGGTTGCGGACATCCGCGACCTCAACCCTGACAGCACGCTTGGGTCGCCCATTCCCCGCTGGAACCCGCAGCATCTCGCGCAGCTGGCCATCGGTGGGGACTTCGCACTGCAGGCTGCCGAGAGCCGCGTCTTCGAGTCACCAGTCCCCACATCGCCGCCTTCTGGCCCGAAGACGCAAGCGCACGACCCCTCGAATGGGCAAGAGCAGCTCGCGAAGGCCGTGTGCGCGCTACAATGCCACCACCAGATCGAGACAGCCCCCTGGGCTACTGTCGGCCAAGATGACGAGACTTCCGAGCAACACGGAGAGCAGCCAGCCTGGGCGACCGAACCGGATCCCCAGCAAGTGCCGTACCATTTGCTCGTTCGTTTGGAAGATGTCTGGCACACCCTTGGCACAAGCGACCTCGATCGACTTGATTTTATCTGCAAGTACTCGCACCGCTCCTACGCTTCGCGCCTTCCGGGGGTGTTGGAAGCCCTCGAGGCTCTTGTCGGCCCAACCGAAACAGCCCACGCGGCCGCTGAGCACTTGACCAGCGTTCTGCCTACGATAACCGCCACTGACGTCGAAGACGAAGCCCAGAGCAACGCGGCAACCCACGTGAAGCGTCTATCCGACGCGCTCACATCTGTCGCGAACGGCCTCGTCGCGCTGCGCGTCAGTTTCGATGAAACCGTCCACATTCGCGACCGCGACCTCGGAGAGGTCGTGCAGAAACTTCGCCAAAACGTTTTGACCTCACTCCCTCATGACTATCTGACTGTCAACCAATGAGTCTGACCGGCGAGAACAGTTCATATTGTATAGCAAGCAGCCTCCTGGCTGCTCAAAGAGCCAGCCAGAATAATGATGATGGATCGTAAACAAGAACTATTTTACTATGCCAGGCGACTCCAAACCAGTAGTGACCCAGAATGCCGATCGCAGAGAAAGAAGAGACCACAAAGAACGGCGAAGAACGAAGCACGATCTCGGAGAGAGGAGAAGAAGAAGGGCGAGGAAAAAACAAGCAAACAAAAGAAGGAGAAGGGGCGACTCAAGAAGAGCGCAGAGGTCGACGAAGGAGCAGGATTTGAGGAGGCTAACTAATAAGAAAAAAACATAGAGAGACTGCTCAAGACTGGCCGTTGTAAAGATTTAGATGATAAGTCTGCACTATCAAGCGGTCGCAGCACGACACGATCATGACATTAGTTATTCCCTTCTCGGGCCAATGCAAGCTCCAATGTCAGCACAACGATAACGAAGTTGATGACGTGCGTGCGGGGTGTAGCTGTTCCAAATATAGGTCTCGCGGTATCTTCTCGACGTAGCGCCATGCAGCCTGCGTCTACTCTATATAGGCCCGGCCCAAATAGCCGTAGGCTCTACACACCGCTGTCTTTAAATGTCGACTGCTAAGAGGGGGGTGTGTGTGGGGAGCATGAAGGATGTGGGTGGGTTTGTGGGGTATGAGGGATGTGCCTGACGGGCGGCAGCGCTGTCTTGGTCCCTTTCACCGCAGCAGGCTCTCAAGCAGTACCGTTGACAGACACCGCACTAAAGAAACTCGAAAAAAATCTTCGGTGGGCTCGGGCAGTTTTTTCCGATGTTAGGACAGTTATTATTACTCGCCACAAGAGAGAGTGGGAGGATTTGATTCAGCTGAGGTGAAAGGTACGTGGAGAGGCAGGCGGTTGCGCCTGACATATAATCCTAGATGCTCTTCTTCTTTGCATCGTTGGCAAAAAGAGTCGTCGAGCCACCTTCTGCGATCTGTGGAATATGATTAATACGGGACAAGAGGGCCTTAAATATCAACGAGCTCTAACGACGAAGGCGACAGTCAGCTTTTGTTGGAATTTAGGAACAAAAAAGTGCCGCTGTGCTGACGGTCAGTTCGTGTTGACTCCCTTGCCGCCGCCGTTTCGTTGACATGTATTACTCAGACTGTTTCGAATTTCGCTGTGTACTACACCTTCCAATTAGCAGCCGTAGTGTGGAGCGCAGGGGGGTCTGCCCACATTCCGACGGCCATCGACCACTGCCCGCACTGGAGAGACATACCTACCCCTGGAAATTGAGAGAGGAGAGCCGCCACCTCCTCAAAAAAAAAGAAGAACCCGGCCCTCTCTTCAAATAATCGCGCATAAGGGGAGGCGGCTCGACGACATAATTCCAGCCAAACACTATATTACATTTTAGGCACCTGCCAAACTCCGCCGCTCCCTCTTTTACCTAAAAAGCGATAGTCTCCTCTTTCAATATGAACAAGCGGGTTTCCGGACCCAAAAGCTGCTCGACCCTTCTTCGGCTCTTTATTTCACCGGAGACGCTTGTTACGAGAGAATATTATATACATTAGACTATGTCGGACCTGCCGCGCATGCCGCGGTAGATATTGACGGGTTTAATGACGTTGAGCCAGCCGCGGTACCAGAAGCCGAAGAGGGCAATAAATACGATCGAGAGGGAGACGCCGATGAAGGCGAGGAAAGACCAGTGGTAGGACTTGAGGGGAAGGGCGGTGAAGTTCATGCCAAAAACGCCCGTGACGAAGGATATGGGGAGGAAGATGGTGGCGACGAGGGAGAGGAGGACGTTGACCCGATTGTAGTCGTCTTCGTGGCGAAGGCGGGCGAGGACGATATAGGACTGGAGGAGGTTGTCTTGCTGGTGGAGGTGGCGTTGGTCAGCGTGGGCAACGTTCTGCAGGTGGCGCATCCACGGGGCGAGCTTGTCATCGTTGCTCCAGCAGGCCGCTGCGGAGCGCGCGACGAGATGAGCCTGGTCGTAGTATTCGCGGAGGCGCGCGATCTGGGCCCGGGCCTTGCCTGCTTCCAAGAGCATCCCGACTGTTCGGTTGAAACGCACGCGCTGGTTCCTAAACCCCGGTTTCTCGTCGGTGCAGACGTGGGTTAGCTGCGCGATCGTGTCCTCGAATTCGAGAAAATTCTGACGCGCTGCCGAGAGCGCAGCCTCGACGAGCAACGCACACACGTAGGCGCCGCCCAGCGTCGCCGCGCGCCGGCGATCCTCGTCGTCGCGCCTAAGGCGTCGCAGCACTTTGCGCGAGGGGAGGTCGTCTGCCCACGTCGTGTCGTTGATCAATGGCGCGTACGCGTCCCTGCCGTTAAAAGAGGAGGACCGCCGCGACCGCCACCACCACCCGACCGGCTGGTTGTCGTCGTCGCCGACTCTCAGGCTCGTGATGACGGCGTGCCGACAACACGCGGCCGCGAAAGTCGCCCGACGCGCAGCCGTCGGTGCCGGCAACATCGCGCTCCACAGATACCAGCCGTCGGGGAGCCGGTCGACGCTCGGGCTCCCGCGTCGGCCCAATAATGTCTCGACCGCGATCGGGTGGAGCTCGCGCACCGCCGGCAACGTCGCGACGTCTGAATCTCCGTCGAGGTCGATCCACGTCACGCCAGACGACGACTCCGCGACGATCGCGCCTGCTTCGAGACGATAGCTCGAGGCCGCCTCGCCGCGGATCGAGTGCACGAGGCACGAAGGTCCCCGTTTCACCTCGATCTGCATCTCCTCCTTGGTCTCACGCCGCAAGCTCGACCCCCGGTCGTCGTCGAACCCCTCGGGCGACGCCGCCAAGCAAAACGACGCCGCCCTGCTCGGGTCGTCCTCGCTGTCGTCGAGCCGGAAGTCTTCCTCCTCGAGGATGGCGTCCCTCAGAAGCGACATACTTGGCCGCATACTATTATCAGTTCCCCTTTTTTGTTCTGCTGGGGACGTCGCAAATAGTCTAATTCGCCCCCTCATTGGAGAACTCCAGGCGCTATAGTAAAGACGCCGATTTTATTGTGTCTCGCGCTCGCCGGAACACGACGAAGAAGACGGAAAGTGCAATACTTCGCCAAACTCGGCGAGCCGCTCGCGAGACAGACAGACAGACAGACAGACAGACAGACAGACAGACAGACAGACAGACAGACAGACAGACAGACAGACGGACAGATGGGCACGCTTTTCGTGGAAAGACACAAAACTCATGATCCACGCCAAACTCGGCGCGTCTCACGTACTCGCCGCGACAGGCACTAAATGTTCCTCCTCTCGAGATCGCACGGGTCGAAGTTGGCGGATAGCCAGGGTGTGTCGGGCGAAACTCCTGAACATCTCGAGCGACGCCGTAAGTAAGAAACGCAATTGGGAATTCCTCATTTGCTCGGGATATGGCAAAGAACCAGAAACCAACGATCACAACTTCAGCCAACGAAAGCAAGAAAGAAATCCGGCAAATTCTTATTCCACCCTCGTCCGCTCACATGTCATGTATGCCCCTGCGTTTTAAAGGGGTGCTGGGAAGCTGTAAGTGAGACCCCCACGGCGAATCTATACTTCGCGGTATTTAGTCAGGCGCTGTTGGCATCGACTTCACCGCAAGGGCTTACGAACGAAAGACGCAGCTATTATTTCTCAAGGCCCAGGATCTTGACGGTGATTAGGGCGGGAGAACAGCTGGCAGGACAACAGCGCTAGAAACCAACAAACAGCATTTTATTCTTGTCGTTGTCGATTCGGCGACCTAGGACTCACTCACACCTGGCCCGAAATCCCTTTCTGTTGTGAATCGTGTGTTGCAAGGCGAAACTTTTTACGTTGGTCTCTGCGGCTCATTCGTTCGCACCGGAAATAAAAAATAATATGGCGCCACTGTGGCAAATTCAATGCAAGACCTATGGGTGGAGGTTGTCTGTCTGTCTGTCTGTCTGTCTGTCTGTCTGTCTGTCTGTCTGTCTGTCTGTCTGCCTGCCTGCCTGCCTGCCTGCCTGCCTGCCTGCCTGCCTGCCTGCCTGCCTGCCTGTCTGCCAAGGAGGCTCGGCGAGCAGCGTCGACCAAACCTCGCGATTCATCATGTCCTATGGCGTTAGTATGTACACTCAATAAAAATGATAAAGCATCGCCAGGAGAATAGGGAGCGCGCAGATCCAAGCGGCAGCAGCTCAAGCGGTGCACGTAGATTAAAGGCACTACCCAAAACTTATTCATGTGGCGGTTTCAACCAGCACGTGATGACACCTTGTCATTGGTGAAGGTGGAGCTGCGGTACGTGCATGGTGGAGGAGGATAATGATTAGACGGACTTGACGCACGTCCCGGCTTGTGCCGTGGCATAGCCGAAGCGGAGGCGGCGGTTGCTCGTCGTGCGGCGGCGGGTGTCGCAGACGTAGCCCGCTGGACACGTAGTGGAGGTCGCTTCGGTCACAACGGTGAGGTCGGAGTCGCAGGTGTTTGGCACCCAGGCGCTTCCCTCGACGTAGCCGTACTCAGTCGCGAGCATCTCATACACACTATTCATCGTGTTGAGCGGGAGGGGCTGATCGACGATACAGGACTTGTTGAGGACGGCGACGATATCGTCGCGGACGAACTCGGCGCTGGCTTCAGTGAGATTCGTCGTCCAGTAAACTATTTTTCCCACGGAGTCGCGAAACACCGCGCCGTCGGAGTCGAGGTCCACGGGGACCGTCGTCGTGACTAAAAGTGCATCGTAGCTCCAGGTGGCGAGGTCTGGTTGCGTCGCGAGAATGGCTGCGAGCGGGTCCCACCTACGAAGAAAGTTAGGCGCGCGGCTTGAAAAAACGACCTACAAAAAGTAGCCGTCCGCGATGGATTGCTCGGTCTTGGTGCCGTTGGGTAGTTCGCCGTAAAAGCCGTCGACGCCAGAGAACCAGTTGTCGCGAGCTTTCTCGGTGAGATCGAGGATGAACTCTGCTTCGAGAGTCTCGACGTCGGCAAGGGCTGCAAACATCTCCCGCGTGACAGGTACGAAATTGGTGCCATCGAGCGTGACGAGCCGGATCTCCGGAATCGTGGAATTGACGATCGCCGCGGCCGCGACAGAGTCGGCCGCGACGTTGAACTCGGCGACGTCGTTCCCGACGAGCGTGTAAACGTTCCCAACAACGTCGACGTTGCCAAGCATGGAGTAGACTGTTTCGATCATCGCGAACGAGTCGGGGTAGGTGGTCATAAACGCGAGGAGACTCGTCAAGGGTCCGTTAGTGATGATGAAGGTCACGCCATCGTCGACGTGCCTTTTGTAGATTTCGACGGCGTCCATTGGCACCGACGCGGTGCCATCGCCGTCCTCAAACGCCGGGAAGTTTGACGAATAAGGGAGTCGCGTGTTCTTGATACCGTACAAGTTGTCGATGCGCCAGTGGTCTTCTCTATTGACGACACGCATTTGGTCGCAAAACCGACCGTTGTCTTCGTCGAACCCAAAGATCTCGCAAGACGTGGGGTAGAAAGGCCCGATGCCCACGTCGACATCGGTCAACCCGAGGAGCTCGAGCTCGCGGTACACGATCTCGACGCCCGCCGACGGGTTCGAAAAGCCAGTTGACGTCACGATTACTGCCCGAAGCTCGAACGACCCTTCCTTGGCGAGGTACGCGAGCGACAGCACGTCGTCGATGTTGGGGTCGATGTCGAGGATCAGCGGAATCGCGTCCTCGTTCGCGCACGTGTTGACGGCGGCCTCGGCGCCCATCCACGCCACCACCGCCACCACCAACAACAGATGCATCCTCCCCCTGAACTTTCGTGACTCTTGCGATATCAATCAAGAATTCTACCACTACTTGTTCGGGAATCTATTGGGACGTCCCAGCCTTTCTTCACGTGATGTTTGCTCGTGCACAATATCACGGTCTGCAAGTTTCGCTAGCCACGGTCGTGCCGAATGTCACATGCTTGTGGACGGACCTCAATTGCTACTACTATCTCAGGAACGTAGCTCTTTGCCGAGTGCGCGCATTGACAGAGGAGGAGCACGCTCCATCCACTTCATGGTGGGAACATTACAACTTGTTATTATTATTAAAAATCTTCAACCGAATCCCAGGAAAAAAAATCATTTTGAGGGAATACGGGACACCATAGGGAATTAATAATACAGTATAATAATAATATAATTGACGACGCTTTATTATTATTATTATTGTAATGTACAAAACATTAGGGTTAGCGATCGAGAAGAGGCCTTGATGAGCCGCGCGCCCGAACGTCATCAATACCCTCCTCGACGACGACATTTTTGAAATTCTGCGTTTAGACGAAGGGTAAGCGTTCTAGTAATTCGCGATGGCTGTGGTGCCTCTGAGGCCGCGTGTGTACAGCGATCGTCTCCCGAAGAACGTCGAGCAGGAGGGGATCGTGGGTCCCGTGTTCGAGATTGGGGGAGCGAGTCCCGAAACGTTCAACATGGAGCCCGAGCTGCACCACAAGTTAACGCGTTCCGAGTACTTCAAGTGTTTGTATGTGTTTAAGACCTTTGGGAAGGTCGTGGACGTGATCTACGAGAAGGTGACGTACGTGGAGCCGTGGACGCACCGCGGGACGCAGAAGCGCGGGTTCTGGAAGACGCCGTCGAGCGCGTTTTGTTTGTTGCTCAAATTGTTCCACCTGCGGCTGACGGAGGCTCAAGTACGCGAACTGCTGGAACATCCCGATTCGGCGTATCTGCGGGCCATGGGGATGCTGTACGTGCGGTTCGGGGCCGAGCCCGCCAAGCTGTGGCAGTGGCTCGGACCGTATTGCGACGACTTGGACACGTTCGCGCCAGGCGTCGAGACGACGGCTACTTGCTCTCTCGGAGAATTCGCGCAGAGATTGCTGACACAGACGGAACCGTATTACGAGACCAAGCTGCCGTCGCCGGGCCTCGCCCTCGAACACCGCATGCTCCGCCACCTCGAGCTGCACCACGAAATGATGGCGCGCGCGAAGCGGAACGAGCGCTTCATCGGCACGGAGCGCCTCCGAAAGGGCGCTTGTGGTTTTCTCTGCTGCGCGCAGCACTTTTACGACGAGGACGCCGACGAACCCCTGACCCTCGTCTGGCGCACCGACGGCGTCATCGAGATGGTGGAGGACCCCTACGACGGCGCGCCTAAGGGCACCTACCCGCGGTACCACGTGGGCTTCTCGCAAGATGACGGCGCCAACGCGATCGCCAAGCTCGGTATGATCGAGTTTCCGCCCGACGACGGCGACGCCCGTAAGGAAAAGAAGGCCATCAAGGCCGTCGAGAAACTTCTCAAGAAGAACGAGGTCGACGCCTCCGACGAGGACTCTGACTCCTCGAGGCGCCCCAAAAAGCACGCGAAGAAGTCGTCGTCCAGACACCGTCACCACAGGTACTCTCCGCCGTCGCGTTTTTTCCATTTCGTAACGGCCGTCGCGCGCTGTTTTTTAGGTCTCGGTCGCGCGAGCGCCGGCGGAGTCGCCGTCGCGGTCGCGCCGAGGACGAGGACCGTGCGTCGGATCGTGATTCGCGCCGCGACCGTCGCGCAGGCCAAGAACGAAAGAAGAAAAAAATGCGCCCACAGGAAGAGGACGGTGATGAACGCACGCCGAATTTCGCTAACGACGTTCTTCCCGACAGCGACGCCGTGCGAGAACTTCTCGACGATGTCAAGGACGCGCCGCCACGCGCACCGTCAGTACCTTTGTTGTCGCTGGTGTGACCAGACATTTCTCGCAGGACTAGACCCGCCGCGCGGGAGGAAAAGGAGGATAGGGAGGAAAAGGAGGATAGGGAGAAGGAGGATAGGGAGGATAGGGAGGAAAAGTCGTCTTCGTTGCTTGTTTCAAAGCCCGCCGAGCGCAACAACAACAAGCCCGCGCTTGTCTTCGACGCCCCAAAGAAACTCAAGTCGTCCCGCGTCATGCCTAAGATCATCAAAGTCGCGCCTGTCGTCGCGCCGCACCTTGCCGAGCGCCAAACTGGTGTCTCCCGAAACCCGCCCCTTGAGGAGGAGGAAAGGGGGCAGGCACCTGCCTCGGAACAGGCAGAGGTGCTACCCTTGGAGATCACGAAGTTATCCGAGCCCCCCTCAGAGTCAACGCATGCAGAAATGGTGCCCTTTGGGACCGAGCAGCCGGCCGAGCATCCCTCAGCAGACAAGCCGCCTGCCTTGGATAAGCGAGAGATGCAGCCCTCGGAGACCGTGCTGCCAGGAGAGCTGCCGGTCGAGGCGCCCACCGAGCCGCCGCCGCCGCCGCCGCCGCCTGGCGTGTCGTCGGCTGCCGAGCCCTCGTCGGAGCCACCGCCGGCAAAGCCCCCCGTATTCACCTCGGAGAAGCCCTCGGAGACACCCTCGGAGAAAAAGCTGCCGCCGACGGACCCCCAGATCGAATCCCCGATCGTGCTGCCCACGATCTCGCCTTTGGAGGTGGCTGCGCTCCGTCGCGAGCTCGAGCAAGTCAAAGCGCGCGAGGTCGTGAAAGCACTGGAGGTCGCGAAGACGGCAGCCGAAGCGATCTCAACGCAAGAGGCCTCGCCGCACATACGAGACGAGGAGGAGACCTCGCCGTACGCGCGGCGCGAGGTCGAGTCCGAGGGCCGACGGCGGAGGAGCCCTTTGCGGCGACGTCGGTCCGAGTCCGAAGACTCGCGCCGGGGGCGTCGCCGGCGACACAACAGGCGACGCAAGTATGATTTGGACGACGACGACGACGACGACGACAAGAGCGAGGACGAGTCTCGAAGGGGCCGTCGGCGGCGGCGGCGCCGTCGACCCCACCACAAGTCGAAGCGACACAGACGGTCGAAGCGGCGTCGGCGGCGTGACGACGACGGCGACGACTATTCTGAAGACGACGACGACGACGACGACTCCGAAGACTCTGTTGGGCGCCGCCGGCGCCACGGTCGCGCGAAGCGGCGTCGGGAGGAGGTCGCAGAGGAGGGCGAGCAAGACGAGGCGGACGACTGCATCAAAGCGCGGGGTCGGTAAGAAGAAGTGTTATTATTAATAAGATAAGTTCAGTTCACAGTTCTCCCCCGCCAAAGAAAAAAAAAAGAAAAAAAGGTCGGGCTGGTCGGTTTCATAGTTTATGATCCGTTGGAGGCGGAGTGGACGATAGATAGATAGCCCAGCCACCACCTCCCTCGAAGAATGATGGTGTGGGTCCGCCACCTCGTGGAATGGCTCGTCGCACGGGTCCTCGGGGCGGGCGCGGTGGTGGTGGAGCGGTGCTGGGTGTCGGTGGATGCACCGCGGCTGGCCGTCGTGTTGTGGCGGACTCGGGTTGGCATCGGCGGGTTCGGGCGGGTTGATATAGAGGAGATTCGCGTGTCGTTGCGCGGGGTGTGGGTGCGCGGATTGGCCATTGCGGTCGAATGCGAGCCGACCTCCCGGAACGGCGAGCTCGAGTCGGCTGCGGAGGTGGAGCCTCTCGACGACTTTTTCCGGCCGTTTTGGCGGCGGCGGCGGAGGCTTCGGTTTAGGACGAGGAGATTTATCTGGAAGCTCGCGACGTCTTGGCTCGTCGCGCCGCGATTGTTTTGGTTGGTGTCGAAGATCCTCGGCGTCGCGGTTCGGGTGTGGGCGTTCTTCGCGCTCCGCGGCGTCTTCCGCCTGGTCGTCGACGACGCGTTTCTGAGTCGCGAAGACGTCGACTGTTCGTGCGAGCGCCTAGGGATAGACGCGACGTTCGGCGGGAGGACGCGGCTCGCGACCCTTAAAATCGACCTCGCGAACGCCCGTGTAGCCTTTCGCGCGGTCGTGGTGAAGCGGCTCCGCGTCGACGCGGAGTCGCTTCGCGACTCGCTCCGCGCGCGGATCGGGGTCGAGGATCTCTCGATAGCGTTGGACCAAGCGTCGAGGATTCGGAAGCGCTTCCGCGCGCCGCGCCGCGAATTTTTTGTCGCCCAGCGCCGACGACGAAAACCCCGCGTCCCGCCCGAGACCCTCGTCGACGCGCTCCGCCGACCTACGCGCTCCGTCGACCGCGACCCGCGCGCCTGGTGGAGATACGCGATTCTCGTCGTCGTCGCGCGGATCAGGGATCGGAAGCCGCGCGACGCGTGGCGCGAGGCGATCGAGGCCGCGAGGCTCCGCGAAGGATACGTCGACCTCTTCCGGACGCACGCGCTCGGGCTGCCGTCCTTCCGGGAGAGCCCGACGACGAAGACGATATTTTTTTTGGGCGCGATTCGACGACGGCGGGCGCTCGATCGACGCGCGGGGTTGTCGTCGCTCGCGGCGATGGAGCGAGCCTTGACCCGCGATCAGATCCGCTTGTACCGCGCGCTCGCGGCGACACACCTCCTCGACTACGACGTTCCCCATTCCCGCTCCGCCGCCGAGCGCTTCCACGAGCTCAACGCTCTCGCTTCCGCTTTTTTGCCGCGAAGAAAAAATGGCGCGCCGCCTGCTTCTCGAGAGTTTTTTTTTGGCGCCAAGAAGAGTCTCGAGCTCGAGACGTCGCGCCCCCTAGTCCTTACCTTCTCAGACCCCGATCTCCGGCTCGAGGCTTCGTTTGCTGCCGTGCAAATAGGAGGCCGGCTTCTTCGATTCGAAGCGCGCGTCGACGACCTCGTCGCGACTTCCGCCGGCGCGAGGCTCGCGACCCTCGACGGCGCCGACGTCTCGGCCTCGGAAACTCTTACGACGGTCGCCGTCCGCAAACCCGCGCTTTTCGCAGGGCCGGCGGCGACGGCCCTCGCGACGGCCGCCCTCGCGACCAACGACGACGACGACGTCGATTCTGCGTTGCCGTCCTTGGACCAGACGACGACGACGCAGCAGCCTTCCTTCTTGGCGCCGGCGCCGCCGGCGGCGGCTGCTCCCCCCCAAAAAACATCGCCGCGGCGACGACTGATGCTTCGGGTGACGGACTTCGAGCTCGAGGTTCAAGACGATTCAGACTTAGACGCGCGCGCTGTCGCGAGGCTTTTTTTCGCGTCGGCGAGCATAGAAGGCGTGGCGGCTCTGAGGGCGACGTTCCGGGACGTCGGGCTCGAAGCCCGCGCGCGCGGCGCCCTTTCGCCCTTCGTTTCTTCGCGGGAGATCGACGTCCTCTGCTTTGGGAGTACCGTCAAAGTCAACGTCCCGCACTCCCTCGACGCGGTTCTCGACCCTAACTTCCGCGATTCGATAAACGTGGCAGCTTCGCGCTTCGCTTTCGCGGTCGAGGGTGCCCCCGCGACGACGAAGAGAAGAAAACAGCGGCGGCACCTCGCGGCGACGGTCGCCTCGGCCGTCGTCTCGGTCCCCGACGCCGTTGCCGAGACGCGCTCGACGGTCGAGTTGCGCCACCTCAACCTTAGCTTCTTTTCGCGCGGGCCCGACGCCCGTTTCGACCTCGACGTCGCCGCCGTCGTCGCGCGCGGCGCGCTTACCCAACCCCTCGTCGAGATCGCGCCGCGCCCTAATCATCATCCTCGTCGTCGTCGTCGAGATAGGAACGAGAAAACCTCGTCGAGCGCCGTGATCGTGGCCATCACGTTCTCGTCGCAAGAGTCCACGATCTTCGCTTCGCTCGGCGACGCGCGCGCTCGAGCATCGCCTCGCGCCGTCGAGGCCCTCGCGCCCGCGTTGTCGCGCTGGCTCTCGGGCGGCCAGCCGAAAAGAAGGCCCGCGGTCGAAAAAAAGAAGAAGCTCGCGTTCGCGAGCGCGACGGCCGGCGAGCTGAGCCTCGACTGCTTCGACGACGAGGGTACCCGGGTGGTGTCGCTCGCGGCCTCGGACGTCGCAGCTCACGGGCACGCGGCGCACGATCGCTGGGGTCTGAGGTTAGCCTCGGCTCGGATCTCCGGCGGGCCGACCTCCGGCTACCGCGACGCGTTCGAACTCGGAGCGGGTTCTCCGACCACCACCCTCGTGCTGAATTACGACTCGGCAAATCGAGAGGCGCGCCTCTGGCTCTCGCGGCCCCGCTTGGTGCTCGGCGGCAAGTTCCTGCGCGAGACGAGCCGCTTCTTCCGGACCGAGGTCGCGCGCCTCCGCCAGTTCTGTCGTCCCCAGCCGCGCGAGTCGTCCCCTCGGCCGCCGCCGCTGCGGTGGAAGGTGACGGCCGTCGGCGCGGAGCTCGTGGCACCCCGGCGCTCGCGATCGGACGACGTCGTGGCGATGACCATCGCCGAGCTCGAGGCCGCCTCGGACGACGGCTCGCCTATCGGCTGGCCTTCGAACGCCGCGAAAAAAAATAAGAGGCCACCACTCCTACTCCGGTGGCGACCGCGCTGTCGCGTCTTGCTCCGACGAGCCGAGCTCTTCGCCGCCCTCGGGTGGTGCGAGAACATCGCCGAGTCTTTCGACGCGTCCTGTCGCGTCGCGTCCCCCGACGGCGTGCGCGCCAACCGCGACGCCTTTCGTCGCCTCCCCGGCGACGGCTCGGGCCGCCCGGTGCCGCGTTGGCAGCCGCTGAGCGGCGGCTCCCCGACCGACTTCCGCATCGCTTTGGACGCCAGCGAGGAGACCCTGAGGATCCTCGTCGAGGACGCCGACGAGACGGGCGTCAAAATCGACGCGTCCATGCGCGAGTTCTACGCCTTCTTGTCGGCGACCTATTTTGACAACTACCAAGAAGGAGCGGCTCCTTGGGTCCCGCCGCCGCCCTCGGGCCTATCGGCCTACGGCACCGAGTCCTGGATCCAGGAGATGCTCGAGGAAAGTAACGTCGCGGTCGAGATCGCGCTCCGCTTTTCGAGCGTCGCGCTCGACCTTTCCCTCGACGACGACGACGACGCCGCCGCCGACGACGACGACGAGGGAGGCCTGACGACGACGTCGTCGGGCTTTGTCCCGAGCCTATTCATGGCAAAGCCTCCGAACGGAGCGAACGGAGCGAACGGAGGAGGACTCCAGCCGCCGCCGCCGCCGCCCCCTTTGTCGCCAAAAAACGTGGGAAGAAGACCCCGAATACACCACAAGAAGCGATGGCCGTTCGCGTCGATTCGAGCCGACTCGCTTCTCGTGGTCGTGACGAACGCGCGTCATTCAGTCACCGTCTCGGCTGGCGTGCGAGGCCTCGCGATGAGGGATACCCGCGCGCACGTCGCCGGCTACGCCCCACCCTACTCGCTCCTGCTCGCGCCACCGCATCAGCGGCTGCCCGAAGGCGAGCGATACGTCTGCGACTCGGCGCTCGGCCTGCGCGAGGGAAGGCACTCGATCATCCCTCCCGGCTTTGACGGAGGAGGAGGGGGAGGAAATCCGCCCCGCCGCCAACACTCCGAGGCTTCTCTCGCCCCCCCCGTTTCGCGGCGGGGCTGTTTGGTCACGGTTCGAGTGACGGAGGCGACGGCGTGCGTCGCGGTCAGCGTCGACAGCGTCAACATCCTCGCCAAAGATCTCGGCCTCGCGTGGCTTCTCGCCGATTATTTCAAACTCTACTTCACCCAGCCCGCCGAGTTCGACGGGCCGCCGTCCTACGTCGAGCAACAGCGCCTGCCGCCGCTCCGCCCGCCCAAAACGATCGACGTCAAAGTCGTGGGCAGCCGACCGTACGTCGCGGTGGCCGAGTGCGACCTCGTCAACTTGGTTCCGGAAAGCGGCAGCAACGCCGGCGCGACGTCCCGGAGGAGTCGCGCCCGCGAGACGGCTTCCTTCAAGGCGATCACGCTCGACGTCGAGAGCGGTGTTTTCGTGCAATGGACGAGCGCGTCCGACGACTCGCTTCGCGTCGAAGTCGCGGCGGTCGGACTCCGAGCGTCCGTGGGCCGTTTAATCGACGCCGCGACGCGGCTCGGTATTAACGACCACCACCACCACCACCCGAGCTCGAGCGGCGGCGCGTTTTCTTCTTCGAGCAATACGCCGCACTGCAGTCCACACGAGTCCTATCGAACCTCGCGCGTCATTTGCAGCTCGACGTCGTTCGGCCTCTCGTATTCGTACGACGCGCGCATCGATCACGTCGACGCGTGGTTCCAGTCGCCGCTCTCGCGTCGAGCAGTCGAAACGCCGCGGGACGTCGCCGTGCTCGCCGGTCTGCCCGTGGAGCCTTATCCAACGTGCGCGTGCCGCCCCCCGGGTGGCTCGATCAGCGGTCGTTTCGGCGCGCGCAAGGACTTCGCTGCCGCGCTCGACGGCGACCCGCTCTTCGTATCGGGGAGACACCGCTCGGTGCAGGCGAACGAGAATAGCGCGGCCAAAGCCGAGGGCCTCACGCCGTTCAAACCCCCGCACGTCGGTGCCGTAGACCCCGATGCGGACCCCAAGTGCTCGCGCGTCGTTACCACTCTGCAGGACGCGATGCTCGTCGCGAGTATGGCGACGAGCCTGCTCGGCCCGTTCGACGAAGAGGACGCTCTAGACCTGGATATGCCCACCACGCCGAGCTACGACAACCCGCGGGCTCCCTCGAACGGACGTCGCAGACAACGACACGACGCGCACGATAACATCCCGACCGCGACCGCGACCGCGACTGCGGGGAGTTTGCATTATTGCGTGAGCTCGGTCGACGACGGCCGAGCGCGTCGAGCGCAGCAGATCCAACAACAACAACGAGGAGACGCCGCCAGACCAGCTTTGAAGCGGGCGGCCGCGTCAACTTCGAGACTTCGCGAGCGCAAAACGGTCAAGAGGAACGACGACGCCGACGAGGAAGGTCGATACGGCGCGCCGGACTTGAAGATTGACGGCTCGCAGCAGGCAAGAACGGACGAGGGCTCGACCTCGAGCGCGCGCCTTCGCGTCGAAGCGATTGACGTGGCGCTCGTCGACTCCGTCTTCGAGGAGTACTTGCCGATTGCGCGCGTCCGGCTTCGCCGCCTCTCGTGCGCGTCCTTCGTCGCCCACGACGTCGACGAGTCGCTGCTCCTGAACAACTTCGAGCGCGCCGCCTCTTTGACGTCCGCGATAGATCAGCGCCGCGCGTCGCCCGCGTCGAACGACAACGACGACCGACGGCCTTTCTCGCAGCACCAAGATGGTGCTGCGCGGCACCAGCAGCCCGAGGATCTCGCTTCTTTGCTCCTGCCTCGAACGCCGTCCGCCTCGTTTCGTCCGGATAGTCTCTTCGCTGCTGGAGATCCTCCGCCGCCCCCTCCTCCAACCCTGTCTTCGAACGACCCGGATACGCCAACCTGGACCATGGACCCGACGCTCGCCTACGCCGTCGGAACCGAGGCCGCGACGCGGCCGCTCGCGACTCACGTCATCGTGTCGGCGCCGTCCATCGCCGCCGACTACTTCAACTCGATGCTCAAGTGCTGGGAACCCTTCGTAGCTCCCTTCGAGGTCGAATTGATCCTCGAACTCTCGTCTCACGGCAACCACAACCACCAAAGCCAAGAACACGATGACGTGATGTCGAGGCAGACCTCGTTTGATGCGTCGTATCCTCCTCCCGATGATGACGCCGATGATGATTTCGAATTTTCGACGACAACCCGGCCCAGAACCCTGTCCGAACCGGAAGATGCTGCGAGACGCCCGGCGCGCTTCCGCGGCAACGGTGTCTGCGTACGCGCCCCGAAGCGCTTGGACTTGAACTTGACCGACGCGGCGATGGAACCCCTCGCGCGCCTTTCGTGCATCGTTGCCGCGACTCTTGCCGAGACCGCCGCGATGCGGGGCGACGCGACTGCCGAGAATAACGTACCCAACAACAAGTCCGCCCAGCAGCAGCACCCTCAGGTCAAAACCGCGTCCTCGCTCGTCGGGCGCCACCAAACTGGCGACGGTACGGACGGTGCCAACCAGGTACCGCCCTCCAGGACCGAATCGGCCTCGGGAGATTACGTCGACACCGTGCCTACCCTGATTCTGCCGTCAGGAACCGATCGGGCAAAAGCAGAAATGAGTCTCGGTAACGACAATTTTGGCGGCGGCGCCGGCGGCGGCGAAAGAGAAGAAGAAGAAGAAGAAGAAGAAGAAGTCCTGTGGCAGGTCGAGCACGTGCGAGCGCCTAGGGCAGATCACACGCGCGACGCGTTCTCGTTGTCGAATCAAACTGGGTTGGAGCTTCGCGCGTACCAGCCCCAGGCGTTTTACATGTCTTCGGAGGAGCATCGTCGAGCTCCGCAGTACCTGGTCTACGTCGAGAACAATCATAAAATTCGCATTCACTTTTCGGCGACGCGAACCATCCCTCACAATCGACGAGTTCGAGAAGTCGCTTTCTCCGAAGAAGGCGCGGACGCCGTATCGCGCTGCTGCGACGAGAGCGGCGGTCCTAGTATCGTCGCGTCTTTGAATCAACCGGCGAGGGAACTCCACGACCCAGAGAGCGAGGAAATCGACGTCCAGCTTCCTGGCTTCCGATGGGTTCGCGTGAGTATCAACGAATTTCGTCGACCCGGCGTGTCGTTCCACGAGCTTCGCCCCATGATTGGCAGCGTTGGCGCGAGCGCGGTTCTGTCGCGCCAAACAGCAGACGGATCACGCAGGAGCTGGGCCTTTACCAATGCGCTGCGGCTCGCCGCCGATGTCAAAGCTCATGGCGGTGGGCGGACGCTCGCTCTCCGTTCGGTTTTCGGCGTGCGCAATTGCGCCGGCCACGCCCTCGAGTTCCGCTTCGATATCTCGGATCTCTCCTCGCGGAAGCGAAGAGCCACGCGCTCAGACAGCGGGTCCAAGAAATCCGGCGTCCTCTTCTCCGAGGCGACACCGACCGACGAGGTGGCGGGGTCGTCCAAGCCGCTCGAGGATAACTTCGATCCGCACGCGTTCGTGCTCGCGCCGAACGACGCGTGCCACGTGCCGGTCGCGGCGATCCACGACGCTCTCCTCTGCTCGAATGCCCAGAGCCTCGGCGCGATCAGCCTGCGGCCTGCGACGAGCGACGATGTGGCTTCGGCCATGGGCTGCTGCTCGGACGAACACCGCGAAGCGTATGTCCGCCGCCGCCGCCCGGAATCCAGGAACGTTATCTGGACGACGACGGCCGCGGGTTCAGAAAGCGCTACCTTCAAGGCTTACTACTTTCACGAATGCGAGGACAAAGACGACGACGACGACGACGACCTGAACGACGACGACCTGAACGACGAGGGGTCGTTCGCGACGACGCGCGGCGGTTCGCTCGTCGATCGGCGGAGAGAGGGCGAGAGCGATTTGGGCCGGGCCGAAGAAAAAGGTAGCGTCTTTAGCACCCCCCAGGGCGTTCCCGAAGACAAGGAGGCTCAAGAAGAAATCGAGTTGAGCGTAGGTGATGGTGTCAGCCCTGATATGAGCGGGCTGTCCTGGAAACCCTCGAGAGAGATCAGACGAGCGACTTTTGGCGACTCCCGAATAGCGCTTCGCGACTTGGTGGATTACTCGCGCGAGCAATTCGCGGACGGAATCTCGTCGTCGTCTGGCGCGGCATCGTCGGCAATCAACGTCGACGACACGGTAGTCCGAGCGCCGTTCTCCGACGAAAATATTTTCGTGGACCACCGCGCCGCGCCAATCCAGAACGCGCGCGCCGCCGTCGGGACGCCACCCCCCCAGACGCTCAGCGTCGAATGCTCGATCGTCGAAGCCGACGACGGCGAGGCTAGTCGACGTCGCCGCGCGGCGGCGGAACCTGGTAAGAACGGCTCGAGACGCTTTTGCGGCGTGCAATACCAGCATCCAATCTGCTATTGCGTCGAGGTTCGACGTTCGCCGTTGTATCCAGCATACGGGGACAAGCACCCGTCGACGGTCGGTAATCCGGTGCACGCGCCCGTCGACTACGAGATTCTCGTACACGCCCCGTTGCAAATGACGAACTACCTCTCCGAAGTTGCGAATTTCGAGCTCGTTCACGCCTCGACGGGGCATCGGCTTTGGTATCACCAAATATCTCCAGGAAGTTCGGTCCCCGTGCATACCGTCGGGCTCGACGCCCCTCTCGCTCTCCGCGTTTCGCTGCCGGAATTTTGCAGGTCGGTGGACCCTCCCGCGGTCATCCATCCTCCCGTCGAAGACCTCGCCGACCACGCGGATGTCGACACCTACGCCACCGTCGCTGACGAGATCGGCCAGAAACTAGATATTTGCGTCTCGAGTCGCATTGGTGGCGGCGGCCAGCGGCACGTCATCGCGTACGTTCCCTTTTGGATGGTGAACCTTACGCAGTATTCGATTCGGTACGCCCAAGAAGGAGCCCGGGACCAACTCCCTGCTGGCACTGTCTTTGGGGGAGCTCAGGAATTGGCATCTCCATCAAGATCGAGCGAGTGGTCGTACGTCCCGAGACTCGCTTCGCTCTCCAAGCTCCCCGGCGCCGCGGGTCCGCTCGCGATCGAGCGACTCGAGCGCAAGGGCCCCGCGCTCCAGCCACCGCACGAACAAATTTCCCAGGAGATGGACGAAGCCTTCCTGTGTTCGAGCGGGTTCATGTTCAATTTTAATATGGCAAGCGCGCCGGTGCGAGCAAACCCTTCGTCGTCGTCGTCGTCGCCCGAAAGCAGCAGCAGCGCGCGCAGCAAGTCGTCGGCGGCGGCGGCGGCGGCGGCGGCGGCCGCCGCAAAACGGAAGAAGACGGCGACTGGAGCGCACGCGGGTCGCCGTGGATTGGCGAGCGCGGCGACGACGTTCTTCGTGCAGTCACCCCAGGTTCAGATTCAAGTTGGCGACTCGGAGTGGTCGTCGTCGTTCTCTCTCGACACGATCGGCGTCTCGCAGGTGCTCTCCGTCAAACACCCTAAAAAAGGGCTGATCGAGCTCGGATTCTCAATCTCGTTCGCACCAGGTGCTCGATCTGCTTTCACAAAAGTCGTACGTTTCGTTCCACGATTCATCATCTTGAATCGTCTCGAGCGACCACTTCGACTGTTCCAGGCTCTAGGTCTCAATCGCGACGAATTGATCGGCGAAGTTCCTTCGGACACCAGCCGGCCGTTCCATCTCCCCCAGGCGCGCGCCGAACGTAATCTTCAACTGAAGCCTGCTGGTCCGTTTGAAAAGACGCCGCCCTTTCCAGTCGATGTCGCGCACGACTTTTTCCTCAAAGTTCCGCATTCGGTGAACGATCCGACCCTCGCGTTCTCGAGCCGGGGTGACGAGTACACCGTCGTCGTCCCGCCCGAGGCCGCCGACGCTGATAGCAATCGATTCGACCTTGGCTTATGGCTCGAAACGGACTGGAAACAGCGAGGCATCGTGGTGAAGCGGGTTAAGCCAAGAACCTGGGCGCAGGTCGAGACGGACATCACGAAGGGCGACGAACTCCTGGAGATTAACGGGCAGTCGCTCAAGAAGTTGTCGTTTGGTGATGCCATTGCTGCCATGCGCCAGGCAACAACAGCTCTCCTTCAAGGTGGCGAGCCAGTCGAAATGCGTTTCCGATCTGTCGAAGCGAGAATGCGAATGATTCGAATGCGGGCTCTTCATCGAGCACCCGAAGAAGTCGCGAGTGCCGGAGGAAATCATCGCGATCGCGAGGAGGAGGGCGAAGAGGAGGAATACAAGGATGAGCACGTGTCGGTGGAAATCAAGGCCGTCGGTGCGTCGGTCCTACTTGATGTCGTGCCGATGGATACCAAGTTTCCACCGTATCGAATCGTGAACCGGTCCGCGTCGTATCGCGTTCTCTACCGACAGAGGGATGTGCTCGGTGCTCCGTGGATGGAGATCGGGCCGCGTTCGAGCGTCATCTACGTGTGGGAAGATCCTATGAAGTCTCATCGACTCCAAGTGCGGGTTGCTGCAGACACGGGCCAATCAGAGCGCGAGGTGTACGGGACCAAACCGCGAGCAGCGTTCAGACTAGGGAGGCTTGGGTTGCTCGTTTCTGACTCGTCTGCTGCTGACGCCGGTGGCGCCACGCGAACGATTCAGATGGACGAAATTAACCACAGGGACAAGCTGGCTGTTCCCAGTGTTGCATCAGACTTCGCGTCCGAGACTGACTTCATCTACGCTCGGGTCAACGCCGAAGGACCGACGCGCGTCCTTGTGATCACTGACAAGCCAGACATGGTGGATCAGATCGCGGATCTAGAGAACACTATCAGGAACACCGCGTTCAACGTCGAGCGTGCTCGACGCAACGAGTTCGAGCGCAGTCTTGGTTTGCAAGTGGGAGCTGCCGAGACGCTCGCCGGCTTCGGCGGCGGCGGCGGCGGCTTTAATACAGTTTTTATTGGGACCAACGTAAACGAACTCAGAACAAGCACGCAAACGAAACCGCGCTCTGCGTCTGATGTGTCGCAAGTCGGATATCTTAGCGAACGCGAACAACGTTGTTCTTCTTCGCATCTGGGCTCGCGTTCTTTGGGTGACGACCACGTTCCGCTTCTCGCGAGGTCGGTGGATCCTTTGAGCGTCACACACGAGCGACAAATCCCGTCGCAAATCGGGCGCTACAAGCTGCAGCATAATTTCGGTCCTACGACTATTCACAGATTGTTCGTCGAGGTTATTGAAGCTCGAAATCTGTTCAGTCGGACCTTGCACGGGTTTGCCGATCCGTACTGCGTGCTAGTCATGAAAACCCCTTTGGATAAGTTCATGAGGCGCAAGCGGTACTACACGTACTACGTCGAAAAAACGTTGAATCCCAAGTGGGAAAACCAGGTTTTCGAATTGAAGGTCCCCCAAGATGCGGCCGAAAGTAAGCGAGGCTTCATGTTGCGCGTCAAAGTGAAGGAGTTTTCGCTCTTCGGCACCCACTCGTTCCTTGGTCAGTGCGACGTGCAACTGTCGCATCTCCAGGACGAGCAAGAGCACACGGGCTGGTTCCCATTGATGCAGCGATCTGCGAAAATATACCGCAGCCAGGATATCGTGACGGGATACCTTCGACTACGCGTACGATGGGTTTATACGCGCCTTGGGTTGCTCCGTTCGAAGTACGCAGCGGCACGGGCTCACACGAAGCAGCTCGAGCAAATGCACCAAGCACAGCAGAACCAACTTCGATCGCTAAAAATGCAGCAGCGTCAGCAGCACCTCGGCCGCGCGTTGTCGCGACAGCTCAAGGATTACGAGCGCGAGCCTACAATGTTCGGCGTGCTCCGAAAGTTGAGGGTCAAAGAGCGCACGCTGATTGCAACTCGAGCTGGAGCGAGGCTGTGGCGCAAGTCGACCGCGGTACACCACGTGCAGCAACAGACGCAAAAAGGTATTCCTCTTTCCAAACTCGTCGAGGCCCTGTCCCCGACGTCGCGCGCGGTGGCGAAACGACAGCACCGTCAGCAGCAGCAGAAGTGGCGTCAAAAGTGGGCGAGCGCGAGGGAAAAGCTCATGCAGGCCGTCCGCGACGGGAAAGTGCCAATGCTAGCACCGGCGGAAGAAACGCCGCCCGCGTCGTGGTCGTCGTCGTTGGCGTTTCCCGCGAGCAGCGTCTCAAAATCAGAGTATTTCTGGCACAAGATGCGGCACGCACACGCGCTCGAACGGCTCGCGATCCTCGAGCGCGTGCGTGAGAGCTATACGCGAATAAAGACGGAAGGCGGCATCCTCGAAATTCAGCCACTTCAGGCGCTCAACCTGAATATGACCGAGCGTCACGTCTTCCTCAACGTGCGGTATGGCCCAACAGTGGATATGCGTAGCCCACCATCAATACCGGGAATCGTGCATCGCTGGGCACGCGATCAAACGCCGGAGGAGGGCGTCGTCGAGATGCCCCCTCAGCCTGCGTCGTCGTCGAAACGCAAGCGCGAGAAGAAAATCTCGGAGAGGTTGCGGATTGATGTCGAGGAAGGAATCAACAAGAGCTTTGGGACGCTCCAGTTGAGCATCTACGCCGAGCACGTCGCGTCCAACGCGGAAATCGGTCGCGTCGAGCTGCCGATGATGAACGTGCTCGAGTGCCTCTCGGCTCGCAACGAATACGTCAGGTGGTTCCCGCTCGCTCCGGCGAACGACTGCGTGCATTTTGAAGGCGACGACGGCGAGAACTGGTGGGTGCACGGGAGCGAGGAAGCGACACCAACGGGATTTAAAGAAAAAATGTCCATTCAGCTCGCGCTCCGTTGGGAACCGTTCCATCCGCGAAACCAAGATCCGACGAAATTTTACGTCTGCGCCGTGCTCGCTGGTCTTTCGGTGACCCTCAGCAAGACGCGGTCGGCGACGGCACTCCTGCACGCGACGGTGTCCGACGTGGACGTCATCGTCGAGGAGTCGAATAAGCGGACGAGGGTCGCGACGGGGATCAACTGGGTCCAAATTGACAACCAGCTCCCGATGTGCCACGAAGCGGTGGTCCTGGCACCAACGCTGACCGACAGCCTACAGCCCGTGTTCCAACTTCGGCTGAGTCGGAACAACTCGGAGCCGCACGGAAATTTTTTGAGCTTCAAATACATCAGCGTCATGCTTCAAGAGCTCGACATTCGCGTAGACCAGAGCCTGTTGCTGGCGCTGTGGCATTTCGTGAGCGAGGCCGTGCGGCACGACTTTTGTTGGGATGATACCTCCATCGTCGCTTCTACCGCCGAGACGACGCCTCGATCGTCGGTCGCGCGCGACGGCGCCACCTCGGCGACTGCTCTCGCCGCGACGACAGCCGGTGGCGCCGCCGCGGCTGCCAAAGTTAGCACGCCCAAGCCGCGGCGACCGTCGTCGAGCGCGCGACAGCAGCGGTCCGCGAGCAAGGTATACATCGAGCGGCTGTGCTTGTTTCCCGTCAAAATAAACCTTACCATCGGGAAGGGCTCGGACGCGTCGCCGGCCGTCGATCGGTATCTCCCAGTTCACGACATTTACTTGCACAATTTTCACGGGCTCGCGCTCCAGGCGTTCATCAAGCTGCTCGCGGACTTTTTCCTGTCGGTGACGGCCACGCTGAACGGCGCGCCGATCAAGCTGAACGCGCTCTTCGTCTGGCACGTGTTCAACACGCCCGAACACATAGCGTCGTCGCTTCGCGAGCACTACCTCAACTCGCTCCTCCGGCAGCTCTACAAACTTGTGGCGAGCCTCGACTACATCGGGAATCCCATGTCGCTCGTCAACGCGCTCGGTACCGGCGTGCGCGATTTTTTCTTCGAGCCGGCCGAGGGCCTTTTCCTCGGGCCGTCGGCGTTCGCGCTCGGCGCGATGCGAGGCACGCTTTCCCTCGTCGGAAATGCGACGTCGGGCATTTTGACGACGGCGGCGCGCGTGACGACAACGGTGGGCCGCATCGTCGCGTACCCAGTGTTGGATGCCGACTACAACCGGTGGCGGGTCAACCAGGGGCAGCGCGGCCGAGTTTCGCACGTCCAGCCTCTCCTGGACGTCGGAAGCGGCTTCGTCCGCGGGGTGACGGGGATAGTGGAGGATCCGTATCGCGGCGCGCAGAAGGACGGCGCCAAGGGCTTTTGCGTGGGCTTGTTCAAGGGCGTCGTCGGGGTCGCCGTCAAGCCCGTCGTCGGGGTCATCGACGCGTACGCGCACGCGACCGAACATCTCCAGCAAATCACCACGCAGTTCACCTCGGATCGCCGCGCGCCCGTGAGGCGCCTGCGCTTTGGCGCGGCCTTTGGCATCGATTCGCGCCTCCTGCCCTACGACTTTGCCATCGCGCTGAGCCACGCGACGCTGCGCGACCATCCTCTCGTCCAGCGCCGACCGCGAAACGGCGCCGGCGGCGTGAATATAGACGTGCCCGAAGTCGTCGTCTGGTCCGAGCTCCTCGGCACTCAGCGCGCCGGCAAGCTGCTCCTCGTGACGCCGCACCGCGCGATCTGCGCCAAGCTTCGGCAGGATCACGGCCTCATCCAGACGGAGCTCGAATGGGCGGCGTTACTTTCGGACGACCGCGCGATCGTCGAGCCGAGCCTCGCCGACACGGGCAGCATGGGCGGCTTGGAGTTGTACGTCGCGCGGCGGCCGTCGAAAATAATACGAGGGCCCAACGGATCGCCGCGGGATCCGCTCCGCGTCGTCGGCCGAAGTCATCATCATCATCATCATCATCAAATCGCGGGCAACGAGGGGCTGCCGTTTCACCGCGGCCTCCGGTGGGTCGGCGCCGAATTCGACGAGGACGGCAGCTGTCACAAGATCGGGGTCGAGCACCGAGATCGCCAGAGCCTCGTCAGCATGTTCAACGCGATCAACGCGGTCCTCGGAAACTTCGACGTGATTCATCCGGACGATGCGACCTCGCGCGACGCCAACCGCGTCACCTTTGGCGACTGGCATTTTGGCCCCGACGCCCGAGCCCTCGCGCCGCTCGCCACTTTTCGTCGCATCGAAAGCGTGCTCGACAACCTGTCCCTCGTCGAGTGGCACTCCTCCTCCGCGCTCGCGGCCCTTCCCCCCCGGCACCCGCTTTTCGAGCGCTCGCAGCTCTGGCACAAACAGGCGCGAGGCTTGATGGCCAAAGTCAAGCGCGATCCCCGCGACACGGATCGCATCGCGCTATTCAAGCAAAAGCTCTACGACAACGCGATATCGGCCGTCGAGTTTGACAAGTTTGTCGAGGACGAGGTGGCGGCGCCCGAGCCGGATGCCTTCGAACGACCCTCGATGCTCGAGAGGTCTGCGAGCGGCGGCGATCGGACCCCGCCGGGATCCTCCGACGCGCCGTTTCCCCCGACCGTCGCAGTAGCGAGGCGCTTCGGGCGCCCGTCGCTTGGTCTCGGACTCAAGTTCAAAGCCCCGTCTTTTCGACGACGGCCCCTCGGGCGCCGGGCCCGGGCCTCGCGACGGGACGAAACTGACGAGCTCGCGCACTCCCAAAGCGAGGGTTCGCCGAGCGTCCTCGAGGCGGGCCCTTTTCGCAAGAACTCGGCGCAGCACTTCTCCCTGGCGCGGCAGATGATGGGTGCCTTGCACGCGTCCAGGAGGTCTCTCCAGTCGAGCGACAGTCTCGAAGAAGACGACGACGACGACGACGACGACGACGCTGTCGCCTCAAGGTCCGACCACGACCTGCCGCCGCAGAGTGATGCCGCCTCGCTCGAGGCGACCACGCCGAAGGACGCCCTCCTCGAGCTCCTGTCGTGTGACGAGTCGGACGACCACGAAGCTGATCATCGACCAGCTCCTGACGATCATCATCCTCGCGCCGTCGTCAGATGACATCACCTTTCCCTCCACTGGAGGCACCCCACCACCTGTACTTATGTATCTCGTTCGCTGTACCTATTTGTTGCAAAGAAAAAAAGAAGCGGAGGACGTACGTAACGTACGTCGTCGCTCGAAACCAACTAGAGAACAGTAAAAATCGCTGTGCCTCTGGTAGAGAATGGTGGCAGTGGTAGTGCTGCCTTTCGTTCTGTCCTCTAACGACACAAAGAGCAGCACGGTGTGCGACACAGCGATTTAGTGGTTGTAGGTGTGAGTGTGAGGTTAAGGGGGGGGAGTTCCTAACCCTAAATTGAATTTTCTGTCTCTCTACGCCCTCGGCAGATTGAACTCGGGGATGAGCGAAATCTGGGACAAACAAAACAAATGTCGGGCCAAGGACAAATGGATGTCGAGTCGTGAGGAGCCGTTCAAGGAAAGTGTGCGAAGTGCATGAAAGAGATAGAGGAAAACGAAACGCAGGTAGGTAGGTGTGTGTGAGAAAGGAGAAAGAGCGGAAAGAGCGTGAAGTCGAGTGTAGAATCGGTTGAGATGGGAAGCAAAAGAAAGAGGGTATTGTAAGAAGAGGTGGATGATCAAAGAAAGGAAAAAAGCATCGATCGTGAGTAAGAAGAAAAGTGGAGGAGGATGCGAGGTAGGCTAACGAAGAAGTATGGCGAATGTTGTGCGAGAGATCAGATCATCATCTTGCTCGGTGGCTAATGAGATAGGGGACGGTGTGTGTCGGTGGATAAATCCTAAGTGGCTGGGGGAGCATCTGAGTAGAGCGGGTGGTCTAACGAATAATAACAGGAGGGATCATGGGTCAGGCAGTCGGGAATTGTGCAGCAGACCAATGGCTGATCGAAAGGCGAATAGTGAAAGTGGTCGTAGGGATGCGATTCTATCGTGACTAAAATTTTGCTAGCAAAGATGTGACGATGTGACGGAGCGCCAGCGTGATCCCATGAAGAGATATGACCATTTAACCAAATCGGTTTCGACATGGTAAGGTAATCGTCGTAATGAGAGCGAGTAAGGCGGAGCTGTTTCTGGAAGATGAGGGAACCAGAATTGTCTGTCACATACGTGTCAAAGCTGTCGTCCTGAGTGTAGCGTGGGACAGCTGAAGCTAGGCTATGAGCGTCTAAAATAATATGCGGATAATCGTAGCACGATGAGGATATCGGGATAAAGTTGTCTGGGGGTGGCCATAAATATGAAAACTCTTAATTTGGTGACTTGGGTTCGTAGTCTCGTGTAAGTCGCCAGTGGCTAGTATCGAAAGATGATTGGGCGGAGACGGAGGTTTGCCAGTGTATCGAGTGTGATGGTGGATACAGGCGTGCGTCCTGTGCTGACGAGTCGGTGCCCTGTGCAGAAAATGCAGAAGGGCTGGACAACAGAAGAGAATGCCTGAAGGCGATGGACTGCTTGAAGATAGTGTCCGTGCCAGGGGGGGAGTTGACTTCGAAGGTATGGTCAAAGTCGCATCTTTCGTGTTCTATGTTGCAAAGTAATCCTGAACTGTGACAATCGACTGATCTATTCATTTCATGTCCGGAGTCGTTTTCATCAGAATCAAACGAAGCGTTTTCACCAGAATCAAACTTCCCTTGATGTAAAAGCGCGAAGGAGCGTGGTGCATCCCTGGTGAATCGTGCAGTGACTGAAAGGGGAGACATTCGACAGAAGGGTGTTGTCGATATGCGAGAGCTGTACAGTTTACAACGTGTAGGGTGCGTATGTTGCAAGAGAGGATTAATCTGTGGACGGGGGAAGTCCGAAGAATGGACATGATGTGAGGTCCTGTCCATAATCGAGAACTGTCCGATAATGAGTCATGCGAGACTGTGGCTAGCAGCGAGTGTGTGGGAATGAAGAAGTAAATAGCCATGGCAGTTAACTTCCCTTGATTCGTACCACAACTGGGTGGGGCTAGCGGTGTACGGCAGTGAGATGCGGTGGAATGCTTAGAGCAGAGCGCGTGTCCAAGCTGGGGAGATTGGGGGTTATCCTCGCGGGTGCTACGGAAAGCGTGGACTGGGTGCGAAACGCAATGGCGGCTATTGGGCTCAGAGTTCTGCAAGATGGAACCTGCAGTGCGAACGGAGAGGAGCGAACCGAGTGCGTCATAAGAGCGTAATACGCTAGTCCTGTCTGAGCTGTGTCCGAAGCATGATTCCGATAACAATGTCGACAGATGCGAGATATGATCAGAACTGGACGAGGATTTCGCGTGAAGTTGTGTTGTAACCGAACCACAGTGGTGCAGAGCTTCAACGTCAAACATGGTGCTGGGGGGGACGTGAAAAGAGGTGAGCAAAGGACTCTGCGTGCGGCTATCATTTGGTGGCGGGCATTTATTGCGCGAGACCGGCGATAACTGCGAAGTGTGGCGTTGGCGTGACTGAACTTCGTTTGCATATGGCAGCATGCTGGATAAAATCGAGCGAGGGTGGGACGCTGAAACTTGAGAGGTGTGACCTGCGAGAGACTGACGGAGGAGCGTGGGAGGCTCTGAATTGCATTGATGACGGAACTTAGTGTCATCACAAATCGTCGGGGATTTGATCGTCGGGCGTCGCGTTGAAGCGGGGAGGAACGACGAATACTCATCAGGTCTTGGCGTGTGACAGAGGTCCTTAGGAAGAGGGACTTCGATACGTGCCTTGAATTGAGTTCCGATGTAGCCAGAGGAGCCATAGGAGGCATGACTGATACGAATCGAAACGAATCTTGTCGTCGGTGTAAAACTAATGCGCCCTCGTAATTCGAACTGGGTGAAAGGTTCGAATTGCCGGTGAGACCGAGAGACCATGATTGCGAAACGAGCGCGGAGCCGGGCGGCGGTCGGAGGAGGCGCCTCAGTGGTGGCTGAGACGACAGTGTTCTGCGTATCATGAATCGAAAGGTGTTTGGGCATCGTACTGTGCGACAAGCGAGCGTGCGTCTCAGTTGACTGTGAGTGTACCATGGGTATGGCGCAATGTTTGTAGTCTAAACCGAGAGGGGCGGTGAGCGTGCCGTCGCGAGTGCATTGTAGCCTGTGCGGTGTCTGGGTTTTAGTCGGAATATGGCATATGACGTCATACAAAGCGAAGGGAGCTGAATCAGACGTGATGGGACTGGCTAGTAGTGCCGGGAGCAGCATGTCGGGGGTGGCGCTCAGAGATGAGGGTGGAACGCAGTCCACTTCTATCTTGGTTGCCGTGTGTCGCGGTACTATGGGCGTAAACAAACGACATGAAGTAAATGCTTGTGTCCCAAACGAGAATGCGGTTATAGTCGCATGGGGAGGTTTCATTTTGTCTCTGCTGCAGTCAAATGCTTTGGAGGAAAACAATGGAGAAACCATGCGCACATGGGTGGCGTCTGGTGGCCAAAATTCCTGTGGGTGTGGTTGAGGTGACTCCAAAGTAGGATTCCTTCTGGGGTATGACTCAAGTGTTGCGATGGTTTCATGCTCGAGATCATAGTCGTCCATTAGATGACTTGAGGTGGTCGCGAATGAGCGATACGTCGACCTGGTGTCAGGGGAGACCGAGGTGGTGCAGTGACCTGACTGGCTGCGGTAGCCGTGCTGGTAAGATTCCAGCGGGTGCGCATAACTCTGCAGAGTCCTGACATTGGCTTGTGCCTGATCTGCAGTCGTGCAGGGGGGCGAGATCGTCTGTGCTAATACGGACTGCAGCGACAGGGAAGGGTCAGGTGCCTGGGGGGCTGAGAGGCGGCCTTTGTCTTCCATAGGCAAACGGGTCAAGCAAAGCTGTAGCTTCGTCTCGTCGTGATCGGATAGGCGCAATGAGCTTGTGCGCATGATCTTGGTGCGCTTACCTGAGTCCTCATGATGTACCTTTGTGTCCTGTGGTGGTGCTTCTACGAGCAGGACATATCTTAAGGATTGGTCCATCGGATGGGGTGCATCAGCTATGAATGAGACAGGAGCCAGTAGCAGTGCAAGGGCAGGTGACAGAAAGTTTGCGTGGTCGAGTAATTGAGCGTTGGACCTGAGCTAACTAACTAAATTCAGACCTCTCCCGAGCATGGGAGCCAGGCCGGACCGACAGGAGCCAGTCCGGGATCACGGGCCTGTAGACGAGGAGCGCCGAAAGGTCGGTCGGCGGAGAGTGACCATCAATCGCCATGCGACGAGGAGACCGCGATGTGACTGACAACCAACTCGTCGATAACCTTCCGTCTTCGCCCCCCGGCCATACACCGTCCCACTGCGAACGTTCCGGCTGCCAACCGGTTGGACCTGAGCATCGTCTGCATAGTCTGGAACCGTGCTGTGCAGTTGGTTTGCGTTGTCTCGTCTGCTACATCAATGAGCTGGCTGGTGTAGCTGGCCGTTGTGGTCTTATCTCTCGTCTTGTCGTCCAATAGAGACTGCGAGATAGTACTGTTTGCTATGTGCGAGACTTTAAGTAGCTGTTGAGCAGCTGTTGGGAGCTGAGTGCTCTCTTGTCTGGCAGTTTCTGTGGCTTTGGAGTTCCAGAGACATGATTGCGCAGCTTCAGACGTCTTGGCATTGGGGATTGCCATAAAGTAACTCGTAAGTTCAAAGTCGGACGTCGGAAAATGCATCGAAAGACCTGTGAGGTCACCAATTGAAATGCGCCCTCGTAAGGCGTGCGCGACGTGGTGCGGGCGCGAACGACTTAGGTTGGTGATCTGAAGGTCGTGAGATACGTTGCGGCGCGGAGTGTCGGTGGAAATGACGAGTGTCGTGGTGTTAGAGGCGGTGACGCGGAGAGCATCAAAAAGCGTGTCATGCTCCAAGAGCAAAAGCGCGTGATGCGGGTGGTCCAAAGTCAGTGCCGAAAGGAGTGTGGCTCGCGGCTGACCTGTCTGCAAGGTAGGGCAGATGGGCGCGTGAGCTGAGATCCCGTGGTGGAGAGTATCCGGCCTGAAATGCTTGGGGTCCAGTGCGGGAATTCGAAAAGAGGGGTCGCCGAAGGAGAGAGCAGTAGAACCAAGGGCGATGTAAGGGTCAGTCCTGCTGGGTTCATCCTCAATAGCGGAGATGCTGGGACCAGAGCGGTGAGTGCCGTAGTGACCAGGGTTGCCCTTAGGCGTGTTGAGCATTCGAAGGTGCGGGCATGTGACATGCGTCCTTAAATGAGGAGTGACGTGCTGAGCGATAAGACGCTTTTGAGGGAGGCAACGTACGTGACTTGGGTGCATGTTTGTGGTGGAGCCGGCAGCTGGCGTGGAACGTTTGTCGTGCATTCCAGTGATGCAAAAATGCTTACAGAGGTGGTTTGTTTGGAGCGTGTCTGTGCATAGTGCGCGGAGAATGTTTCCTGGGAGCGCAATGTCGATTTTCCGGAGGCAGCGCAAGCGTGTGGCGTCCAGAAGAGAGCTATGCAAGGGGACATACAGGACCGAAGTGGTCGCAATGGAATCGTGCATAGTTTGCGGCTGATCGGGTTGTGCAGAACTCTCGAAATCTGTGTCTGTTACTGCAGCCATGGGGAAAGGTTTCCAGAGGCTTGTCGCGGTGAGACATAAGGATCGGCAGTCAAAAGGAGTGCGTCCTCTGACGGAAAGTTAGGGAGCGGGTTATCAGGTGCTGCGACTGGTGCTCGTGCGAAGACATCCATCAAATCGTTACATGGTGGTCGCAGGTGGGTCCATGCAACCTGCTGAGCAGTGTCATCCAGTGCATCCAACCGAGAAGGTGGATGGTGGGTGCAGCAGCAAGCACCGGTGAGCGGCAGTGCGCGCCTGTCTTAGAGGAGGGGAGACGGCGAGGCGGAACCAGCTTCGAAGTGATCGGGAGCTGCTGATCGAGAGATATCGAACAAGGCGGGATTGCCTGGTGAATCTGAGCTGATACCTGCAGGTGCGGTGAGTGCCTGCGAATATGGTGACCGTGGGACCGTTGACAGCGTGTCTTGTCCTTGTGGATACGGCATTTCGGGGTCATTGGTGTTGCTTGGATCAGGCGGCTGATCTGGAATGGTCGAGGAGACCATCTTCGAGACTAGTGAAGTGGGTCTTGTTTCTTCGCTGTATGCATCATACCAGGGGCTGAATCAGAGAGGATGTTGTCAGTGGCCTGCGGCTGTTGTGCCCGGGGCATAGAATACGGCGGAGCCTTAGATTCTAGGGTGTGGTTGCCATAGTCGAATACTCGGGAACATCTCGACGTGTCTATGTCTTTTTCTTTGACTTGTCGAAAGTGGGATTGAGGTGGCTTGTTGTTCCTTCGACAAGACTGCTTCCTGGGCCGTTGTGCCCGAAGAGAGAAGAAGCCCTTGTGCATGTCTTGGCAGCATGATGGTGAGCATGACCATCTGGCAAAGAGCTGTCTTTTGATAGTTCGGAACTTGTCGACTCTTGATGCGGGTGGTCTTGATTCTTGGTGAGACTTTGCACGTGGTGATCGTCGCTGGTGGTAGGGGTACGGTCGCCGGTGTTGAATGTACGCCCTCGCAACTCGGACGCGGGGATGTGGTCGAGTTGGAATGAACCAGGTAGCTGATAAGGCGAGTGGGTGTAAAGGGGTTCAGGGGGTGCCAAAGAGGCGAAGAGTGAGTGGGTAGAGGAGGAGGGGCCAGAGATGGCGGGATGTGGAGAACAGAGAGACGGAGTGGGTGGTGAACCAGGAGAAGGTCCGGGGCATCCGTGGAGGTGGTGATGATACTCGGGGAGAATCGGAGAAGAGGCATTGGAGGTTGGTTCGGAAGGGGATGAAGGTTGGTTGTGGATGGGGAAAGTGGGTGAAAGGTGCGATGCACCATCTTGGGTGGGGTGGGTGGCATCCAATGAGGTAAGAATGGTTTGGAGGACGGCGTTGATGTCAAGGTGGGAGCTGCGGATGTCAGCGTGGGCAGTTTCGAGTACCTTGAGCTGGGTGTGGGTGAAATGAAGTTCGGCTTGGGTGGAGACCAGTTCGTCGGCTTGGATGGCGAGCTGGGCAGTGGCGAAAGCCAGGGCGGCGTCGGTGGTGGTGAGTTTGTTGGCTGTGGAGGACAAAGCGTCATCCTTGCGAATGAGCATGGCCTTAGTTGCGGCCAATTCAGCGGTTTGGGAGCGGAATGCAGCCGTAGTGGTGGCCAACTCGCGTTGGAGCGCAGACGGAGGTGCATTGGAACTTGGAGAAAGGAGGTGGAGTGTTGCTTGAGTGGGGACGGAGGAATGGTCGTAGTCGTGGAATGCATAGTCACGCGGGTGGAGGGGCAAATCGTAGGAACAGCGACTTTCGAAAGGTGAGGAAGGTCTGTTAGGAGGGTCCGATGGTTGGGCGGCAGGAACTTGAGCCGCGGAAGGAGCTGTGGTAGAAATGGAAGTGCCGGGGCCGTCGTGGCCGTAGGTGGCACGGTCTTGTGGATGGAGAGGAAAGTCCTGAGGAGAATGACTTGCGGAAAATTATGGATATCGGACAAGGGAATCCGACAGTGGGGCGGCATGAGCTTGAGACGCGGTGGGGGCTTGGTCAGGGATGAAGGCGCCGGGGCCGTCATGGCCGTAGGTGGCATGATCGTCAGGAAGGGGATGAGTAGTGCGGCGAGGGGGTTGACGAGGATATTGGGGAACTTGAATAGATCGTGAAGGGAGAGTCGCCGATAGTGGGGAGTTCGGGCTCCAGTGAAGGAGGTGGAGGCTCCGGTGGGGTTGGTGGAGTGAACAGATTTTTGTTGAGTGGTGGTGGAGTGTTCAACATTGCTGGTGCGATATTTGAACAAGGTGGAGTGTCCTCGTGAATGTGGGGTGTGCCAGGTTGTGGAGTAACCTTGGCTAAGCCTGGGTCCGGAGGGAAGGCAGTTGGGTCTGAGACTTTGCCATGGGGTGTTTGACATCCAGTGGGGTTGTCGGCATGAGGGGGGGGTGACCATCGAGATGATCGGGTCTTGTGTCGCGACTTCGTGAGAAGTTTGCTCGCGCTTGAGGGGAGTTGCCGTATGAACAGCTGGTTGGGGAGCTTGTTCAAGTTGCTCGTCTTGATCGAGTTGCTCGTCTTGATCAAGTTGCTCGTCTCGAGCTTCGATTGTGGCAGTGAGTTTGGCTCTGAGATCAGCGTAACCAGCAGCGATTTTGGCTTGCAAGGCAGCTTTATCAGCGGCGTGTTGATCTAAAAGATGAGCTTGGCGCCGTTGGCATTCAGCCAAATTTGCTTTGAACTGTTGCATGAGAGCGTTCTGTGTAGCGAATTGCGTCGCTACTTCCAGACTCGGGACATGTGGGTCGTGAGTCGCCATCGTTTTCGAGGTTGCGTTTTGCGCGTTGTTGATTGCCTTTCACACTTCTTCACACTTTTTCACCAGTAGCAAGCGATGAGACTTGACTACGGTCTTAAAACTTTCAGGAACTTCAGGAGATTGCTCTTGCCTGGAAATCCCGAGCCTTCGTCCGAGACGACGATCGAGATCGATATCTTTCGGAGGACGTTTCTCTACCAGTACCGGACTGGGTCCAAACCTAGAGAACAGTAAAAATCACTGTGCCTCTGGTAGAGAATGGTGGCAATGGTAGTCCTGCCTTTCGTCCTGTCCTCTTAACGACACAAAGAGCAGCACGATTTAGTGGTTGTAGGTGTGAGTGTGAGGTTAAGGGGGGGGGGTTCCTTACCCTAAATGGAATTTTCTATCTCTACCAACCAACCAACCAACCGTGGTGCTGATGTGTTAAGACCCTGTGTTGTCGGCCAACGGCCGGCTGAGGTATTCATCATCATGTCCGGTCTGCACCTGCCAGATTTTTTTGCCTGGGGCGTGGGGAGTCTGGGACAAATGGCCGGGAGCACCCAACTGCTTTACAACTCCCACCGCGATGATATATATAAGAGGACCAATGAATGCTTAATAAACTCCGCGTCGATCCGGCAGAGACCGTTTTTCTCAGAGTAAGTTATGGGCGTGTGTGTGGCAACCTCGCCGATACCCGAAATACCTATCTATCTATCGCTCGACAAGGTCGATCTCCTCGGCGCGAATAGTACGTAAGTAATCCCGACGACCCCGTCGCGTCGCCTCCCGCGCGCGATGTATGTCCGCCGCTTCATTCTCGAAGAGGCCAGGCCAGATATCCTGCAAGTGTCCACGATCGTCGTCGAGGCTAGATCGCGAAGCAAGTCCCTCTAGCAGTCGTCGTAGGAAGGAAGTCATATCATCATCAAGGTCGTGGTATGGTTCGGCGGCGGACCCGCGAATTCAAATAGAATCGAAATTTTGCCCCCCCCCGGCCCGCACTGAGAGTAGTTTCGAGAAGAGAAATCTCTCCAGTACATCTAGTATTGGATTTTGACGACCGCCACATATGGACCGGAGCGGCTTGCAGGGGACCGAGCTGGACGTGGCGAACCTGCAGCTCGAGCTGCAACGGCTCGGCGCGCACCGGGAGCGGGAGGGCGTGGTGGCGGTGGTGACCTTCGCCGAGCTCCACGACGACCCTCGATGCGAGCAGTTGTTCGAAGCGCTCGTCGGGACCCTGCGCGCGGCGAAGAAGCGCGGGAAAATCGCCTACAAGGGCGAGCTTCTTCTCAAGGGCCCCTCGGACGGCGTCGAGATCGAGCTCCTGGTGCCGCCGCCCGAGGGCATGGTGCCTCAGGAGGCAACCATTCACGTAGCGGGCGGCGCGCCGACGACCTCCTCGTCCTCGCACAACGCGCCAACCACCGATCGCCGCGGCTCGAGCGGCCTCGTCAAGGCGCACGCGCAGATTTGGTCATCGAAACCTGCCGACGACCCCCGCGTCGAGGGCGACCAGGGGCCCTCCCCCTCGTCGGTCGTTAAGAGCGGCAACGTCAGCAACATCGCCTCGTCTTTCGTCGCTCCCAAGCTCAGCCCGCGCGAGTGGGCCGAGGCCCTGGGCGAGGACGGAATCAACGAGTTGACGGTCACCGACGTCGCCGAACTCGGCCCGCGCGAGTTCGAGGCGATGTCGCCCGAGCAGCTCACCGTGCTCCTCGAGAAGTTCGAGACGGACCTCACCGAGACGCAGAAGGTCGCGCTCCTCGAGGTCATCGACAGCCTGGACGAGGACGAGGACGAGGAGGAGGACGACCAAGACGAGCCCGAGCCCGTCGACGTTTCGCCCGCCATGAAGAAAAAGCAGGAAGAGGAGCGAGCAGACAAGGCGCGCCTCGACGCGACCATGGAGCGCCTCGAGGAGGCACGCCTCGCCGCCGAGGCGGACAAGGCCCGCATGTCCGAGGAAAAGGAGAAGCGCCTCTCCGAGACCCGCATCTCCGAGATGCGCCTCAAAGGCTTGGCCGACGAAGCCAAGGCGGCCGAGGAGGAAGCCAAGCGCAAGGCGGCGGCTGCCGAGCAGCAACAACAGAAGCGCGAGGCGGCCGCCAAGCGCGCGGCAGCAGCCGAGGAGGAAGCCAAGCGCAAGGCGGCGGCCGCCGCCGAGCAACAACAGAAGCGCGAGGCGGCCGAGCGCGCGGCAGCCGAGAAACAGAAGCGCGAGGCGGCCGAGCGCGCGGCAGCCGAAGAGGAAGCGGCCAAGCGTAAGGCGGCCGAGCGCGCGGCAGCCGAGAAACAGAAGCGCGAGGCTGCCGAGCGCGCGGCAGCCGAAGAGGAAGCGGCCAAGCGTAAGGCGGCCGAGCGGGCGGCAGCCGAGAAACAGAAGCGCGAGGCTGCCGAGCGCGCGGCAGCCGAAGAGGAAGCGGCCAAGCGCGAGGCGGCCGAGCGCGCGGCAGCCGAAGAGGAAGCGGCCAAGCGCGAGGCGGCCGAGCGCGCGGCAGCCGAAGAGGAAGCGGCCAAGCGCGAGGCGGCCGAGCGCGCGGCAGCCGAAGAGGAAGCGGCCAAGCGCGAGGCGGCCGAGCGCGCGGCGGCCGAAGAGGAAGCGGCCGAGCGCGCTGCGGCCGAGCTGAAAAAAAAGCTCGAGGAAGAAGCCGCAGCGGCCGTGGAAAGCGTGGTCCCTGGGGCCGGGAAGAATCGCGAGGAAGAAGCAACGGAGCCAAAAGAATGCGAGGAGGAAACACAACGGACTCGCGAGATGAAGCCCGCCAAGGCGAGCAACGAGAACGACCCCCCGCGGCCCACGAGCGGGGCATCTTCCGAGTACAGCAACGCCCCCGAGCAATTCCAGGCGAGCGTGGACAACCTCGACTGGGAGATCGAAACAAAGAAAAAGTCGAAGCTCGCCGAGGAGGCAAACGACTACCGAAACGCGCTCCGGTGGGTCCTGGCCGTTACGGGCGAGAGTGTCGACGAGGATATCGAGGGCGACGGCCACGTCGCCTTTGGGAACGCGCTCCAGGATGGCGTCTTACTGTGCAAGCTCGTCAACAGCATCAAACCCAAGACTGTCCCCAACGCGAAAAAGTCGTCCACCGCGTTCATCCAGCTCTCAAACATAACCTCCTTCAACCGCGGCTGCCAGAAGCTCGGCCTTCAGAAACGCGAGTGCTTCGACGCCCAGGACCTTCAGAAGCAGCTCGACCTCCGTCCCGCGCTCCACACCCTTCACGCCCTCTCCCGCGTCGCTAAGAACATCCCGGGCTACGACGGGCCTCTCCTCACGGCGCCATCTCCCTGGGCGTAACCCCTACTATCGTCGTCCTCTCCGACCTATGCTGTCGGAAACCACTCACCCTGACGTCGTCGCCTCGTGGTCTCCTTGGCACAATGCAAAAATAGGCGCCGCACCCCCTGCCTGACGCCTCGCGGCACCGCGCGCCTCTTTCGTCTTCTGCCTGCTTCTTTTTCGGTGGTCTCCGTTGTTACGTCGTCACCAATCCCCCCGAATCACCAGGAGGAAGGAGTCCGTCCCCATATCACGCGCTTGCTAACTAACCCCTGGGCACCGCCGCCGGCTTCAACGCAGTGTCCCCATCCCCCCGCACCCAAGACATTGTTACATATTGGCGCCCTGCCCGTTGAAGTTTGAGGGTTGACAAGCCTCGCGAACCAGCTTAAACCACGGATGGGGATCGGCCTGGAGACAAGGAGCGAACTGGCTCAGCGCCAGGCGGACGCCGCAACTCTCGCGTCTCCCGAATAGTAGGTGTTGTGTTCGAACCAGGCGAGGAGACGATGGATCTCGCGCTCGGCTTGCGCGAGTCGTTCGCCTAACGACCATCATAAACGGATATTACACAAGTGTGACGCACGAAGGTGGGTCGTTTCCTCTTGGAGGATCGCGTTGGCGCAACGCAGCGCGTCGTTGTCCTCCTGCAAGATCTCAATCTTCTGTCGTTTGCGCTGCCGCGACAGTCGCGCGTGTTCGCGGTTGCGCTTCCGCTTCATATCGAGTTGTTTTTTTTCCTCGTCATCATCCTCCTCGTTCTCGGCCGTTTTCGCATCCGCTTTCAACATCGCGCGTAGGTCTTGGTTTGTTTTGGTTTGAGTCAGTTACCCGAGTTTCCTGCTTCAGGACAGCAGTTGAAAGTGCATTGAAGATATTTCACCTTATATTGAAGACCACTATCCATCTGTTACAACTTGCAGAGACATCATTCTCTGAGTCATGGGACATTGAATGCACACGCGTTTACGTCGAACCGTACTATGTTGCTGTCCGTGGGAGCACAGTTTGTTGTGCGTCAGGGCCCTCCAGCTGCTGCTGCTGCAACCAGTGATCTTCTCTGCTACCGCTTGCAACGAAACGTTGCGCTCCTGGGCCTGCGCGCGTCCTTCGCCGCCCTCGCAATCGCCATCGCTTTCGCTCGGAACGCCGATCTAGGCTTCGAGTTGCGGGCACATGCTGCGCGTCCTTCACACCTGTCGCAACCGCGGAGCATCGTCCGAGCGTCTCTCCTCGCTTCGAGGTTGCGTTGATATTATGCAGGATCTTTGCGACAAAGAGGTGGCGGTGTCGACGCCTTGCATTCATTGACTGTTCCCATTCCTCCGCAGCCTGGTGGCCAAACTTGAACGTACCCGAGGCATCACTTTTTCGTTGGTGGCGCGCAGGGCGTCGTCGTCTTCGAGTGCGGTGGTGGCACAGATCCCCAGCAGTCGCGGCGTTGCGTTACGCGTCGTTGCCTTCCATGACGAAAGCAGCCTCGTGGCCCTAGGTCCGCCAGACCGTGCTTTCGCTCGCGGCGTTACGTTGCGCGGTTCGAGTCGTGGCCTTGGGCCGCGCATCCTTCGCCGTCCTCGCTGTCATAGGACGGCCAAGTCCGCAACGCGCGACCTTGGCTCCGAGCTGCGGCCATACCCTATGCGCGTGCTTCTAGCAACAGCACCCTCGTTGTCCTCTGCCAGTAAGATGCAATTCTCGCGTCGAGTCGCCCTTTTGCGCTAATAAGCGCCATTTCCCGCCTTTGCAACCGCAACCTCGTCGCCCTGCTCTCGCGCCGCTTGCATCCGTCTTGACGCAGGAGGTGCCGCCATTTCCCCGCCACTTAGGGCGCTTCGTTCAGGGAATCCTCAACGCGCGGGACGCCGACCCGGACGCCGAGGCCAACCCGGTCGCCGGCGCATGTGTCACCGTTGGGGCTCTCCCGACCTCTAGGCCGGAGCTGGTGCCGCCAACTCGGAGGAGGAGAAGAAGTCCCGGCTGGCGTCGTTTCTCAAGTCGGTTGTCTCGACGGTCAAGAGGGTTACTCAAGAAGATCTCGAGAAGATGCTCGCCACCCACAAGCTGGGAGCCTACGCAAAATGCGACGATACGAAGCTTGTCCTCCTTCGCCAAGGCAGAGGCGCAGTTCGGATCCACCTTGCCTGGCTCCCCGAAAGCTTTCATAAATAAGGCCCCCGCGGCGCCGCCGCCGCCCTACCAAAAAGAAGCAGAAGCCAAACGACGTAGACGTCTTTGCACCCAAAGCCAAAGCCGACGATCTCGTTACCAAGTCCGAACGCGCCTCCAACGCCCGCCCATCGGGTGTGCCACTATAACCCTCTCGAATGCCCAACACCGGCTCAAGCTTCTGAGTCCAACAGGACTTTTCCAACAAAACCCCTCGCGCCTTACCAAACTACGAACAATCCACTTGCGCGCACCACCGCACTCCCTCCCGTGTATAACATTCGACTTTTGAAATACCCCTCCTCCACCTAATGTGGTATGTGGGCGTCGTCCACGGGGACCGACCGATCGCCCGGAAGCACATGGGAGCGAGCTCACCAGAGTTTCCGGCGCATGTGGGTCAGCGGGGGTCCGCAGTGGTCTTGATGCTGGAGCCTTCAAAACAGAGAAGATACTCCATATGGGGGCAAACGTGCGAGTGAACACCCACCATAATAGAGTCTGATGATATTCCGAAAATTATTTCGCGTCCCATTAATTTCACTCTACAGTGTAATTGAAATAAGGCAAAAAAAAAAGTACTTAACTTTAATTCACTTTACTTTTAACTCTACCCCTCTCGCTCGCCGTGCCAAGGCCCCAGAGTCTAGGAGCTTACTTTCAAGGCAAGCTCGCGAACTGGGCAAAGCTCTACAAGGAAGTACAGTAATTGTCGTGTCGGCTTACGATGCTCTGTTGGTTGGCTCAGGAGCGACGAGATGAGCGACTACTGTGCTGGCGTCGTGGGCCAGAGATGCTGAAGCTGTCTTAGAAAGCCGCAGGCCCTTAGGCAGCAACAACATCACGCGTCCGCCGCCGCCGCACCGGCTCCACGATGAAGGCAAGGATGTGGTTCGACGTCGTCGCCGCCGCTTTCTTGCTCGAGTGCCCGACCCTCTCGGGCGCAGAAAAAATAATATAAAATTAAAGAAAAGAGATACGGTTCCAATTTCGGAGGGAGGGAAGTGGGCGCCTCGGGAGCCGTCTTTCGGGGTCATGAGAAGTTTGGAAAAAGGAGTTTTTCTTTCTTTCTTTCTTTCTTTGTTTCTTTCTCGCTCGCGGGTGCAATCAAGTAAGAATCACGGCATCAAGCAGCCCGAGTGGTGTCGCAGCACGATATATACGCGCATATTCGACGGCGAGGAGGAGGAGGAGGAGGACTGGCTTGTGGTTTGGAGAGCGGCAAGTACGGAATCACTCGCGCAACAGAAAGAGAAGAACGCCGCTAAAAGGAGGTTGGTCAAAAAAAAAGAAATGATAGTTGTCGGCGTCGCTATCGAAATAGAATGTCTCAAGCGACAGAGTCCTTGGCTTGCGTCCGTTAGGCGACGGGGTGCTTGGATTCTTGGTCGTCGGCTTCGAAGGAGGCGCGGTGGGAGAAGTCCCTGAAAATCTTGCGCATGGAGTCGCCCTTTTGGTAGGGTACGTTGCTGCGGCTCGGGAGCGGTGCCGTCGCGTACTTGGTGGGAATGTATGTTGTATCGTCGCCCGATGCGAGCGTGGGTAGGAAAGGGGGTTGGAGTCGTTCTTCCTCGAGCGCGGTCCAGTCCATGCCGTGCTGCTTGAAGAAATCAGCCTTTTTGAGATCGCGGAGCGAGCATACCCTCGTTTTGGGGAGTTTCTGGAGGAGGCTCTGGATGAGGTTGAGGGTGGGCTGTGTCCAGTTTGGGTCGTAGCGGGGCCGAGACTTGACGATCCGCCAGAGCATCTTTTCCTCGTCGTTGTGGGTGCCGCCGTCAAACGGGAGCTTGGCCCGGAGCATCGTGAAGAGCGTCACGCCGAGCGCCCACCAGTCGACGGAGAAGTTATAGGGTTGTTCGAGGAGCATCTCGGGGGCCATGTAGGCCGGCGTGCCGATGATGGATTTCGTGTAGGTCTGGAGGCCCTTGCGCCTGGAGAGGGGGATGTCGGACCGCGCGAACGAACCGCCTCCGCCGGCGGCGTCGCGTTGCGGTCGGAGCAGTTTGGAGGTTCCAAAATCGCAGATGACGAGGTGGCCCGTCGACTTGAGGAGGACGTTTTCGAGCTTGAGGTCGCGGTGGACGATGCCATGCTTGTGGAGATGGCCCAGGGCGAGCGCGATCTCGGCGACGTAGAATCCAGATCGCATCTCGTCGAGGCCCGTGCCGGTCCGTTTAACGCTCAAGTTTACGTGAAAGTGGACCGAGCCGCCGACGCAAAAATCGACGATCAAGACGAGCCGATCTTTCTCCTGGAAGGCGTGGTACAGTTTGAGAATAAACGGGTGTCCAACGTCGCCGAGAATGTTGCGCTCGAGCATCGTCGCCTTCACGAAGCTATCCCCCGCCATCTTGAGGTGGGCCTTGGGGATGATCTTCGCCGCGTACACCGTCCTGTTCACGTGCGAGTGGCCCTCCTTGGCGTGGACCAGCAGCACCTTCGAGAAACCACCTTCCCCTATCACCTTCTCGATCGTGTACGTCACGCCTCCCTGAGGGTCTCGCAACTCTTTGTCGCCGTCGTACTCTGCCTCGGGCACTTCCGCGACGTCCGCGGCCGACCCGCACGCACACCACCACCGCTTCTGGTGTTGTTGTTGTTTTCGAGCCGAGGCCTCCATCGCTGCGTTTTCCCTGCGACCATCGATGGGCCGCGCCCCGTTGTCGTAGACGCTCTGGTTTCGCGTGTGCGACATCTTTTCGATGGCCCCCGACCCCAGCGCCTTGTCCCAGGCATTGTCCTCGTCCCCCGGCTCCTCCTCGCTCCGCTCCGCGAAGCTCGTCTTTTTTTTCGCGCTCATCACCACCACCACCTCTTGCTGCCTGCAAAACAACCAAACCCCCTCCGACTCCACCGAGTCGCCCGCCTCTGGCAATTTTCGGTTTATTTCAAGCACTCTGCACCTCTCTAGACAGAAACAAAGAAAGAAACAAAGAAACAAAGAAAGAAACAAAGAAAGAAACAAAGAAAGATCCTGATGAAGGTAAACGTTACGACACCCCGCCATCAATACAAGACCAATGCCGCCGCCGCCGCCGCTGCTGCTCAGGCATCAAGTTCCAAAGGCGCAAAGGGGCGAGATGTTCTTCTCCTCCTTCTTTTTCTTCGTCGTCGTCGTCGTCGTCTGTATTGGTGGTGGTGAGGCAACAGAAGAAAAGAGAGTGTCGATCGACAGAGGCACGCGGGCACACTCCCCAGCGCGAATTCATGACCTATTCCGTCATGGCATCCGATGACATGAAGGAACAAAACTTGTCATGCTTGTTGGCCTTGGCAGCTTCGAGCAAGTTGCCGCACTCGGTCCAGTTGGTGAGCTGGTCGTAGACGTAGGTGATGTGCTCCGAGAAGGGGCTCGTCATCGCGTAAAAGTCGCGGTTGGTGAGATAGCTCTTCTCGGTATTGACGAAGATGCTTTCGAAGGGCAGGAGATCGTCGATTTTGTGGCCCGGGCACGTCTCGCCAAAAACGCAGTCGGGCATCTCGAGAGACCACTCGTCGACGTTCGACCAGTCGCAGACGACGCGCGTATCGGAGACGACGTCGAAGGGATGATAGTAGCTCCACGCCTCGGAGACGTTGCTCTCGCCGTGCGCAATGTAATAGCGAATCGCCTGGACGTAGCGCTCGGCCATGCCGTGGAGCGGCCAGAAGAGGGGATCGTAGGGCGCGGCAGACGTGTACATCTCGCCAGCGTGACCAAAGTGTGCGAGAATCCGGAGAACCTGCTTCCAATCGAGATCGTTCGACTCGCGGATGTCCGTCACCTCGACGAACAGGTCCAGGATCCCCGAGATGTTCAACAGGTACTTGGGGTCGACGTCGCCGAGCGCCGGGTTGAGCGCGCAGAGGCAGTCCTCGGCGGGCGTGTCGAGCGAGCACCACGTCGGGCACTTGATCATGCCCTGGCGCCACATGAATTTTGATGCGAGAAGAAAGTCGTTCATCGCGTGCTTTTGCGCGAGGTTCTTCGAGTCGTCGACGAGGTCCATGTCCACCGCCCATAATCCACCCGACATGATGTGGATCGGCCCGTGCAGCACGCCGTTGAGGTACGAGTTGATCACGCCCATGTCCTCGGCCCACGCGAAGACGCACAAAAACAACTCGCACTGCGGCAACGAGAAATTTCCGTCCTTGACCCCGTAAATGTAATTCATGCGGGTGATGTACGGGGTGGGATTCGTATTCCACGGCGACCGCAGCAAACCGTACGGATTCGTGATGTTCGACCACGACGTCGCGTCTTTCATAATGGGCGTGTACGCCCACCGGCCCTCGTCGACCACGTGCTTGTCGTTCCCGGGCTTGACGGTGCCGAACCACGCGTCGCCAAAAATGTTGCTCTCGGTCCACTGGTCCAGCCGAGCCGAATCGATGGTGTAATCCCAGTAATGGGCCGCCGTCGTCTTGTCGATCGCCTGCAGCGACTGCTCCAGCTGCATCGTAATGCCGACGTGGTGATTGACGAACCCCGCGTCGTCGTGCCAGTGATCGCACTCCTTCTGCGCCCCGCCGTACAAGTGCTCGCGGACCAGCCACGCCGCCGACCGAAACTTGGTGCCGTACTTGGCCACGCCCTCTCGCTGCCCAACGTGGTAGATGAGCGTCATGGCGTCCAAGTACGCGCGAATCGAACCCTCGCGCAGGTCCCGAAGCTCGCGTCGCACGTATTTGCACGTCACCTCCACGCTCTTCGACACGACGGGCACGTTTTCTTCTTTGTCCAACCTCGAGGAGGAGGAGGAGGAGGAGGAGGGGGAGGGGGATTTTTTGAGCTCGAGAAGCAGCGAGTAGACGCCGGCGGCGCGCGGCGTGAGGGACGTCGAGCACCCGCCCGACAAATCGACCGCGTCCATCTCGAGGCGGCTGTCTGGCTTGTCGCGCCAGATGCGGCACCCGACGACCTCGTCCGAGACGATGTCGAGCGTCGCGGGCTCGAACATCTCCAACAGTATACCATCGAACACCCCATTGGCAATGGGCCTCGCGAGCCTCCGCTCGTAATCATTCGACGCGACCACGCAAACGCCGTCCCCGAGGCATTTTTGCTGGTACGCGGGACCGTGCCTCTCCATCCACGTCGATGCGAGCTGCTGCGGTCGCGGTGGTGGCACAACATCCGATGCCATCTCTTCTTCGGTCTTGGTATTTTCCAGGGGGGGGGCACGCGGCGCTGGGATCTGAATCGTCGCCGCCGCAGCCTCCGCCACCTCCGGAGTCCGAGCCGCCGGGGTGGACGGCGACGCCGCCTCGATGGCCCGCTCCTCTGTTGCCCTCTGAGGAGTCACCACCTGGGTCGACGCGGCGGCGGCCGCCAAGCCGGTCAGTACAGCGACAAGCCCCCAGGCACCCAAGGCACGCCGCCACACTCTCGACGTCTCTTTCGCATTTTGCGCCTCCTCCTCTTCAAGAAGAGACTCGCGTTCGAGCAGCCTGGCCTCCTCGCGTGACATCCCGCGCGCCAGAGTTAGGTAGTATCTGAAACTTCCCGACGCCGAGCGCCACCAAGGAAGCTCTCCTCCTCGACGCACTTGAAATTCGTGCGATTTGCCTACTGTACTAGGACTTGGCGTCAGCTTTTCCTCCACGTATTATTGTGTATCATCCGACGGGTACGCATTCCAAAATCCCAAATTTCGAATAGGATTTGTCCAGCAACCGTATCATGACGCATGCTAAAAGGGTATCCTAGATTTATTCAAGAAGTTTCACGTGGGCAGAACCTTTATTACGGATTCATTCCCATTTGACGATGAAGAAAAACAAAAAATCCTTGATTATTGTTTTGTAAATAATAATAAATCCTTTGGTTGAAAAACTAGCCCTCTCGATCGAAGACACGGCTGTTTCAGGGCTGCACCTTGACTCGAAATTTTTGTCACATCAAAAATATTGACTTTGACGTCACGCAGTCAGTGGTCAGATCTGGGTCACGTCAAAATCAACTTTCAGTATGACTGCCTTCATGATGGTCAAGTCAAAGTCTACATAACGAAAACGAGAAAAGCGGCCCCAAGCGGCCTAAAGAGGCTGGCTGAGGCTGGAAACGTCCCACACGCGCAGTTAGCGTCTTCCTCGCCTTCCCTCGTCTCTCGTACCTCCCTCCGCCTGCAGAAGCAGAAGAAAACACAACAGCGCGACAGCTTTCATGTTGGAGGAAAACCACCGAAATGTAGCCGTCCAAAGTACCGCTGGTCTTCCTCCTCGGCATCGCAGCAGTTCGTAACACGTCGTGCCGCCGCTCGTCGGATCGCGAAAGATGCAGCAGTGCGTCTTTTTACTGCAGTCCGTGTCTTTCTTCGCACGCTCTGGGTGATCCCCTGTCAGGCACTTAACGTGCCTCCAAACCCCAGAAGGCGCCGCTATCCTCCCGGCTTTCTTTCCCGGGCGGGCGTGTTATCCCGATGCTGCTCCGGTGGAATGGACGGCCTCGCGTCGTATTCCTCCTCCGCCAAGCTGACATCCTCGTCCAACACGAGCTGGTGGAGCCGATTCCGTCATCGCCGACGACGTCACATAAAATCCCGTGACCAGCTCGCCAAAAGTGGTTACGTTAAGGCACGAAAACGTCAACGTCAACATTTAACGGTCGTCTGACGTCAACACTTTGACGACCTTGACGTCAAGATGCAGAGCCCTGGGCTGTTTGCCGAAGCGCGTGATGAATGAATGCCTGCGCGAAACCGTCGTCGCCAGCTCAGTTTTTCTGTATGTTGGATACTAAACGGATCGCAAAAACGGGAAGTTCAACAATATGCATTGTTCTTCCACATTTTCTTTTTTTTTTGTATTTGCTAGAAAGAGAAAAGCCTTACCCTGATCGCCGACCGCATGGTTGCGATGGAGGACGGTGCCTCATGAATCCTGAGCCTTGCGAGGGCATCCGCCCTCCCGGCGTAGGTTGGCACCTATTCGCCTCTCGGGCGGGCCGGTTGGCAGCCGGAACGTTCGCAGTGGGACGGGGTATGGCCGGGGGGCGCAGACGGAAGGTTATCGACGAGTTGGTTGTCAGTCACATCGCGGTCTCCTCGTCGCATGGCGACAAGCTTGATGATCACTCTCCGCCGACTCCTGTCGGTCCGGCCTGGCTCCCATGCTCGGGAGAGGTCTGAAGTTAGTTAGTTAGTTAGAAAGAGAAATTACCTATAAGACGCGAAATCTTCCTAACTACTAATCGACAGATGTTTGTCTGTCTGTCTGTCTGTCTGTCTGTCTGTTTGTTTGTCCCTCGATTTAGGGTAAGGATCAGGTAGGCGCGAGAGTAAGGATCAGGTAGGCGCGAGAGCCAGACAGTGATCCTCCAAGCCGTCTACGGCGACCTCGCAGACTATTTCCACGACCCGCGGCGGCTCTTTCAGCGCGCCATTCTCACGCCCCGTCGAAACGATGTTGTCGATGCTGACAACGCGCGCATGACCGCGGCCTTTTTTTCCCGAAGACGAGGCGTCGGAGTTCTTTTCGGCCGACTAGGTTGGGTCGGAAGCCGACGCCTCGCTCTTTACAGTCGAGTTTTCAACTCCCTGACAACCAACGGTATGCTGACTTTGATCGCGAGCTTAAAGTCTTCGCAACCTCGACCCGTCGCACGGCCACTGCAACGGTACCAGATACATGATCGATCGTGTCGTGTCACCGAGGCTCCTCCAACCTGTATCCCTCAAGCCCCACCGACGCCAAACGATCAACAAGAGCCAGGGCCAGACGCCCCGCGAGGTCGGCGTCCTCTCGCCCAAGTCCGTCTTCTGTCACGTCCAGCTCTACGTGGCTCTCTGTCGATCGGCAACCCCGAGGAGATATACTCATCTGGGTCGACGACTCCACCCTACCCCACACGTGCTGCGCAATACCGATAAGCCCCCTCCCGGCGTCTACACGCGCACTGTAGGTGAACTTACTGCGACCACGTGAACTTACTGGGGTTTGAGATTGGGACTAGGTGAACTGAGTGACCAGGTGAAACTGGGACCAGGTGAACATACTGGGGTTTTTAGAGTAAAGGGTTTTTAGAGTAAACTCAAAGGTTGGCGGCGCGTGCGGATCAAAGCAGCTTAGATTGGCGGAGGCGAGAGCGACGAGCTCAAAGGAGTTGGTGTGAGCTAGGTGAACTTACTGACCAGGTGAACTTATATGAAACAAGTGCAGGCCAGTAAGTTCGCCAGTAAGTTCACCTGGTCCCAATCTCTAACCCCAGTAAGTTCACCTGGTCCCAGTAAGTTCACCTAGTCCCAATCTCTAACCCCAGTAAGTTCGGTGTAAGCCCACTCGTGCTCACATCCACTCACCCCACTCTCCTTCGAGCTCGTCGCTCTCACCTCCGCCAATCTAAGCTGCTTTGATCCGTACACGCCGCTCGCCTTTGCGTTCACTCTAAAAACCCCTGTAAGTTCACTTGGTCTCAGTAAGTTCACCTGGTCACTAAGTTCACCTAGTCCCAATCTCAAACCCCAGTAAGTTCACCTGGTCCCAGTAAGTTCACCTACGTGCGCGTGTAGACGCCGGGAGGGGGCTTATCGGTATTGCGCAGCACGTGGGGTAGGGTGGAGTCGTCGACTCAGAAGAGGATATCCTCGGGGTTGCCGATCGACAGAGAGCCACGTAGAGCTGGACGTGGCAGAAGACGGGCTTGGGCAAGAGGACGCCGACCTCGGGGCGTCTGCCCTGGCTCTTGTTGATCGTTTGGCGTAGGCGGGGCTTGAGGGATACAGGTTGGAGGAGCCTCGGTGACACGACACGATCGATGATGTATCTGGTACCGTTGCAGTGGCCGTGCGACGGGTCGAGGTTGCGAAGACTTTAAGCTCGCGATCAAAGTCAGCATGCCGTTGGTTGTCAGGGAGTTGAAAACTCGACTGTAAAGAGCGAGGCGTCGTCTTCCGACCCAACCTAGTCGGCCGAAAAGAACTCCGACGCCTCGTCTCCGGGAAAAAAAGGCCGCGGTCATGCGCGCGTTGTCAGCATCGACAACATCGTTTCGACGGGGCGTGAGAATGGCGCGCTGAAAGAGCCGCCGCGGGTCGTGGAAATAGTCTGCGAGGTCGCCGTAGACGGCTTGGAGGATCACTGTCTGGCTCTCGCGCCTACCTGATCCTTACTCTCGCGCCTATCTGATCCTTACCCTAAATCGAGGGACAAACAAACAAACAGACAAACAGACAGACAAACATCTGTCGATTAGTAGTTAGGACTTACTGGGATTAGGTGAACTTACTGGGGTTAGAGATTGGGAGTAGGTGAACTTACTGGCCTGCACTTGTGTTTGTCTGTTTGTCTGTCTGTCTGTTTTGTCTTTAAATGTCGACTGCTAAGAGGGAGGGGTGTGTGTGGGGAGCATGAAGGATGTGGGTGGGTTTGTGGGGTATGAAGGATGTGAGGAAGCAATGACACTTACCCCTGCACCACATCCCCATTATAGTTCTCACATCCCATTTCAGTTCTCACATGGCACCAGGTGCTCGTTCACGATCGAGCCTCTGCTTGACTTCGTGGCGACACCTCCTCGGCTTCAGTTCATTGCTACGTGTTCGGTTCGTTTCGTGTACCATGTCCTCGATCGAAATTCAAGCTAGCAAGCTTTCGCACAAACTTGATGCCTTCAGCGATGCGCGACATCTTTTCCACCACTGGCCACGTCGTCTCGCGAACATGATCATCTCTACCGGCGATCTCGACCAACGATCCTTGGACTAGCATCTCAGCATCTCGCTGCTCTGAAGAAGACTTTCGCGTCAAGCAACAACGTTGATATCCATGAAAACCGCGACATGAACTTCACGCGAACAACATGACAACCGCGACATGAACTTCACACGACTTTCCAAGCGCGTTACCGATGTCTACATGGGCCGTGGGGATCGCGTAGCGAACTTCCTCAACAAGTTCATCATCGGAGTATACAAGTTGCTCGGCATTGTACCTATCAAAGGAGTTCAAGTTGCTCGGCATTGTACCTGATCCGACGTACCCTCGAGTGTGTCCTCGCATTTGACTACGTGCATCGTGCTTCAAGCCTTACTGGCTTTGTTTTATCGTCTCGCGTTTCGTACCGATGAATGTGGTTCTACCCTTGAGAAGTTCAACAACAACGATGAATGTGGTTCTACCCTTGAGTAGTTCAACAACAATCAATTTCGATGGCATGCACAACCACTTCCGCCGCGCTATCCGCCGCGTCGTCAACCACGACTTCAGACTCTTCCAACTGACCTACCCTAGACGCTCCCCTTTCCCAACAACCTGGCTCTGCTCGATTCCGACGCACTACCCGATGTCATTTTGGCGGCTGCAAGGATCAATTTAAGAGGGACTGCCGCACGCTTCAACGTTCCTAGCACGTTTCAACGTTCCTAGCTATTCCACGACAACGCGCTACCCACCATCGCCGTTCTTCTCAACAGCGCAGCACTTCCAATGACTCCAAAAAACACCCAACAACACCAACCCAAACCCACCACCACTAACACTGCCTTTTCTGCTCCTATGCCTACTCGCACCTTGACTGATTCTAGTTCCATTCCGCCGCTTTTCTTAATACCACCATCTATTCCACCCCCTTCACCGCCTTGAACGGCCACACCCACCGTCTCACATACCCCTCCCGATACTCTGTCTCATGCCAATCAAGATAATTCCAAGTCAGCGTGTGTACCGCCGAATGTCTGATGCAAGCACATCAACAACCCCATCCCACGGAAGCCCCTCGTTTTTGTTTTTAGCTCCCATTGCACAGGCGCCTCGTTCTGTATTTTCCGCTATTCGTTGCTCAGCCCCTCGTTCTGTATTTCCCCCTCGTCGTTGCTCCCCTCCTCGTTCTGTATTTCGCCTATTCGTTGCTCCACTCCCCGTTGTGCATTTTCAGCTATTCGTTGATCCACTCCTCGTTGTGCTTGTCGGTTTTGGTAAAACCAGCGAATCACGTTCCATCGCGCATTTCACCTGCCACAACTAAGCTGTGCCTCTCAATTTTCGCGTGCGCAGTTTTCGTGCTTCCTATGTGGTTGGATCGCTCATCTTCGGGATCCTGGACAGACGCTTCTTTGCTGTGTGATTTGTGGTTCTCCTTCACGCACTTTTTCGCCGTTTTTCTGGCCTTTAAAATTCGGTTTTGCTATCGACGTGAATTCCGTGTTCAGCACCCGCGACGCTATCTGCAAGCTATCTGCAACGTTCTTACGTGCCACAACTGTTTTGCCACTGTCGCCAACTTCTACCGCAGCCTATTCGAGTATGACAAGCGAAGCTCGCCGCTTGCTCCTCCAACGTTGGCCCATATGGCAATTTCGTTCTTGCGACTGCGAAAACGGGCCACTTTCTTATCTGTCACAGCAGGCTGGCATACAGCAGCCTGGTCTACCTGTGTTCGTTCCTTACACCGCTGGCGCGTCCGAAGTCTTCCATCTTCGCGTACAGGACGCGGTCGTGCCCATGGCAACTTGCTCGCGCCACAAAAACCAAACACCCACGTTCGCATCAAACCTGTTTACGCCTGTTTTGGATTCTGTCGACTCCGACCATCGTCATACCCTGGTCACCATGCAACATATCTGCCCAAAGGCCATGTTCTCATCAGACGTCTGGTACACCGCCATCATATGTACCAGCTTTCCGCTATCTTTGCCCCGCTGCGATCCTCAGTGGCAACAATCGTCTAACGCACGTCATCCCAGGCACTTTTGTCGCTATCGTTCTTCAGACCTCGATTTTGCTGACAGTTTCACTTACCCGATTTCCTGCAATGTCAACCACCGAAGGAACTTCAACGTTGTTCTGACTTTCTCGAATCACGCTTCCAAGCTCTCGTCTACTGTTGCCCCATTGTCACCTGTTCTTCCGCTGTTGCCCCCTTGTTCGCTGTTGCCCCCTTGCCCCTTGTTTGATGAGAATGCGCCGGTTTCACTGGGACTGATCACCCCATCACGTGAACCGACCATTCTACGAGCTCGAGAGAAAACAACTGAAAGTGCAAAAGAGAGAAAACAACTGAAAGTGCAAAACAAAGTCGTGCCAAACGGGGCCGACCGCGCAAAGTCGACCAACGCGTGTTGCAACAACCAACAAACTTTTTTTTTTTACGGGCCATTCTGTTTCATCCTGTCACAATGTTGATACGGGCCATTCTGATGTTGATACGGGCCATTCTGATGTCGATACGGGCCATTCTGTTTCCCCCTGTAACTCTTTGTATGTCTCTTCTGTTAGCTTTCGTTTGTTAGTTCATTGTGTCTTCCTTCCCCTTTGTTTAGCTAACACCCTTGTTGATCCCCATGCACACGTTTATTACTCTGCTTCTGAAGAAATCTCTCAGTATTACCTTGACGAAACTACTATTACTTCCATTTACGTGAAGCTTTAGCTCCGACCAATCCTGAGCGTCCTGGCTGGTTGCAAGCCATCGCTAACGAATACAGCTCTCTTGGTCAGCTTGGTTGCTGGGATGTTGTGCGCCTTCCTTCGACGTTTTCTGGCAACATTTGTACTCTCAAGTGGATCCTCCGCAAGAAGTATGACTCTGGCCGCTTCAAATCGTACAAGGCTCGCCTCGTTGTCCGCGGTTACACGCAGGTTCACGGCATTGATTATCATGACACCTACTCACCGGTTGCCAACATCGTCACGATCCGTTTCTTTCTGACCTTTGTCGCTGTTCGTGACTGGGATTTGCACAAGTTGGATGTTAGCTCCGCTTTTATTCAAGCTCCCACAACCCACCGATGGTTCCAAAATCGTTTACAAGCTCCGTCGCTCTTGGTATGGTTGCAAACAAGCTTGTCGCAATTGGTGGCTTTATTTGGCACGCTTTCTCGTCAATGACTGTGGCTTCGTCCGCGGATCTGGTGACACTTGCCATTACAAGCTCGTGCTCAATTCTACCGTCCTTCTACGTCTCGTTCTGGTCGTTGATGATCTTCTTGTGGCGCACCCTCGTCATTGCATTGGCCATTACCAAGCCTTTTTCCTCCGTTTCCGCGCTTTCACTGACGTCAATGATCTTGATCTCACCTCTTACGTTGGTCTTTGCATCACGCGTGCTCGCCCTCGGAGAACCCTCACTCTTGACCAATCCCATGCTATCCGTGAAATCCTTACCGAACATCGCTTCATCAACAGTAAACCCGAACTCACTCCCGCTCCCAAAGGTCTTCATCTTTCTGCGGCTGATTGTCCGGCTCCTGGTTCTCCAGATCACATCTTCATGGCACGTATCCCTTTTCGCCGTATTGTTGGCTGTGTCCTCTCCATCTCCATCATGACTCGTCCTGATATCACTTGGTCCGTCAATCAGTGTGCGCGTTTTTCACACAATCCTGGTAAACCCCACTGGCACGCTTGGCACGCTTTATCTCCCACTCTACGTTGTCTCAATGGTTCTCAGGATCTTGCTCTTATTCTTGGTCGCGATTCTACCCTTCCTCCGGCTTCGTGCTCGTTACCTCACCTCGTGACTTCGCCCGACATCTCCTGTCTCTTTCTGCCACAATGCCTTTCCTGACGTCTTCCTTCAAGCTTCTCCTCTGTGAGCATCTCACTTACCCCTTTTTTCCTTTTCTTTTCCAGCACCTGTGTGAGGACCTCACTTACCCCTTTTTCCTTTTCTTTCTTTTCCAGCACCTGTGTGAGGAAGCAATGACACTTACCCCTGCACCACATCCCCATTATAGTTCTCACATCCCATTTTAGTTCTCACAAAGGATGTTCAAGTCTGTCTGTTTGTCCCTCCATTTAGGGTAAGGATCAGGTAGGCGCGAGAGTAAGGATCAGGTAGGCGCGAGAGCCAGACAGTGATCCTCCAAGCCGTCTACGGCGACCTCGCAGACTATTTCCACGACCCGCGGCGGCGCTTTCAGCGCGCCATTCTCACGCCCCGTCGAAACGATGTCGATGCTGACAACGCGCGCATGACCGCGGCCTTTTTTTCCCGGAGACGAGGCGTCGGAGTTCTTTTCGGCTGACTAGGCTGGGTCGGAAGACGACGCCTCGCTCTTTACAGTAGAGTTTTGAACTCCCTGACAACCAACGGCATGCTGACTTTGATCGCGAGCTTAAAGTCTTCGCAACCTCGACCCGTCGCACGGCCACTGCAACGGTACCAGATACATGATCGATCGTGTCGTTGTCACCGAGGCTCCTCCAACCTGTATCCCGTAAGGCCCGCCGACGCCAAACGATCAACAAGAGCCAGGGCCAGACGCCCCGCGAGGTCGGCGTCCTCTTGCCCAAGCCCGTCTTCTGCCACGTCCAGCTCTACGTGGCTCTCTGTCGATCGGCAACCCCGAGGATATCGTCTTCTGAGTCGACGACTCCACCCTACCCCACACGTGCTGCGCAATACCGATAAGCCCCCTCCCGGCGTCTACACGCGCACGGTAGGTGAACTTACTGGGACCAGGCGAACTTACTGGGGTTTGAGATTGGGACTAGGTGAACTTAGTGACCAGGTGAACTTACTGGGACCAAGTGAACTTACTGGGGTTTTTAGAGTGAACGCAAAGGCTAGCGGCGTGTACGGATCAAAGCAGCTTAGATTGGCGGAGGTGAGAGCGACGAGCTCGAAGGAGAGTGGGGTGAGTGGATGTGAGCACGACTGGGTTTACGCCGAACTTACTGGGGTTAGAGATTGGGACTAGGTGAACTTACTGGGACCAGGTGAACTTACTGGGGTTAGAGAATGGGACCAGGTGAACTTACTGGCGAACTTACTGGCCTGCACTAGGGACCAGGTGAACATACTGGGGTTTTCAGAGTAAAGGGTTTTTAGAGTAAACTCAAAGGTTGGCGGCGCGTGCGGATCAAAGCAGCTTAGATTGGCGGAGGCGAGAGCGACGAGCTCAAAGGAGTTGGTTAGAGCTAGGTGAACTTACGGACCAGGTGAACTTATATGAAACTTACTGGGATTAGGTGAACTTACTGGGGTTAGAGATTGGGAGTAGGTGAACTTACTGGCCTGGACTTGTTACCTATAATACGCAAGACTGCTTCGGACGTCTTCCGTTTTTTGTTCTTCTCGCGATAAACCGCGTCATGGCTCGCGCCTTGGTGGCGAGCGACGGCGGACCGCCACGCGGTTCCGGATGACGAGACAAACCCTCCGGTGGCCGGCGAGGGGGGAGACCACCCGCCGCCTATCGCCGACTTCCGAACCCGAAGAAGACGGGGAACGACCGGATGAAATACGGGACCCCCCGGATGATCGTGAAGGGCGACCAGCTCGACATGGAGTTGCCGATCGCCGTGAAGAGGGGTCGAAAGGACCATCGGCCGCAGAAGAAGCACCTGATTTCGGAGGTGCAGCAACATGCCCCGATGCTCCCAGCGTCCGCGCGAAGCGATCGCCTTCGCGCAGACGAACCTTGACCTCGAAGTGCTTCAGTTGAACCCTCTTTCAACCAAAGGCCTGCCGCGGCGGCCATTAATAAATTAGAACTCGGCTGCTAAGAGGGTGGGGGGAGTGCGGACCGTCCGTAGGGTCCTTTCGGTTGGTTGGTGAGACACTGGACGGGAGAACAACGACCCGGGGACTTGCTGGTCGGTTGGTTGGTTATGCGACCGTGGCAATCTTAGTCCAGTCGGACTCACGAACAAATACCCCTCTAGCTTATGACGTCCGTCCGTCCCTCGATGGCCGATCTCTCCGCCGTGCGCACCGCCATCATCCGGAGTGGCACTGCTGGCTCGTGAGCAACAAAATAAATACCCCTGCGGGCGGCGGATGTATTCTCAACGGAACTCTCCACGTCAAAATATGGTGGAGAACGCGGAGACTCTTTCGATCGTAGTCGTCGCCGTCGTTTTGGTCGCGGCCTTTGGGTTGTTCTTGAAAAAAGAACCGTCCAAACCTGCGACTCGCAGAGCTGCGCGAGCCAAACGGCGGAAGCCGGCCAAGGCTCCTCCTCTTCCGAGGGTCGAGGGTGGCGAGACAAGCGGGAGAGGTGGCGATGCCAGCGATCAGGGTCACCCCCAGAGCAGCGAGACGACCGAGCATGCAGTCCAGGATCGCTATGACGAGGGCGAGCGGGTGTTGGCGCTGTGGAAAAGCGACAGTTGGCACCCTGGCGTTATCATCTCTGCGAAAGCGTTGGGCGGCGGAGGCTATTCCTACTCGGTCGAGTACGATGACGGCGAGCGCGAGACACAACTCACGCCGGCGTCGCTGCGAAGACTCGCCCAGAAAGTTTCGCAGCACCAAGAACCCGCGCGCAAAGAACTGCGTGATCTTCCTGATCTGGACGGCTGCGTCGCTTACCAGAAGGATGGCGTCCAGGAATCATCAGCACTCACCACTCGGCTCACGGAGGATCTTCGAAAGAGCGTCATCAAGCCGCCGGCCGTAGAGAACGAGGAAGATGACGATGATTTTGCCTTTGACATCGTGCAATCGGTGAGCGAATGGAAGAAAGCCGCGCCAAAGCCACGGAAGCCGCCCGTCGTTAAGGAACCACCCCCAAAAAAGAAAGTGGCTGCTACAAGCGATACCGCCGAGAAAAATCGCAAGAAGCGCGAGCGGCAGAAAGCACACAAACTTGTGGTGCGTGAGGCCATGCGAGCTCGCCTCTAGAGTCTCGTCACCCGGCGCTTAAGAGCGAGGCGCTCTTGCGTTCGCTCATCGTGCAAAACGTACTTGTAAAGGGGGATTCAGAAGAAAAGGCACCTCGAAGCATGTTGGGGGGAGTCGGGGTCCGCTGCTATAGCTCTTTGAAGACACAGGATATACGTACAGGCCGACGGCCCGCGAAGGAAGGCGTGAAGACAGGCGGCCAGAGCTATAAGTGGCTGGGGCTGTTGGTACCAAGCTGCGGCTGGCGGGCCACGGTCTTGGCAGAGGTGTCCAAGGTTGACTCGAACGGTGGCAAGCAAAACTTTCGTGCGTCTTGGCGAGCAAGCGGAACGACCAAACTCTCATACGCAAGGGAACCGCTCCATTACACCCTATACTCCGAGGCTTCTGAAAAGTGCGGCATAGCTTGGAAAACAAAACGCCGTCTAGTACTGAGGCCAACACCCCCGACTAAACCCGCGAGCCAGTCGTGGCAACCAAGCCAGAAAATTCGATCACGCGCGGCCAGAGGGTGGTCAACAAAACCAAGCCAAACTTGGCTCCCGCCCATGTCTACAAAACAAAGCAAACATGGAAGCCGAGCCAGGCCAGGCTGGTCAAGTCACGCCAGCAAACCGTCTTCTTCGTCTGTGTACTCACCACGTTTCCGCCATCCGCTCCAGGGCCGCCGCCGCACATGCACGCTCTTTGCGCCCCCGCTCGCGCTCCTCGTGTCGATTGACGAAACGCTGCGAAACATCGCGATCTTCGGGTCTGAAGCCGGCCGTTCGTAGCAGGGCCATTTGGGCATCACACGGCTACTCCTAGCATAAGGAACCTCGCGGATCACACGACTGCAGTTTCTCGTGTCAGCTGACCTTCATTCCGCTTTTGCACGTTGCTTGCGTCAGCCCAGGATCACGTCGTCTGTGTTTGCGGGTGGCTTGCGTCTGCGTCCGCAAGGCGTCTGCGTCCGCAAGGCGTCTGCGTCCGCAAGGCGTCTGCGTCCGCAAGGCGTCTGGAGGCTTGTGAATTTCTGAGGTTGCATCTGACTCAGATCTGGCTGAAAAAAAAAAAAAAAGGTGGCTGAAAACAAAGCAATCCCAATAATGTCACCGATGATACAATGTCATATTCCTCAATTCTGAACTCGCATCTTCAGCACGTTCAGCATCGTTGTTGCCGCACGCCATCCAGACTCTCCGGGCCGGCGCGAAGCTTACACCCGAACTCGTCGATACTCAGAAGTTTACTGGTTATGTCCGAGCGACGGCTTGATTTCCAATTTTTTGTTTTCGGCGCATAGTCATAGTTCGCCGAATTGTGACATGATGACACGGGTGATCGAAGCCAAAAAACTGTAAGCCCCTGTGTCGATAGAGCACAGCTGTGGGGCCGCCAGTTCTGTTCCGCAAGATCGAGAGGGCCCATGAGCCACTCGAGTTCTGCTGGCCTCGTTTCCGTTAGATTGAGCCGAATCTCAAAGAATCGAGACGATGCTGCTGACCCGCACCTCCAATGAACGGCGCATAATCGTTCCAAAGTCCTGCAAAGCATTTTCAACGAAGCACAACAACAAGAGCCATTCGTGGTGGGGCCATAATGAGAGAAAGCACGAGCAGGACCAAACCCTGGACGGACGACGCCACAAGTCTGCTGGGGTGACCGACCTCAAGATGGTCCCGTGGGTCGTCCGTCTTGAGGACGAGACGAGGGTCAGTCAGTTTGCATGTCAGATTATTAAATAGGGGGAAATTGCCAACCGGGTTCTCGGAGGTTCCTACGCGCGGTGTGGAGGAGGAGTACCTCCGGCAAAAGGAGAAAGACCCATCGTCGTCTGTCTGTCTTGTCTCCCAAGAGCGATATTGACATGCCATATACTGCCACGAATTGCGCCGGATTACCAATGTCCTGTTGCGGGCGGGTAGAAATTAATGTAGGAGTCGGGTAAAATCCAAGGCGACGCGTGGCGGGCTCCTTTTCCAACGAAACAAGAGGGCGATCGTAGGCCTTTGAGATGATGTCAAATGCCACATCTAGCAAGGACACGTGGTCCCACCAGTTATTATTCTTGTTTGGATAAAGCCACAGCGATAGCAAGGGGGGTTTAAACATCACGGCCAGTCCGGGCGCACACAAAAAATCCTGCCCGTCAAGCTAGAAATCACAGCGCTCTCGGAGTGGCGTAGGTCGTGGGGCCGAATATCACCGCCCAGTGCTGCATGTTATTGTGATATCAAGGTATAGAACGCGACGTCTCGACGCTCGGATGACCAGGGACCTTCGGAATCGGAACAATAGCCTGCTCCTTCTCCCATTCCACTCCGGGGATATGTATGTGGCGAGCGACACAGGCGGAGGAGAAGCAGCAGCGAAAACGCAAGTTACTCTAGATGAGGTAGGCCTCTCGACCACATCGACCGTGTGGATGGATAATAATAGCCGGGATTGCGGGATTATTTTTAATCCCGGCCGAGAGCCACGAGGGCCAGAAGCAGTCCCAGTCTCACGCGTGAAAATACACAATTATATATGATGATGTTGGGCGATTTTGACGTCAATCTCGAACGAGTGGAGCCACGGGTGCGTCTCATCCGCGGGGAAGTGAACGGTGCCAATCCCACTGCTACTGCAAAAAGCATGCTCAAAACTACAAGCGCCGCCGCCGCCCGCCGCCGCAGCTCATAAGATTACGTCGGCGCGCGCACTCCATAGGGCACTCATCACTGCTCATCACTCCGTCTTTTGATTTTTAGTCGCGTGTCGGCGACGACGTATTTTTTGTTCTCGAGGTGCGAAAGTACTACTACGTATCATCTGCGCGCGCTTCTCGTGTTAGTCCGCCGCGAGGAAAGAGCCGGAACCCCCAGAGAAGGCGGATATGACTTGATAGAGTATGTTGGGTGAGAGGATGAGCGGGCCGCAGCCCTTGACGACAAAGGCGTGGAGAAACTCGAAGAGGTTGGAAGCGTCGCGATCGCCATCCTTCTTCTTTTGCCGGCGAAAGGTCGCGGCGTCGAGGGCGAGTTTGGGTATCTGGACGCGGGCGTGGTCGCCCGCGCCGACGACTGCCTGAGCCTCGGACATGAAAACGTCGTGCAAGCGAACGTTGACATCGAAGAGCGATACGTTCCTCGGGAGGAACAGCAATGGAAAGGTCTCGAGCATTCGCTTCGTATAGCGCGGGGAGCCGATACGCAGCGCGGATTCTCGCGAATTTTCGACGAGTTGATCCAGCGCGGACTTTGGTGGGGAAAGGCGGTGCCATCGCGCGGGCGAGTCCTCGCCTCGTCGCGCTCGTTGGTGTTCGTGGCGCCAGGTCACTACGAGGCGGAGCGCCCCAAAGCCCGTCGCGCGGGGGCGCGCGGGATCCGAGTACTCGAGCGTCGCGCTGTCGCGCAGCGGAAACCAGCCGGAAACTTGGAATCGCGACGACGCGGATTTGCCGGCCGTCGCCACGAGGTCGTCCGTGCGCACGAGCCGGTTTTCGGGATTGTTGGCGAGTGCCTCGAGGGTCGTGAGCCAGCGACCTAGAGACTTGGCGCCGCTCTTGGGGACGACGGCGACGACCGGTGAGGAGGAGGAGGTTGGCGGACCGTCGCGAGCTCGCCGCTTCGTCGTCGGCGGGTCGACCGCGAAGAGGTCGAGTGCGAGCACGGCCGAGGCGTCGTCGCAGCAGCAGCGCGCGTTATTGAAAGCAGCTACCGCGTCGTCGTCCCTCCACTCCGTCTCGCCGTTCGTCGTGAGGGGAGCCGAAGGCCCGGTGTCGCGGTACTCGTCCGCGCGTAGGTGGCAGCGCGCGACCAGGAGCTGGCCAGGATTCGCGTGCAAGAGGTCGCGCGCAGCCACGACGCGCACGTAGAGCGCGTTGGGCGCGAGCTGACGGGGCCGTAAATACCTCGCCACCTTGGCGTCGGCGATATCCCTCGCGAGCGCCACGACGTTGAGCTCGCCCGCCGCGTCGAGCTCCAAGTTGACTTCTGGACTTCGAATCTCGAGGGTCTCGACGACGGCGACGCCGGCGTACGCCTTCTCGTCGTCGTCGTCGTCGTCGTTTCTGGTAAAAGCAAAGGCAGAAAAGCATTGGCGCGGGCTCGGGCGCCAGGGTCCTTCGACCAAGCTTCGGATCACGCGAGGAGCGTCGCGGAGAGCGATCGACAAGACCAGGTTGACGCACGCCGCGGAGACTAAATTCTGGTGTGGGTAATTCGACGCCGCTGGGTTCCCAAATTGGAATCCTCTCACCTCGAGCGCCAGCGCGAGGCGCCATCGCGGAGCCGAACGAGGGACGAGTTTGTGTTTCTTCGCGTGCATTTTTACGTCGGCGCCCCGCGTTATGAAGAACGACGCTCTTACGGAATCGATACGGACAACGCACGCGCCGCGGAGCGCGTACCGAACGATCAGAAAGCTCGCCAGCCATCCCAACGCGACCGGGCCGCAGACGTGGCACGCTAAGACGAGCATCGGCGCCAACGCAATCGCGACAAGCTTAGATACCGTCCGCGCCGCCTTTAGGAAAAAAACCGTCCAGCCGCCAACGATCTCCCGGCTCGTTGCCGTCGTCGCCGCCGCGAAGAGCGTACCCACCGCGACGACGACGACATTCGCCACTCTGCGCCGAAACAACCATCTGCGTCGCGAGGACGGGTCGTCGCCTTTTCGCTCTCTGTGGTCTCTCTCTCCGACGTCTTCGACCCAGAGGCTCGCCTTGAGTTCTCCGTTGCGAGTCAGGACACCGCGCGGACCAACGTTGACGAGGATATGCCATTCAGGGTCGTGCTGCGACGTCGGAAGGCTGGCGAGTGGCACTACCGCGGCTCCTACGCGTCGCGGGATGCCGCCGCGCGACTTCTCAAGCACCACCAACCTCGCCGCGTCGGTTGCCAAGTTTTGCGCGGCGGCATCGACGCTAAGCTTGGGAAAGAACCGTAACGTCTCCTGGTCGTCGTCGAAGACATCAGAGTCGCGTGGCAAGACGAACTCCTCGTCGTCGCCACTCTGCTGCTGCTGCTGCTGCGACTCGGTCTCTTCATCTCGAGCTGACGCGATAGCGTCGTCCGCTTCTTCTTCGTCGTCGTCGTCGTCTTCGAAGGAAGCGGATCCGCCTCCGACGCGCGAATACGCGCCATCTTCCTCCTCGTCCTCCTCCAGCGTGTTCGCATCCTGGGGGGCGCGGGAAACCGACCGCACGACCGACAACATACGGTAGACCGAGGGCACGGATCTGCCGCGGCTAGGCGAGTCGTCCTCGCGAGAGAACGAGAAGCGCGCGCCACCGCCGCCAACGCGCTGGACGTGCGCCAAGATATGGGCGTGGTGGAATATCTTGGGTTTCCAGGGCGTGGCTTCGTGATCCCCGCCGACGATCAATCGTGCCTGCAGGCTCCACCCCAGCCCGTGCGTTTCGGCGAGGTCGTAAACAACGTTTCGCGCCTCGTGAACCACGCAACGCACGCGCCGCGTCGCTCCCAAAGCCAGCGTTGCCGTCGTCGTTACCGTGCTCTCACGCACGCTGAGTTCCACCGTCGCAGCAGTGCCCCCGGACCTTTGCCGAGGATCGTCGAACCCAGTGGCGAGCACCATCGATCGCTGCTGCTGCCTAGACGACGTCGCGTCGAAGCACGTCGTCGTCGCGGGATTGCAAACCGCGCGCTCGCCGTCGCGGTCGACGAGGCACACCTCCGCCGTGCCGGCCCGCATCGCCTCAGAGAGCGGGACGCACGTGGCTCCCAATCTTTTGGCGTGCAAGACGCCGTGGGCTGCCTCGTTCAAGATCTCCACGACGAAGAAGGCGTGGTCCCGGAACGCTCTAGGCATGGCGAAATCGACGCTCTCGCCCACGTCGAAGATGCTCGAGGGGCGCCGCACCATGGTTGTGCGGTGGCGCTGGCGCGGAAACCAGCGGCAGCTCCCGCGTGCCGCCACGACGAGGTCGACGCGCACGCAGGCGCTCACATAGCCTACGGAGGGCAGGACGCCGGCCGCGTCGCGAGGGAGTCTTACTCTCCCGACCGCGACTCGAACGACGTCCTCCTCGGGAAAGATTCGCGGCAGAACAAACCGCCAATGCCTTGAGGATCCGGCACGAAAGACTCGACGACGCCTCGTGGCGACGCGATCTTCGTCGTCGAGCAACGCCGCGCGCAGCTGCGACCAGTACTTCTTGCTCGAGGACAACTTCCTCTTCGAGCCGAGCCCCACGCGTTCGAGGTATCCTCGGTCGACGGCCCGCTGCGCCAAGGCGACCGCCTCGGCGCGCGAGATGAACTCTGACCTCCGGAGGGCACCTTCCGGGACGCAGGCGACGCCGTCGCGTCGCAACGAGCACAGCCACCCCAGAATGTCGTCGGCGCCGACGCAACTCGCCGTGCTCGCGACGCTGCTCCTCGGAGCCCAGCGCACCGCGATGGCGGCAACTTCCTCGTCCGCCAGGCCGCCGCGGCCGCAGCTTTTCGAGAGCTCGATGGCCATCCGACCAATCAGCTCGTCGAGCGCTGCTGGCATCGCCTTCTCCAGAAATCGATCTTCTCTCTGGGAGCAGGGGGCGTCTCAAAGTCAAAAAAAGAGAAAGGAGAGTGCAAGAGGAGCAGCGATGGGCTTCTCTACACCTGATGCCGTCGAAGGCGACGACCACGCCGTGGCCGAGTTCCGGAGGCTCAAGGCGAAGTACTCGGCGAGCGAGTGGCGGGCCCTTGGCTCCGAGGGAAAGTCGCGGGTGATGGCGACCGCGCGCGAACGGTGTCGCGCTTTGGATGCCAGGCCGGAAACACCGTCTACGATGAGCGTCTTCGAGCTCATGTGTGCACGGGCCAAGGCGCTCGCCGACTTACGAGCGATCGAGGACGCTTTGAGGGCGCACGCCGCCGCCGCGAGCAAGGAAGATCAAGAAGACCCCCCCGCAGAAGAAAACTTTGTCGACGACGTCGCGTCGATCGAGAAGGCGTGGCGCGTGTTGCGTTTCGACCGTTCTGGCTCCCCTCCGCCATCCTGCATCCCCAGGTTTGTGAGGAGCGAAGACTCGTCTTCCGAGGACGATGGCGAGGACGGCGCCGAGTTGTCGCGCAAGGCGTACTCGCCGAGGCGGTGCGTGTTTCGGCGGCTCGTGGTCCGTTTAGGTGAGGAGGAAGAGCGAAACGGTGAGAAGCGGGATGAAGACGCAGCGCCGCGTCGATCATCTCGTGGAAAGCGTTCTTCTTCGAGGAGGAACAACCCCATCGAAGGGAGCGAGCTTCTTGAAGAGCGGCGTCGGTCGCTCCGGATTTTCCTGGCGAGCTCGGCAGCTCCCGAGGACGGGGAGGAGACCGAGGAAGCTGCACCACCAGCAGCCGCTGCGGCCGGCAAGGAAGAGACATCTGCTGCTGGTGCTTCTGCAATTTTGGCTGTGGAGAAGCCTGTTGCCCCGGCGCGGCGCAGCTCTCGCGTTAAGCGTCGGAAGGTAGTCGACGCCGACGCGACGACGGCGTCCGTGCCAGCTGTCGGGACAGTCGTTTGGGCTTTGTTCGACGATGGCTATCAATACCGTGGCGTTGTCGTGGAAGATTTGGGCAACAACAAAGCGCGCATCGAGTACGACGATGGTGACGTCGACGACGTCAATTTCCCGGATCCTGACATCGAGGTTGTCGGCGAAGAACCAACCAAAAGAAAGAAGCCCCCGAAACGGCGGAGATCGTCGACAGCGAGTCGCGCTGCCGCCGAGGAAGACGGCGAAGTTGACGAGTCAAAACCCGGTACTGACGCCGTCACCGTAGGCGGCGGCGGTGGCGGCGTCGGCGAGGTTACTAGTGCTCCTTCGGAAGAAGAACCGGCTAAAAGGCGGAAGACTCGTGGGAAACGCGGCGCGACAACGCGAGCAGAGGACCGCGCCCCACCGGTCAGGACTGTAACGCACACGCTTGTTGCCAACGGGAAAAAGAACAAGGGCGAGGTTGTGGCTGACCTCGGTAACAATCAGGCGCGCATCCGTTGCGATAACGGCAACGAAGAAGAAGAAACCGCGTTTCCTGACCCCGACGTCCACGAGGAAGGCCAGGAGCCCGTTGCGACAGGACCAGCTCCAGCGCGTGCAAGGCGAAAGCGACGCGAGCGTTCTCAAACGACCCGCTCGAGCTCGCCGCGAAAGGCGCAGGCCCTCGAGCATCAGGAGGTGACACCAGCGGAATCGCCGGCCATAGCCGCGCCCGCTCCGTCGATGACTACCGACTCGAACGACGAGGAAGATCGAAGCGAGGCTTTCGATGGTTTGCCGGAAAGCGAATCGAGTCGGCGTCCCCGGCGCGACCGCAGCTCTAGGAGCTGCGCGCAACAGCTCGAAGATGCCAAGCTGGCCGCCCAGCTTCAAGAGGAAGAATATCGGATGGCCCGGCGACAGCGGACGACCCGGGCCCAGCAACCGCCCGCCCCGGCTCCCGCAAAGAAAATCCCCAAGCTCCAAGAGCCTCCGCAGCACCCACAACAGCAACAGCCGCGACCCGCGCCGCCGACAACAACCGAAGAGCCTGCAGGTGCGCCGCCGCCGTCACACGTGCTCTTCGCTTTTCCTTCGCAAGGCGCCGAAGTAGCGCCCGACGACATCAACACTCAACAACAACCTCCGGCATCCCAAGCTCCACCCGCGCAGAAAGAAGAAGTAGAAGGAGAAGGAGAAGGAGAAGAAGAAGAAGAGGAAGAAGAAGGCGAACAACAAGGCACAAGTGTTGGTAAGGAAGAGGATACCGTGCCTCGTCGACTAACAAGCGCAGCAGAGCAGCCAGATCAGCGACGAGACGAGGCAACAACTGTAGCGATCACGCAGCCTTCCGAGTTACGCGTCGCCGTTGGCAACATTGGCGTGCCTGTATCCGAGCCCGTCAAGGCGAACGACAACAAGTGGCCATTATCTTCGAAGAGTCCCCCAAAGTCAAGCGTCGCCGCCAGCATGGAGGGTAACGACGACGAAGATAATGCAACACGGTGTCCCGTGTGCTTGTCGGATGATGGAATGGTCGTGGCGTTGTGGTGCTGCGGCAAGCGTGCGTGCGACTCGTGCCTGGGCCGGCTTGGAGACTTTGGATTCCGGTGTTTCTTCTGCCGTGCGAGTATTCCCCCCCGGCGCGTACGCGCCATGTTGAGCGATGAGCCCGAATGGCCTCCGGCACGTCCAGCTGCAGGGAACCTGGTAAAACGCGCTTTCCAGGCGGGGCCTGCGCAGTCACGACTTGGGCCGTCTAGGGCTCGCCCTAAGCGCACACCGCGGCGCGTCGAGAGCGAAGTGGGCGTCGCTGTGAGCGAGCGGCCCACGTCGCCGCTCCCGAGGCGCAACATCCGGTCGAGCCAGGACTTCGTTGGCGAGGTCGTGTGCCTCGAATCAAGTCTGTGGTATTCGGCGCGTGACGGCGAAACTCCTGGTTACGTAGCCAACGCGCTTCGATGTTCGGCGACGCGGGTCGTTGCCATGACGAACGCCGCGACGTTGCCGCGTAGATTGCAGCGACCGTGCTCACCGCTTGTATCGGAACACGAGGCGTTGACCGAGGGTCGGGTAGTCCGCCTCCCACCCTGTGTCGCTGACGCCGCATCCCACAGCTCAGGTGATGCAATTTGGGTCGTGCCGCCGCGCACCGCCACTGAGCTCATCGACGGCGAAGCTTACTATGATGACACCGATCAGCGTGTCTGGTACTCGGCCTGCGAAGACGACACGCCCGAACGCATTGCCGGGCGCTTTGGTGCGGACGTCGCTCTCGTCGCTGCGAACACCGCCAAGCTCGTTCATCTGGCTTCGCGCCGCACGAGTGCTGGAACGCGCATTCGTGCACGAGACCCGCTCGGCCGTCGGACCCGGCTCAAGGCGCGGACGGTCGTGTTGCTTCCGGGTGGAACAGAAATCCCACAACAACTCACTCGTCGCAAGCCGTGCGCCTACTGTCGCATTTGCGGGAATCGCGGTGCTTTCACCTGTCGGAGCGTGCTTGGCCATACTGCGTCTGATTTCGACCAGCCAAAGCCTGTGCCGGGAGCACGTGTCAGAGTGCGTTGGCGCATCAACGACGATGACGATGACAATGGTCGAGGCGAAGCGCCGAGACAACCGGTATGGGGCTGGTATTATGGCGCTGTCAGCAGCGTCAAAGACGATAGGTTCGTCATTATCTACGACGGCGAAGAAGAAGACGAGGACGAACAAGTTTGGCCGAATGAGGATGTCGTCATGCTCCCGGCCGACACGACTGGAACGAGACTTGTTCGCCAGCAGCCTGACGATCGCCTGGTTGCGTACCTCGTTGGCAAGCGTCTCCATCAGGCCGACAGCCTGTTCTATGTCAGCAATGCGTACGTCTCCCTCGTCGAAGGTTTCGATGGGGCCGCCGTCATCCTTGCCACCGACGACCACACGAGAGCCCGGGATGCGACCGAACCCAACGACTCTGACCATCATCTCTTGGCTGATCTTGCTACCGAAGGCTTCGAGTGGGACGACCCTGCGAGCGCGCGGGCCGCGGCTGCTGTACTCGAAGGGCGATGCCTCTCCAACGACTCTGATCTTGAGAGGATTCTCCCCGCGCCTAAAAAGAGTGATGACGGACAACCACAAGCTGCTAATTTCGCGACGGTATCTGAAGATGACGCGATGACGCCCGTCGATGAATCTCCAGTCGACGAAGCTCCAGTCGACGAGATTTTCGCTGCGTCGTCGAGTTTTGGGGTTTCAGCAATGCCACCAGCCGCCGCAAGTTGCGCAGCGGTGGCGAGTCGAACGCGCCCAGCATTGGGCAGTTCGCGGAGTTTCGCCGTGACAATGAGGCAAGAAGAGGCCCGGATGCCAAGAGGGGCGATTCTGGCAACGGCGAAGCTTCCTGCGAAGCCGAGATTCACTGCAGTGGTGCCCAAGACCGAAAGCAAGAGATTCGCTGCGACGCCGTCATCGAATCGCGCGGGTGTGGCAATGCTGCCCGTTGGTTCGGATCTGTCTTCGTTGTCGAGTCAAGCGAATGCAGCAGTACAGACAGCTGATGCGAATCTCGCTGTGGCAATTATTCCAGGGGATAATAATACACTGCCTGTTGATGTGGACCGTTCTGCTGCGAAAGAACATGAAGCGCAAGGGGATGAAGCACCAATGTCACCACCACAGGACGCAAATGGCACTGCTGTGTTGAGTCAAGAGAACGCCACATTGCCATCAGCAACTCGATGAGTCTCGTTGCAGCCTCCCGTCTGGAAGAAACCCCACGATAGTGGAATCCCAACCGTGCGCCTTTGCCACATAGAGACGCAGAACTCTCTGTGTCCAAGTGCCTTGATGCGCCATCGGCAGTTAGTCCTGCTGCAATGTCGAGTGCTGAGGATGCACCGTCAACTCATGGTCGTGCTGTGGTGTGGAGCACCGAGGACGCACCATCACCAACAGCAGATGTGACAAGGCAAGAGCCATGGTCACGAAGGGACCTCACTTCCGTGTCAAGAACTGAGGCCGAGCCACCATCACGAATCAACGCGATTTTGGATGCTCCGCCAAGTTAAGGGTGTGCACCGTCAACACGCGCGCTCACTTAGGTGATGCTGCATCCGGTCTCACACTTCTGCCGTGCCCTTCGTCAACGGGAAGGAGCACCGGAGACGTAATAAAGTGACGCTGCGCGTAGTGTAAAGGCAAAGGGGCAGTGCGCTGTCCGCTATTGAGCGCGTGCTTGATCACCCGGTTGCTCAGTTGCGGCAAGCGCAAAAATGGAACTGGGACCCGTTCCGTTTATGAGGCCGTTGGTTGTGTTGACCCACAATATATGGCGTGATCGGGCGGAATGGAATGGAATGGGAATCCCTCGCTTGTTCAGGTGCAGGTCGCGTTCCTTGAGAGCTATGCGAACACGAGCGGGTGTTCGGTTCGAAGAAACCCACTGTCGAGCTGCTTGCACTCGCCAAGCGAATGCATGCGCTAGAAGAAGACGACCGACCGAGCAAGCGAGCGAGTCCAACCAAGGGCAAAACGAGAGCGTTTGGCGTCGGGTGTGCCGGCTGGAGCACTGTCGGCGTCACGCGCGCGATGGACGTTCGGCGAGCTGACTTGAATGTGGCGGCATCGAAGACACCGAAGCTTCGTGTTTTTTTTTTTGAAGCGCGGCGAGTGTGGGCGACCGCGACTGCTGTGTTCGCTACCCCGCGTTAGCGACAAAGTGGGACTGGGAGCACGACGACGCACAGTTATCAAGCCACGGAGGGCTCGTTTTGAACTCGGCATTTCACCGCGAATGGACGGATAGCCCAATAACTTTGCGTCTTCTCGAGAGATTGAAGGAGACGCGTCGAAAAGAAGGCTCCTAAGGATTGGTATCACCGGTGTTGGCCGCGCATTATTGTTGAACATTGGTGGTTGTAAAACTGAATACGCGACGATCCGGCCCTATAGAGTACTCCTATAGAGTACTCCTCGAGCACACAGCGAGAGAAGTGCGGCGGCGCGCGTGCTTATCAAGAAAAAAAAGGGGCGGCGCCCACGCCTGCTGACTATCGGAGTTCAGAGTCGGCGCTGGCGCGGCGGTCTCCAGCAGCCCACTCGTGGATCCAGGAATGGGGTTCTTCTGGGCCAGGATGGAGGATAGCCAGGACCTCGTCGTCAAGCGGGTCATTATCAGCCCCCTGATCGTCATCATCGTCGTCCCCCCCCTCCTCCTGGCGAGGGACGGGGGCTTTGTTCTTGACGCAGCGGGGTCCTGGGCGAGTGAGTGAGTAGAAAAAAATCACGAGAAGATAATCCCTCACCGAGGAGCGCGTTGGCCGCGTCGAGCGCGAGATCGCGGAGGGAGCGCTTGGAGTGGTCGTACCACCAGCCGTGGAGGTAAGGGTGTCTGTGGAGCGGGCACCAGACGCTGGTGTCCAGGGGTTTGGTGAGGGCGCGGGGGAGAAAGGAGGTCGGGTCGCAGCAAGGTCGCGCGATTTCCCCCGGTAGTCGCGGTCCGGCGTCGTCTCTCAATCGACGGTCGACGTGGTCGACGGCCGTGACGTTTGCGCCGGCGCCGCACATGGCGTAGAATGCGCAGCTCTCGACGCGGATGCCGGAAACGCAGGGTGCGGGGGGTTCTGGACGGCTCCAGAGTCCGAGGTTTGAGTTAGCTGTTTCTCGGTCCATAACTTCAAAAAAGTCCATCGCAGTCGCGGCCCAAGGAGTGTCGGGCGAAGGCCAGAAGGTGGCGGGCGGCAAGGCGCAGGCAAAGACGTAGTCGGGGCGGACGCGGACGACGTAGTCAAACGGTTTCTGGCGGCGGCGCTCGCGCGCCTCGACGTCGGCCAGACACCAGCGGTTCCTAGCCCGAAGGGCTCGCTGGAAGAGCGAGGGGTGAGCGTCGCCAAAGGCTTCGGTCGCCGACCTCAAGGTCTCGTCGTCGTCCATGACCCGCAGGAACCGCGGCGCGAGGGGCCCGGCGCGAAGACGTTCGAGGTCTTCGTCGGTCGACGGAGCGCGCTCGGCGGGCTTGCCCTTTGGCCACTTTCGGGCCACGTCGATCGGGGGTCGTCCGGCCACCTCGCGCAGCCAGGTCTCGTTTTCTTGGCCGTCGCGGGGGGCGCACTTCCGAGGATCGGTGTAGCACCCGTTCCGCGGAATGTTGAAGTCGACGTGGCCCAGCGTGTGTTCCCTGGAGACGACGACGAACACTTCCGCACCGAGAGGTCGGACGACCGCCTCGAACAACCGCTCCTGGACCTCCGGGAGCGCGCCGGCGCGGAGTTGCCCGGTCACGCACACGGCAAACCGCGACTCTCCCCCATCATCCGCTGCCGCCAATCCCCACAACAACAACAACAACAACAACAACAACGTCGACATCACATTCATTCATTCATTTCTTTCATCAAGGGTTATTATTAAAACCTTCAAACACTACCGAATTTTTCGGAACTGACGATATTTATGGGATGGAAGACGTCAGACTGCAAGAATAACGCTGCGGCGATAAATATTAATGGAAAGGGCGTTCGAGCCGTCGGATCGCGTCGACATGCGTCGGCGGCGCGAGCAGGAGTCGGACGCGCGGACCGTCATGCTGTCGCTCGGCATGTGCGCCGCGTTGTTCGTATGCTTCGTCGTGATCGCCACCAAGGTTGGCGCGACGCACCTCAAGGACGACGACGCCGACTTCTTGTTTGGCCGCGAAATCTGCGAAAAGCATATCGTCCTCGTGACGGGCTTCGAGACCTTTCTCCAGAACACGACCTTTGAAAATCCCTCCAAGACAGCAGCGATTGCACTCAACGCGTCGTGCGGCCGTCATTATTGCGTGGAGGCGATGGTCCTCCCCGTCGAATCGTCGGCCACGCGGCTCCCCGCGACCATGCTGTCGCGCGTCTCGGCCGTCCTCCACCTCGGTCTCGAAGACAGCGCCAAGGGCCTCAAGCTCGAGATCGCGGCCAAGAACATTAAGGGCGACGCTAGGAACGCGGCGCGCGGCGCGGACGTCCAGTGCGGCGACGCCGCCCCCGCCGTCTCGAACGCTCCCTGCCTGACCGCCACCACGGCCCCCCTCGACCGCATGCTCCTTCGTAACGTCCTCGAAAACACCACCGAACTCTGGAGTCGCGACCCCGGAGCTTTCTTATGCAACGAAGTCTACTTCCACACCCTCGACACGATCCGCCGGGCCCACCTCACGGTCCCCCGGCTCCTCTGCACCCACAACCACGTCCTCGTCATGCCGGCCCTCATCCCGGCCCTCTTCGTCCACCTCCCGAGCCCGGAAAACACTCCCTTCCATGCCTACGAGCCTATCCTCCGCGAGATTCTCGACGCCCTCGGCGAGCCGCCTATTCTCGGGGTTCGCCTGCCCATCGACGAGCTCGGCCGCCGCCGTAGCCGTTAGGGTGCGGCGTCCGTTGGATTTTTTTGGGCTCAGCGTTGGATCGTCAGGGCGGACCCAGCACAACAACAACCGCAATAAAAAAAAAGTTGTTATATTCTTCTTCTTCATAGTAGTTGTTGTTGTTGTTGTTGTTGTTGTTCATGGACTCCTCCTCCGGGCGGCAGAAGTACAGCCTGTTGATGGTCGCGGTGTCGACGGTGTACTTCCTCCGGCAGCACAACGCCCTCCTTTCCTGGCTTCGGCGGCGACTCCTCGGTATCATCCTGACGACGACGACGACGACGACGAGTAGCAGTCTTGTAACGGCCCCCCAAACCGTTGAGCCCCCGGAGATTCCGATCGCGCACGCCGTCGTGTCGACCGAGTGCGTCGAAGAGCCCCCGCCGGACCCGAAAGCCCGCGGCGTCGAGCCCGTGTGTCCGAGGCAGTGCGCGTCGAGCCGCGTCGTGTCGCTCGGAGCAGACGGCTGCGAGAGGCTCGTCGCCCAGATCAGAGAGCAACGCCGCGTCTCGTGGTCGCCAGACGTGCTCGTTTCGAGCGGGGGCCGCGAATTCGTCGCGCACGCGGCGGTCCTCGAGGCGACATCCCCGGTCCTCGCCGAGGCGGCCCGCAGAGCCGTCCGGCGATTTAAGAGTAACGAAGACGACGACGACCGAAGACGAGACCTCGCGACCGTCCGCCTCGCCGGCGACGCCGAATCGATTTCGCTCGTTTTGGACTTTGCCTACGGCGCCCTCGTCACCCTCACGGAAAAAAACGTCGAGGCCCTCCTCGAGGTGGCCTCGAGGCTCAGGATCGGAACCCTCGTCGACGAGTGCTGCGCCTTCGTGGCCCAGCGCACCTCCGCCAGCCGCGCCTGCCGCGTGCTGGCCCTCGCCGACAAGCACAAGTGCACGCTCCTCCGGCGCGACGTGGGCCTCTGCGTGCTGCGACACTTCAAGTTGGCCTGCGGCCTCTTCGCCGCCGAGGACTCGGTCGACCGCGAGGAAGCGCTCGGCGGATTCCTCGCGCTCCCGAGGCACCTCCTCGACGAAATTCTCGCCGACGACCGCTTGTGCGTCGACGACGAAAGCGTCGTCTTCGAGGCGGCGGTTGCCTGGATCGAGGCCCGCGACGACCGCCTCGACCAGGCCGATTCCGTCCTCGCTCTCGTCAGATACTACCTCGTCGGCGCCGAGTTCCTCGCCGACGCCGTCGAGCTCCACCCTCTCATGCAGAGCCGCGCCTGCAAAGACCTCGTCCACGCCGCCTACCGCTGGCAGGCCCTCCCGCCCCAGCGCCGCGCCGAGAAAGCCACCCCCGTCCGCCGCTCGGCGAACGACCAAGATAATAACGAAGACGCTTCCATACTCCGCGGCGGCGAGTCCTCCGTGCTCCACCGCAAGCCCCCCCCGTGGTTTTCCCAATCCGACGACGACGACGACGACAATACGACCCGCAGATCGAGTGTCCAGGAGAACCCCTTTCTTGCGGCCGACGACGTTGATGACCACCAACACCCGGCCACCCCGACCGCCAACCGCCAGGCCTTCGTCTGAACCGCCCCCGTGTATGTATTTTCGCGACACCTCGACCACGTCCGTCCGTCCGTCATTCCGTCCGCGAGAGCCCGCGAACAACCACCTCGACGACGTCCGTCCGTCCGTCATTCCGTCCGCGAAATCCCGCAAACAACTGTGTGCGCGCTCCTTCGCTCCTCCTTCTGCTGCGCCTGGCCTAAAGAAGAAGAAGTCTGAAGTACCCCCGCATCCTCTCGACCAAGAAGCGCCTGCCTGAAGCTGTCTTCTCCTCCTCTTGTTGAAAATAAGTTTATGGCCTAAGTTCATTGTCAATTTTAAATCCGGCCATCATTACTCAGCACTGGGAATTCGCGGAGCACCAAGTCCACTACTGTAAGTGCGTCCACTTCACGCTCATTCACCCCAAAGTCCAAGGCGTGGGACTGCGTGCGCCCTCTGAAGGAAGGAATATCACCTCGACGACGGAATATCATCCTGACGAAGGAATATCACCCTGACGAAGGAATATCATCCTGACGAAGGAATATCATCCTGACGAAGGAATATCATCCTGACAAAGGAATATCACCTCGACGACGGAATATCATCCTGACGAAGGAATATCACCCTGACGAAGGAATATCATCCTGACGAAGGAATATCATCCTGACGAAGGAATATCATCATCCTGACGAAGGAATATCATCCTGACGAAGGAATATCACCCTGACGAAGGAATATCATCCTGGCGAAGGAATATCATCCTGGCGAAGGAATATCATCCTGACCTCGTCTGTGAGAAAGCGACGCACGAGTGTATATCCCGTGCCGGGGGCGCCTCGAGGTCCAAGAAAGAAAGGCACCTGGCGGACAACCAGGCTCCTTGCCCCCCTCTTCAAGGCTGCGTGCGCATCCGGGGGACGAGCTGGACGTCAACAGCTCACCAAGAAACAGAAGACACACGAGAAGAAAAGGAGGGCGTAATGACGGCCGTGGGCGTTGTGGCAGCCTCGAAGCATAACAGATTACCGGCTACTTCCGGGCCATATGCCCAGCCTATTAAGGCACTCTGCCCTGGCGGCATTCTCGGCTCGGAACTACGTGTGTCCACATCGCAGAGCATTTCCAAGCGCATCTTTGACGACGAAGATCGTCGCAACCTTCTCGAAACGCATTACCGCGGCGGGATATACCGTGTGGCGTTGAGAAGGTGTGCGTGGGACGCGTTCAAGCTGACGACGGAAACGATGATGGCACTCGACGCACACGACGCTTGGGACAACAAACACTACGACACCAAGAGAGAAACGAGGGGTTACTGCTTACCCTGGCACGACCGCTATCCTCGTCTACTAAGGTCGACTGCTAAGTGGGGGGTGGTGCATGAAGGATGTGTGTGGTTTACTCGAGGATGCCGAACAGGGAGCACGCCTTCTTTCGCCGCCAAACAATACCAACAGATCGCCAGGCCCCTAACTTGAGGTCTCGCGTCTGGTTTATGGTAGAGGACCTGGTGCGCTTTGTGCCTGTGGCGGCAACTCCTGACCGCTAAGGCTCACCCCCCCTCTCTCGAGGCTTGATACCCGTTCAACGGGACGCCTTTCCCTATCTTCCTAGTGACACCATACCTCTCTCTTGCGAGAAGCATTCTTGCCGTATTCTTGTAGCATTCTTGCTATCATATACCATCTCTCCATCTTGTTGAGAGGCTTGGTGAGCGTGAGCAAGGTGTGTGGCGAGCATATCCGACCCCGAGTCCGTGCTTTCCTCGTTCAGTGAGGTCTAGGACGAGTCGGTGAGTACCCCCTTTGTCACCCGGGGGTCGGGAAGGTTTTTTTTTCTATGCCGCCATACGTGGTGGAGTACACGAGATCGTGCAACTACATCGGTCGCCGACGAGCGAGTGCTGCCGTACGTATTGTATTACGTGGTCCGGATTTGTACGCGCGCCCTGATCAAGCACACGGAGTTCCAGTGGACCGGTTTGCGTTGAGAATATACGCGAACGTTGTTTGTGTTCGTGTGATCCGAGTGACGACGAACACGCGTGCGAGTTGGAAATCGCAGCGCATTCTCCCGGGAATTGATTTTGGTATAGCTGGACGGTGGAAGCTGTTTAGCGAGTGGGGTCGCTACCCACGGGCATTTTTGAATTGCCAGCGGATTGGAATTCCGCGAGTGTTGTTTTTACAGCGACAGACAGCGCTGTTGGAATCAACGTGCATTACTTCGAGTGATCGGACCCGGACGTGTTTCGAGATTCTTGATCCATATTTGATACAGCATGGAGATAAACGCAGACGTGCGTGAGGAAGAATCTCCTCCAGTTCTTCCCGCCGCCCCTGAGATAGGCCGCGAGGAAGGTGAATTAAGAGAGGCCGAGGCAGTCGACGTTGCTGACGTGCCCCCTGACGTAACTCCGGATACTGCCATTTTTTCGCCGTTGAGTCCAACGACCCCGGACCGTGGCGAGCGTGTTACGATTGAGCGCGGATCTGCAGCCCGAAGTCGACTTCGTGAAGACCTCGAGCGGAGACGTCGCGAAAATGAACGATTAGCGGAGCTTTTTGCTCGTGAAAGGGCTGAAGCCAAGAGGGAAGCGGCTCGACGAGAAGTTGATATGCTCAGTGGTGCTTTGCAGCAAGAGATTGAGACCTCGAGGACCCTACGTGAAGAGGCTGAACGATTTCGTCGTGAACGATATGAATTGTTAGCCGAACGTACGCGTCGGGAGAGTAGCGGCGAACGACCCGTGAGTCGACCCGAACCGGAGACGCCCGTGAGGCCGCCTGAACCGTAAAGGAACACTGAAACGGGGAATGAACCTCCGCCCCGAGTCGTTACGGAGACTGAGGGTAGGGCGGACGTTGAGAATGAAGGTACGAAAATTTTACGGGAATGATCGCGGGAATATCGCAGACGGTTGCGGACGACTTCGAAAAGGGCAACTTGAGCCGATCCCGTCGACCCACCTCCAGTTTGAAGCCTGACAACTTCAAACTCGTCATCGACGCCCGAGACCAACGGCAATTCAGTTTGGATTCGGCGGCGATGATGCATACTTTAGCAGATGACCATTACTCGGTCGAGAAATTACGTTACCTACTACCTGTGCATCTACGGGACACCGTTGCACCAATTTTTGAGGAACACTTGCAGAAGTACGAGGAGCTCTGCGATGAGCTACCGCACGGTCCGTCGTTTTACTTGAAATTGGATACTGACGATGAAGAGCATGGAGCCTCGGTTCGTCGCATCCGTCGTCTTAACAAGACGTATTGCGATAAGATTTTGGATTATTTTAGATCGACTTGCCGACCTCCGCGCACGCAGCAGGAGCTGCTCGACAAGCTGCGGAAGGTCACCCAGGCTTCAGTTCCGAAGAAGTCTGGGGAGCGGCACGTCCAGACGTATTGTACCAGATTCCAATCGGAAGCCTCGGGGTTTTGTTCCGTTTCCAGCCGCGCGATGGATGATGTCGATATCCTCGACCAGCTTATTAGTGGATTGACATCCAAGGAGTTGAGGACCCGTGTGCGGACTATGAGGAGCGGACATCCTGATAGCTACGTGACTTTTACGTCGATGGTAGCGCGTATTACGCGGCTCGAGAACGACTTACGAAAGTTGATGGAGGAGGAGAAGGACCAAGGCCCTCCTAATCCAAAATCGAACAAACCGCCGCGAGGGCGGGGAGGTCGACCTATGGCCTCCGATCAACAAGCCAAGCAAGATGCGGATAAACCGTCTGGGGATACGGATCCGCTGATCTTACGAGATCCTTTTTTGTGGGGCAAGAGGACGTGCCCGCACTGTGGGTTCTTCTGGACCACCCATGATGAAGATGAACACGGAAATCGCGTGGTTTGCAACCGCGATCCGGATCGTTACTACTGTGCGATGTGGAAGCGTATTCGTAAGCAGAAGAAGCAGCCCATATCGCGTTCCGATTGGGCGAAGCGTGATGATGCATCTCATGCGAACGCCACGCGCGGATCGGAGCCTTCTAATGAACTTCAAACGGCCCTCACCGATCTTGGAACCACAATGGCGACCATGGTGAGCGAGGTCAGAGGCATTAAGGATACTACGTCGTTTTCTACACGACAGCGAGACGGACGATCACCTTCTAGACGATCGTCGCGCCGACATCGAAGCCAGAGCCCTGATCGAAAAGCCAATACTCCTCAAAGCAGCCCGAGTCCTCGCCGTCACCGGAGCTCTAGTCGCAATTCGCGCTGGCGCCGGCGCCGACGTCATCGACATTACGATGACGAGTATGACGGAGGCAGATATCAGGATAGTTCGGGACATTCGAGCGCAACTTTCGCGTTCCAATCTTTATGCGACGCGCCGCCATTGTCGGGGGTTGTCTTTTACCCGACGGCGCGCCCCGCCCGAGTCTCTGATGATGTTGCCGATGTCGCTGTGACGAGCAGCCATCGTTTGCACCAGGAGCAAAAAAAAACACCAACGCTCGAATCGTCCGGTGGCCTTCTACATTGTATGTCAGATGCTACTTGGGATTCTCCGCACTACTGGGGAGACTCAGATTCGGAGACCGACGAACCCATGCCGCAGGTTCCAGTGTCCCCCCATTCGTCAATATGCATGTCTTGCAGGGCAGTTCACGATGATGACGTTAGACCTTTTGAGATGACGTCGGGGACGCCGTCTTCTTTTCCTACGGGGCACCCCGAGCCCGTTTTAGCCGATGTTTTAGCCGATACCGTTTTGGTCGCAGCAGAGCAGACCACAGCGGCGCCGATGGAGGAGAAGTTGACGGGAATGTCCGATTTGATGGAGGAGAAACGACGATTGCCAGAAGAGATAAAGGAGGAGATATATGTGCCTCCGATTGAGAAGTGTCAGAATTTGTCGTCAGCGAAACAGGGGAATGAGGAAGCAGCCGAAGCGGCGAGCGCCAATATAGATTCAGCGGCGAGATGTAGAACGTCAGATATAGCAGCGGTGACGATGCAGATGCCGGGCGATGCGAAACCGGAGATACGATGTCATCACACTGCACTGTCGCCGAGCGATGGGGAAAAGATCGAGCAAGACCTCATCACCATCGGTTGTCTTGACCCTGGTACCCTTACGTTTATAGTTGGCCATATTTATAGACGACGAGACGGGCCGAAGTTTGCAACGACTTTAGGCGTGGATGGAATGGCTGATGTCTCCTATATTTGTCGTGGGATGGTTGAAAAACTGGAGAAGGATAGCATCATCATTGACCGGGGCGATCTTCCAGTCGAGCGCACCCTGTACAGGTCAGGATTGAACAAGACGACTATCCACAAATGGGTCGCATTGCGGATTGCGCTTGCGGACGACGTGGCCGTTCCAGTTGCCGCTATTGTGGCCGATACTAATCATCTATTTTTGCTGGGAGCGCGCGATAATCGGGTGTTGGGAGCCATAGTGGACTACCCACGAAATCGCATTGCGTTTCCGCACACAAGTCGCTTATGGGCGCAAGAAGTTAAAGATGCAGGACCGACGAGTCGATTCTCCGATTTTGACGTTCAGAACCACTTATGACGAGCGCAATCCCGTGGTAGTTCAGGTTTATGGGCAACAGCACCATGCGATGCAACAGAGCCTGAGCACAGTTGAGAACCGAGTCTACGCTCGTTTGAGCAAGATTGAAGACCTCCAGCGTCCACCGCCGAAACGAGCGGGAGCTTCGACGACTTGGGGAATCCCTCCCGTTACGCCTTCTCAAAGTTCGAACAGCGATGCCTATGAAGTGATAGCCTATGCTGCGCGCACGATGAAGGTCGAGCCTGGGCGCACCTACTGCGTGCCAGTCGCTCTTTCAGAGCCCATGGAAACTGGGCAAGTTTTCGTTGCTACGTCTTCTGGGTACGAGCAACTCGGGGTAGTCGATGGAATGTGTTCTTCTCCTGAGGATCATGATAAGTTCGCAGCTCGAGTGGCGATATCCTCTACCCAGGATGTGCCGACCGTGATTACTCCAGGTGAAGTCCTTGCTTTGGGCGATATTGTTCGTTTTGTTGAGCTCGGTGCAGAAGGCGTCTCCTTCTGCCGATAAGAAGAAGAATTCTCGTCAAGAATCGCTCGGTAACGACGATTTCGACCGACGAACTGACGAGGAGGAAAAGAAATGCCGAGAAGTTACAGAAGGCGAGATTCGCCGAGGGTTTGAAAAGGTCCACTGGGTGTCGATCACGTATCGCAAGGTTGTGCTGCTCTTTAGCGGCGCCGGAGGAAGTACTTTAGGACTGCAACGAGCGAACGAGTTGTGCGGGACGTCGCTTCGAGTCGCCCTTGCTCTTGACTCTTCAACAGCTGCCAACAAGGTTCATCAGATGAATTTTCCGAAGATACCTGTGGTTCAGCACACGCTCTGCGGACGATATGAAACGACCCTCCGGTTGATCAAGGCTTGTTTGCCTGAAGCGGAATGGTCATCGTCGATGTGTATAGCGTCTCCACCCTGCGTTCATTCAGCACTCTGCAACTTGACATCCAGAGATGTTGCCAGGGGTGTTACGGCCACTAACTGGACGATGAAGCTGTGCAAAATGGCTGGCTTCATGATGTGGCTGATTGAACAGGAGGCGTCCATTATTTCGTATATAGCGCGCTTACACCCTTACGTGTACGTTGTCAATTTTCATGATATCACGCCCACTCTGATGAACTCTCGCGTGCGATTGTTGGTTTCCAGTCACCCACTGTACTTGCAAGAGGCTCCGAAGACATGTGTGAACATGCAACAAAAGTTTGCTGCAGCTTTAGGTTATGCTCATGAACGCCACCTGCTCCAGCTGAATAATCTTGGCTCGTCCCGAGAAGCAACAGATACGGCTTACACCGTTACGCGAGTTCCTCTTCGTTTGGGACCGCATCGCTCGGACACTCAGCCTTTGACTCTCGAGATGACGGCCGATTTACTCACGATGGCGGTGGACCATGATTGGGCTAGCTTGTCTAAGACGGATTCGTTCAAACATTTAGCGTCTGTCGTCCCTCCAGACACTCTTGCGATTCTAGCAGTCGATCTGCACAACTCCGTGACCAGAGGTTTCCGCCAAAGTGGCGAAGTCCTGCCGACCGCGCTGAGCCCGACAGATCGATCCTTTGAGCAGTATTTGCGAATCTCTGACACCACCTTTCGTCACGTGCAGATTCCGCTGTTAAATGCGCGTACTCGTGTCGTTAAGTGGGTGTCAAAAGATGATCTCCAGGATCCCACTAAATGGGAACCGCCAGAAGTTCCTATTCTTCCGCTTCCAACAGATGCGCCGGGGACGGCTCATGCTTTTTCTGCTGCCCCCCCCCCGACAATCAAAAGTGGACGTTCCGCCGGATCCTGAACCTGAACAGGAGCCGAAAGTAAGGAGCGAGCCGAATGTGCGCGTCAAAGGTGAAAAGATCAATAAGAGCCACCCTGAGGTGAGGTTCAAATACGAAGAAAAGTTCGATGTGCCATGGAAGGATGCGCCGCGCGATGCGGACGGTGTACCGTTACCGCAGACTCCCGAGCACGTCAAGGACAATGATGCGATGAAAGTCGTAATTCCGACGAAGGAAGAAGTTGAAAAGGTTGTTCGAGATCTGGGAATTCCCGACAACCCGCATCTGGATGATGATGCGAAGATGATGTTGAGCCACTGCGTGCAATACGCGTGGGCTTTCTTTGATCCGATTATGAGACCCGTGGACTCGCCACCGGTTTCTCTACGATTTAAAGACGCAAACCCACGACCGATCAAGATGACGCCTTATAAGTAGACGCCAGCAAAGCTCGAGTGTCTCAGAAAGCAGATCACTGAGTGGTGTCGCGATGGAGTCATCCGACCGGCGAACTCTCCGTGGGGATTCCCTGTACTGATGCTGCCTAAGAAGGGAGCAGAGGCCGGGACGTCGAATGCTTTTCGCGCTGCAGTTGACTCGCGTCAGCTCAATGATCAGCTGGTCAATGACAGTTGGCCGAATATTCGTCAAGATGATGCTTTGGCTTTTCTTGCCATGCGCCGTTGGCGGACGTGCATTGATATTCGATGGGGCTATCATAACCTACGTTTGGACGCCGCCGCTCAGGACGCCTTTATGATGGTTAGTCCACTAGGAGCCCATAGTTTCTTGCGCTTGCCTCTAGGAGTAAAAACAGCAGGCGCTCTCTTTTGTAAGCAGATGGCTAGCGATTTGTCCACATGGATGTATAAGGACTTGGTCGCGTTTGTCGACGATATTATGATGGGATCGGATGAACCCCATCGACATTTACAAGTTTTGATTGAAGTGTTGTGCCATTTAGCGCAGCGAAGATATAGTGGACGAACTTCGAAGTTCCACCTCCTCAAGGATGAAATCGAGTTTTTGGGACATATTTCGACTCCGGAAGGCTTGAAGCCGAAACCCAAGACGTTAGAAGCGCCGCAGCAGATGCCGATTCCTGGTACGTTGCCTAATCGTCCCCGAAGACCCAGATTCGATCTTTCATTGGCATGAGCAACTATTGCCGCCGATATGTGAAGAATTATTCGAAGATTGTGGAGCCGCTTAGGCGATTGTGTCTTGAAGGCGTTAAGTTTGAGTGGACGCCTGAGTGCCAAAAGGCATGGGATACGATCATCGAAGCTTTGGTGGACTCTCGCGGAGTTTATCATCCTGACTACGATCTTCCTTTTCAGATCCGCTCGGATGCTTCCAAGGATGGTCTGGGTGCGTATCTTTTTCAGCTCGTGGAAGTCAAGGACGAAACCGGCAAGGTGAGACGAGAGGAACGAGTAATTGAGTATTGGAGCCGAGCTGTGCCGAAAGAGATGTGGAACTATGAGCCTCGCCGGCTAGAGCTACTGGCAGTTATTCTTTCTCTTGAGCATTTCCGTTCTTATATCGAAGGTCACAAGACGATCCTTGAAACAGATCATCGCAACTTGACGTTTTTACGAAAGGCGAAGCACTCGTCTGGGCAGTTGGCTCGATGGGCGATGCGGCTCGCCAATTTTGATCCTGAATTGGGTTACAAGCCAGGGATGTCGCCGGGAATGAGTATCCCTGACTGTCTCTCTCGCAATCCTATAGATCATGTCATTGAGACGGACGAGTTTGGTGAACCCTTGAACCACGCGTATCTAGTGTGCCAAGAACTCCCTCGCTCTGTCAATGATGAAGGAGTACCTTTCCCTGGGTGCCATGTCATTCTGTCGTTTGTTACGACTGAGTTGCCTGTGGAGAAAGAGGTCCATTCGTTATTTTGGAACGCTTATCCCCGGTCACTTACAGGATTGAGCCTCTTGATTCTTCTCCCGAACGCCGTTGTGTTCATGTTAGCCAGCTCACCCCTGTGATGGTTTCTCCAGTGGTCGATCGAGCTGTGCCCAAGCCCAAGGAGACCTTTCGGGATGATTACAAGCATGGTAAGTTCGTTATCTTTCGGATTCCGGATAACAAACGGTCCGATTGGCGAAAGAAGATTTACGTCGCTGAACTTTATAAACCCTATGATTTTGTGAATGGCCGAGTCGCTCTGCATTTCTATGCTGATCTTGGTCCCCATGACAAGGTTTCTTATTACAAGCCTACTTCACATCTCTCTACTCGCAAGCTTAAGCCGGAATACAAGGACGTGGACGGTCGCAGTTTCACCGACAAGACCAAGGTCAACAACAGTACCACTCCTTGTGTCACCGACTTCGCCCCGCATGAGATCGATGTGTTGATTCCTAAGTTCACTTTGCGTGGTGGACGCGTTCCTGAACCTGTCGTTGAACGTGCCTACAAGAAGATTCGTTCCCGAGATGCTCATTCAGCTAAGGCTCGTGCTTCTCGCCGGACTCGCTGAGGGCAGGTCGTGTTCTCACCAGGGGAGTCCTGTGGCGGCGACTCCTGACCGCTAAGGCTTACCCCCCCTCTCTCGAGGCTTGATGCGCGTTCAACGGGACGCCTTTCCCTATCTTCCTAGTGACATCATACCTCTCTCTTGTGAGAAGCATTCTTGCAGTATTCTTGTAGCATTCTTGCTATCATATACCATCTCTCCATCTTGTTGAGAGGCTTGGTGAGCGTGAGCAAGGTGTGTGGCGAGCATATCCGACCCCGAGTCCGTGTTTTCCTCGTTCAGTGATTCCTCGTTCAGTGAGGTCTAGGACGAGTCGGTGAGTACCCCCTTTGTCACCCGGGGGTCGGGAAGGTTTTTTTTTTCTATGCCGCCATAGTGACAAGGAAAAAGTGTGACGAAGACGTCGAAGATAAGCGGCAAAGGAGCGAACTCAAAGGTTAATTAAGGGCAGAGCGGATAAACTCGAAGGTTAAGGCGCTGATAAAAGCAGCTCAGGTTGGCGGGTGTCGGAGTGTCGAGCGGAAAGGAGATAGAGATAGAAAATCTGAACTAGGGTTAGTACCCCCTGTTCTAGGGTTAGCTCACTTAACTTTGCCACCTTTCATTTAAGAAAACGCTGTGTTATTCACACCGGCTGTCCTCGATTAAGAGACAGATTCAAGGACAGACTACCACTGTTCTCACGCTCTGCTGAAGGTAAACACAGTTGTGATTACTGTTCTCTAGGTATTGGGCACCAGTCCCGGTATCAGCAGAGCCCCAGGATTTCCAGACAAGTCAAGTCAACTGACGTTCCTGAACCCAAGCAAAATGCCAACCAACCAAGAACTCCAGAAGGAGATAAAAAAACAAGAAGCTCGCTGAGATGCAAAGCATCAAAGGGAGATGCAAGCACAAGCTCAAGCATACGACCTTCGCTTACAAGCACTCGAAGCGCGATTTAACGCCATGCAGACACCACCTGCCGTCGCTGCTGCGGCTCCGCCTCCCACTCCGGCTCAACAAGATCCCAAGTCCAAGATTAACACCTTTAGTGATCCACCAAGTGCTGTTCTCAAGTCCATGGACTCGGCGCAAATCACACCGCAAATGCTTTCGTTTCGTGTCATGCAATTGTTCGTCGAACATTTGATGACTCAAACAGGTATAACTCAATACTTCCTACAGGGCTTCTACACATGGGAATCCGTCCTACGCGGATCTAACGATCTCGCTGACGCTCTCCTAAGCCACTGTATCAACGAATACGACAAGGACCCCGACAACCACTCTACCGCCGGGAATACGCAAGATTTCCAAGGCCGTTACGTCTATTACAATGGTGTGTACCGCAAGTTCGGCAAGCACTTCCTGGACAACGTCTACGAGCCAAAGCTCCAAGAACTCAAAGCCCAAGACAAGGACCCGACCGATATGACAAAAAGGCAAGTTATATCCGATCACTCAACCCCATCTCCAAGGAAAAGAAGCCGACTTCATCATATACCTCCGCGAGACTGTACACCCCCTCTTTCGTCGTTTCCTACATGCTGGTAGCCACTCCGTCAAGCATCCAGCATACGACGAAATCAATGCACTCGGATCCTCCTACCCGATAGGACTCGAATTCGTGCTTCAAGTTCGCCTCGCACTCGATAAGCATACGGGCCAGAACCACATCCATCATGCGCATCATGTTTACAATGCCTTTCTGGACACGCCGTTCAACCCTGAAATCCATGAGCCAGCTCACTACATCGACTACATGCGTCATGTCCAGCAGCAACTCCGCCAGATCACCACGGACGCTTCTCTCCAACTTCCCGACGACAAGATCCTCGAAGAAATTCACCAAATTCTCCGCTTCAAGTACCCCCCAAGCTTGCTTGACTCCCGCGCCCCAACACACATAAAGGGCTTTGCACGTCTTGCTAACTGTCTGCGCACTCCCAACGATTCGCTGTTACTCGACGAAGACAAGGACGCTATCCACCACCTTCCTAAGCTCATCGCTCGCATCACCGTCATTTCAACGTTCGAGCGCAACTTTTGGGCTCACCTCAAGCCTCACCCCACTCTTAACTTCAAGCCTTCGCGCTTCGTTACGGACTTTGGTCGTCTGCCAACAAATGATAAAGACAACCCCCGCATTCGCTCCCGCCGTCATGGTCTCCACCTCACCGAAGACGATGATGTCTCCACCTCACCGAAGACGATGATGACACCTCTCCCTCTGAAGACGACACCCCATCGGACCCCATTGAAGACACCGACCCCGTCGCCGTTTTTCGCACGGAGGCCAATCTTGATCAAGAGGAAGACAATGACCTCATTCACCAACTACACGCCTACCGCAAGAAGCAAATTTCGCGGCACGTCAAAAAGCCCCCTCCAGGCAAAAAGCCTCCTAATCCTCGCTCCCCGTCTTACTACGACGTCAATGACAGTCCTAAAACCAAGGCCACCCCTATCACCCCACCGAAGAACAAGCACCGTCCCCGCGCACCTCCTGTCACCCCTGACAAACGCGAGCACCCGCATCTTCGAAAGGTCACCTTCCCAACACAACCTCATCCACCCAAACCGTCTACTCCAGACCAACGCTTCAAGGTCCCCCTTCGTGAAGTCCGTCGCAAGCTCCAAACCATACGGAACCTTAGCCAAGCCGGTCGCCAACATACGTCCAGCTCCGAGCATATGAACAAGCTCATCAACCTCATCACCCCCATTTCCGACGAGATACTTCTTTCCGAAGCCGAAACTGACGCCGCCGAATTCCTCCAGATGTTAACGTCCGATTCCCAAGACGATCAACCTGATGAGGACGAAGCCGAAACCGATGAACAAGAAGAACAAGGACATCTCGGCTTCTATGACGACAAAGGTCAGCTAGACCTCTACGACGACGCCATTCCCGAAACCAATGATGAAGATGACTCAGCCGAAGACTACGCTAAACGTCACAGTGACTACATGCGTGCTCTCCACCAGAGTCGGCTTTTTCGCTGATGGTTGCCGACGACGCCTTTGCCGCCAACCACACCTTACTTCATCAGGCACCAAACCTCCAGATGACGAATTTCCCGACTTCATCCGCTATTTCCACACGAGTCGCAGATTTTCTTTATGCAACTTATACCCCAAACAAGACCTCAAAGAAAACTATCTCCTTGCACGGCTGCAATGGCCCCGGCACTGAAACCTCATTGATTGACGGTGGCACATCTTTTTGCTTTACGCGCACAATTCAAAATTTTGTTCCCGAGACCATCCGCCGAATTCCCGAACACACCATTCATATGGGACGAGGCACTCTTACCAGTCACTCTATCGGCGTTAAACCGTTGTATCTGCAGGCTGCAGGTCTCTCTTCAAAGGATACAAAAGACAACACAGGTTACGTATTATATCTCGTATTTCTGGTAGTCCCAGCTCAAAGCTCTGCATGTACAAGCAATAGACCCGCCACTGCCCCACGAGCCCTACCTTTATGAGCTCTTAAAATGCTCGACCTCAGACCCCCACAATAACGCAACACTTCTAGGAAAGACCGCCGTCGTACTTGCCGCTCGCAAGCCTAACGGCCTGTTGTCCCTGCCACCCCATTCCTGGAAAACATTCGCCACTGTGGTTAGCTTTCACACAAGAAAACGAATGTCACGCCACAATGAGATTGCACACATCACACAGCATGTCGCAAAGACACGCTCACAATCGCACACGCTTGACTTCGCGAAGTTACAAAATCATTCCATGTATCTTACCGAACTGCTCAACATCAAATCTCCTGTCGTCCACTACGCCTTCAATGGCTCCGCAGACCTCTCTGTGCAAACACAAACCCCTCTGCTCAAAACAGCCATTATTGCAGGTGGACTTCACCAGAAAGGCTTCGCCACTTTTCGCAAACGCTTCGACAAACGCCTAACTGTCGTAGTCACCTGTGAAATCAACGATATCCTACGCACCCGTGCGCAACACCTGTTCCCGCATGCCAAGCACTATGCGGACCTCAGAAAACTCAATGCCGCACTCCAAACCGGCAAAATCCGACTCCCTACATTCGACCTGGCAGTTTTTACATTGCCCTGCCAACACCTCAGTGTAATGAAGGACTACGACGGTTATGCCACTCCGGTCACCGCCGACCTTTTTGTCAAAGAACAACTCCGCTTCGTTCGTTGCACGCTCCCGACCTATACCATTGTCGAGAACGTCCCTCCCAACCCCCGAACTCAACATGAGTATGCTCAACTCGCCAAAGGTTATCACCGCTTAGGCTACTTCCGCCATTCCGGCGTCTACAATGCCTCTGCTTTTGGTGATGTCATCAGCAAGACACGCTATCTCGCTGTGTATGCCCGGCACCCGCTCACCGGCTACAACCTCGAGAAAACCGCCTCCCCTTGGTTAACCTCGCCTCCGAGCATGGTTCCTCTCCTGGATCCCAGTCACACCATCCCTGACGATCTCTGGATCGCCACACCCGCCCTTCGTGGTACAGTGTCCCGTTCCACATTGGACTACTACCAGCACAAGGCCACCTACTCCTACAAGCCCGCAAACGCGTCGAAACTCTCGATTTCCGAGAATGCCCGCATCTGCCAAATGCTCGCACGTCTCAACAAGCCCTTCACGGACCTCGGTCTCGATGCCGACGGCACCCCCTACGCCACCATGGCGTCCATTTCCAACCTACTGGTTTTCACGCTCCTGCACAACCATTTGTCGCAACACCCCACTCTCGCCGCTTGGAACACCATCCGCTGTTTTCATGCCTCAGAGTCTCAATGTGCTTACCATTTGGATGGAGCCATCACCAGCGCCGCCGCTACTGCCGTCGCCTGCGGCTACTTCCCACGCGCCTCCCTCACCCTCCATTCCAGGCCCCCTAAGACTTTCGACTGTCCCCATCAACCCGCTGTCTTCTCCCCAACGCACTCCTTTTCCCTGGATGTTCCCAAGGGCACCGCCTTTCTGGTCGTCGCTTACACCACCTCATTGGCCGCCGCTCACAGCTGTTCGCGCCCGTCCACTTGGGTCCACTATATGAATCGTTCGCATCCTGGCTTTGCCGCGATCGACTCACAAGGGCGAATTTCTCTCGATGACCCCAAGGGACTCGTAATGTCCAAAGCACGTCCCACTTACGCGGACTATGTCGGCCACATCGGAGACACACTTCAGAAGAGCACCAAGTGCTACTCGGTTACTGGCTCGTACCCAACCAACACGAGCTACTCCAATGCCTTGCTGCTGATCTCTCCAGACCACATACGTTACGCGACCCTCAACGAAATCGCAAAATTTGGACACCACTCGGACCCGGAACTGCTCCACCTGTTCAAACAGCACCCGCCGTACTTCGCGTTCAAGGCACTGGCCAACGCCGTCCCGCACCACATGTTGCAGGCAAAGTACAGCGCTGTCCTCGCATTCCACGAATCGCACCACCACGTGAACCTTCACGTCGAATGGGCTACAATACGCCATGGCATCCCCAGCCCTGGAGACATCCACCAGGTTGCAGAATTCTTCTCAGCCATCTCCAGCCGTCTCCTAGCAGAGGAAGACCTGAACCTCACCTCCCTCTTCAATGCCGTTGCAGATGCTCACCATGATGCGATCCGCAAACCAAGCAAATCGACAAACCTCGAGACGCTTCTTGCCGAGGCAACCGTTGCTAAGATCCGAGTCGACAAGCGACCCAGCCCCCCCAGCGCTTCGACTGCCGCTCTGCCGCCCTTGCACCAGCCCGGCGCCACTCAGCACGCCAAAAGAGTGCTTTTGGTCACTCGCTGGCACCGCACACACCACCAGCAACCAGAGATTCTTCGCCGCACGATTGCCGCTAATGTAACGAATCTCCGCCCAGGTGACGATCGGTATTTACAAGACTACAGCGAATGCAAGCGCTGTCAATCGCATGTCAGCTTCCGTCACAAGAACATTTCCTGGTCACAGGACGAACTGGCCTATGGTCCTGGCCAACACCTCCACATGGATGTGTCATACCCGAGCATCCACAAGTGCTACGGCGGATTTCGCTATATCATGCAGCACTTCGTGTGTATCATCTCAGCACACAAATGGGTCTATTTCCTACGAAAATTAGACGCGCAAGATGTTCTGGCCGGCATCCTCTATGTGGTTAACGTCATCAAAGTCGAATTCGATGTACATGTGAAGATCATATCATCTGACGCATTCTCGACTTTTCGCTCCGAAGCCTTCCACCCTCTCAAGGTGCAGTTTGGTCTCCAATTCCAAATCCTTGGTCGACACCTCCACCAGCGGAACTTTGCTGAAAACATCATAAAAGAAAACACCCGCGGCACCGTGGTTCGTCTTCTCAACCTTCGCAGTGTACGCATCGAAGGAAAGTCTATTGCCGCTGAGTATTATCACCGATTTGCTCTCCTGCATAAGATCCAAGCCGACAACCAGCGCTCTCACGGCCTGCCTTCGCGCACGCACATGCCATGCACCGTTCCCCGGCGTATCATGTCGCCCACGGTACCGCTCTTGAAGCGTCTCCCCTTTGGCGAACCTGTCACTTTCGTCTACCCTCAAAGTCACAAACTGGAACCCTCCAGCGTCTCTGCCTCTTACTTTCATAGTAACAACTATCTCCCGAACCTCCCCGGTATGGACCGATTTATCCGTGATGTTCACAGCTCTATCCTGCTTGTACATCAAGGGCGATATGGAAAAATCGTTACCTCAAACGACTTTCACGTCGACGCGGACATGCCAGTCAACCGAAACAAGGAGATCGAACGGATCAAAGCACTTGCACAGATCCCACCAAAGGCACGACAAGAGGACCCGCTACCAGGCATAAGCGAACAGCAAATGCCGGAAATTAGACAGGAATCAAAAAATGAGGGCGAGACTCACGAAGACGAGCACGATGACCAACCTAGCGATGACGACAACCACAAAGAACTGGATCCAACTCCCGCTGCAGATTCAAGTCCCGTCAGCGACGCGACGCCTGAACAGGATTTTTCGTTCCTCAACCGGCCACCTCCACCGGATGGTAGCATCCCGATGCCCAAACGAAAAGATCGCCTAGAGGTTGTTCTCGACGATTCAGGTTTTACTCCAGTTCTCGTGCATCGTAACCAGAGCGATAAACTCAAAGCAGATCTCAATGACGAACGTGGATTCCGCATCCCTAAGGATCAACTCTACATCGTGAAATGTGTTGACGATGGAAAAACTCTTCACCAGACGCATTCTCGCCTCAGAGTATGGTCGCAACTGGAAATACCAGCAAGAGCAATCCACGGCTCACGCCACAGCCAACATGTCCAGTACATTGATGTTCCTCATCAGTGTCAGCGCTCTGCACCAGGGCCACGCCGCCAGCATCGCCTCTGCTCTCAACATTCGAAGAGAAGCTAAGCCGCCTAATGATGTCCCGAAAGGATGTCTCCTAGCAAGTAACACACAAGACTATGGTATCATGGGCGGCACCGCACTGGATTTGCAGAGAGAAACCGACGCGGAACTCTTGTACGTTGACTTCCCCAGGAAGCCATACCACTCGTCTGTGTTGGTTGACCACCTTGATAACGACAATTCTGTTCTCGAGAACTACATGTGCAATGACGAAATGTCACCGGCAGAGTACTATGCGCGTCAATGGAACCAAGAATTCTGTTGTATGGGCTCCTCTCTTTTATGGGACATCTCCGCGCATCAACACTACCATCTAGCTTCTCGTCACAGGCATGCCTTCATGCATGATTCTGGCGAACTCGGACACCTCTTCCTCAGTCAAAGTGATCCGAATCAAGACATTCTACAAGAAGTCATGGACGATGATTTGCAGCACATCGATCACGTCGTGTTACAACTTGTGACCGCTGAAGACATCGTCTATGAGCCGGAAAAGATTGTCGAACTTAAGATAAGTTAAAGCATATCGCTTCGATTCGCAAGGAAATTGAAGGATTGTGCTCCAATGGTGTATTCAAGCTTGAGCCTTTACCACCAGACCGTTCGTCCATCTCGACAAAGCTCGTGCTGAAGATCAAGTATTTTGCTGACGGCACTCCAGACCGCCATAAAGCTCGTCTAGTCGCCCGAGGTTTCTTGGCACGTGTAGGTATTGACTTTTATGCCACATCCTCACCAACCGCAATGCTCGCTACCAACCGGCTACTGCTCGCCATTGCTGTGAAGCACAAGCTCCCTGTCGCGAACGCGGACATTCCTCAGGCATTCATCTAATCTGCACTCGATCGCCCGGTATGGATCGACTTTCCTCGAGGAATACGTGTCTCTCCAAATAGTGTCCAGCAGATACAGAAGAACCATCCAGAGTCGAAGCTCGCTCTCCGACTCGTCAAGGCTCTCTATGGCCTCAAACAGTTAGCTTTGTTATGGAATATTAAGCTCGACTCATTTCTTCGACAGCATGAGTTCGAACGCTCACAAGTCGATACTTGTCTTTATATCAAATGGGATCGATCTATCAACCAATGGGTATTACTATCCGTTTCAGTCGATGACCTATTGATCACTGGTACCAACACTGCCAAAATTGCGTCTCTTCGCACCGCTCTGGAGACTGAATATGGCAAGGGTACATGGCATGACAACATCATATCCTTTCTTGGCATCGATGTCCACTACAATGTCTCCGCTGGTCATCTCACTATGAATGTTGCAGCGAAGATCAGCAAGATGCTTGCTGAGCATAAGCTCAATCTACATAGCCTAGACGCCCCCTATTCGGACATCCTCGTCCAAAAGCCTTCTATTAAACTTCTCTCAGACTTGGCTACTACCTTAGATGTATTACGCCAAAACTTCCCTTTCTATTGTGGCACCAGCATTTATTTGTCTGTCACATGTCGGCCGGACATCACCACATTGTGCAACAAATGCTGCAAAGGGATGCACAACCCTGACCAAACCCATCTTCTGCACTTATATGTTTTACTTCGCTATTTAATGGGCACTCCGAATGAATCCCTTGACTATTCATCCGACAGCCCGTCTATTACCCCCATTATTCAGCATCTGATCGCTCACTATCCTGAACTGCATCATCTTCGTTCACCTATTATCTGTTTTACTGATGCAAGCTTTGCTGATCGTTCTGACCCTCGCTTACGATCCAATTCTGGTGCATGTATATTCGTCTTTGGCAATCTCGTATTTTGCAAACGCCAGACTCTCACTGCCAAGAGCACCATGGAAGCTGAGCTCATCGCCGCCAGCGCAGCCGCTGATGAATGTCACTGGTTCTACAAGCTTTTCTCCTCACACCCCTATCTGTTTTCGTGTGATCAAGCTCACGCTATCCCCTTGCTTATTGACAACGCTAGCGCACTACATGTCGCTAATCATCCTAAAGTCAGCGCTCCTTATCGTCATATCAACTTACGGGAATTTCGCATTCGTAACTACCAAGCTAACTCGATCGTTCGACCTCTCTGGTGTTCTACTCTCTACCAGGTCGCTGATCATTTTTCGAAGCTCCTTCAACGCAACTTATTTCACAAGTTCAAAAACGCCTACGGCGTTCACTCCACTTCATCCTCCCCACCATCCCATCAAGTCACTCTTTCAGCTGCTCTTCCACCGTACGACTCTGTCCAGAACACTCTCTACATTCTTGTCGATGGTAAGACGCTTCCCGCTTAGTTTGATCCAGATTTCGCTCCCCACGTTCAATCTGAGAGGGCGTAGAGATAGAAAATCTGAACTAGGGTTAGTACCCCCTGTTTTAGGGTTAGTTCACTTAATTTGCCACCTTTGATGTAAAGAAAACGCTGTGTTATTCACACCGGCTGTCCTCGATTAAGAGACAGATTCGAGGACAGACTACCACTGTTCTCACGCTCTGCTGAAGGGTAACACAGTTGTGATTACTGTTCTCTAGGAGAACTGGGGTGAGTGAAAGGAAGGGCGCTGACGCGAGCCCTTAAATTAATAAGGGGTAAGTGATAGGTGCAACTCGAGGAGGGCTGGGTGAAGCCTACTTGGACTCTATAGATTTGGTTAAGCTCAGGCTGCCTTCCGCGCTTGAGTTTCTAACAGACTCTTCGACTTCTTGGACTTTGGGAGATGGGATTCGTGATATCGAGTAAATCGTAAACGCGTTTTGAAACAGCGGCGGGGACTCGGCCACTTTGAAGTTTGAAGTTCGGGATGAGAACGTCGATCTCGTGAAGTGCGAAATCCATGACACACGGGGGGCATTGAGGTGTGATGTTTTTCTTGAGAGTAACGTTGCATCCGTCAACATCATAAAATTCGGGTTTGAGTTTACGAGTCAACAAGTGAGAAGTGGGTGGACAGTTCGTCGTCGTCACCGAGATCGGAATAGAAATGTAGAGCAACGCGGTCGTTTTCGAAAACGTAGCACTCGTAGACTTCGACGACCTAGACTCTGCGCGCCATGAACAGTCTTTAAAATCAGGAATGCGGAAATGACGAAGCGACATGGCCGATAGTCATCTCGAAAAGTGCTGGCGGATTTACAAATAGCGCGGTCTACAATCGGGGGAACCGAAGCTGGTGTAATCATCTGTCGGACAAAGACGATGCGCTGTTCTGGAGGGTGGTCGACAGGCTTGATCTCGTAGATGACAGACGAAAGTCGCTTGATAATGAGGAAAGGTCCACCCAACTTTAGGGGCAACTAGCTTTGGGATATACAGCAGCAAATGAGATCCATCTTCGTATTCCACATCGTTGTGCTCGGCGTCGTCAGCTAATTTCTGGGTCGTTTAAGCGCGGTGATGAGCTTCGGCCACGACTTGAGTGTAAAACTTGAAAGCGCTCTTGGTTTCAGACAAAGCATCGGCGAGGAACTTGGGCAAACCTTGACGGGATGGTTGATCAATTTTTAACCAGCCGGAAGTATCGGCTGACGGTTCGTACGAAGCACGAACGTCGTCGACATCTGTGTTCGGGGATAGCTAGCTAAGTAACTATAAGCCAGCCCAGTGCATGGGGCGTAGGCTAATCATCCCAGCGCCGTGGCGCGTGGGATCAGAGATACTGGGCAACGAGACGGGGGGTGTAGAAAGGGGAATTGAGGACGACTTGATTTTTTGTCGCCAGTTGTCACGGTTTTAAGCGAGGAGTACCATTGGTACTACCAAGTCGTTGTCAGTATGTTGAATTTGCGGAGTGCCTCGTTCAAACCACGGCCGTACGTGAACTCTTGGGACCAGCGGGGACGTATGGAGGCGCACCAAGAAGTGAGCGTCTTCCGAGGGAGGCAATTCCGGGGCGTGCCGGCAACGTGGCCTGCCCTGCGAAGATGTCGGCGAAAGATGTAGATGTCGATAGTCTCCAGGCCGAGGCGTTGGAAGAGGGTTGAAGTTTTGATATGATATTGCCAGGTCTGACGACGCGTAACGCGGCACGTTGCGCGTGCGCACTGTGCGTAAAAGTATCGTGAGCGACTGTAGACAACCTCGGTTAGGCGCTCATGGTGCATATTCCGCTCCGTGAAGGAGGATGGCGAGGATGAGACCGACGTAGACAGTTCGTTTGGCAAGGACGTATCTCGAGGCAAGAACGTAGTGACGGAGCGCACCGAAAGCCGCTGCCGCCTTCTTCAGACGAGAGTCAACGTCCTCAGAGTCACTACAGTTGCGAGAGAGTACCGAGCCCATGTCGATTGTAACATAATGCCACATATTTCGCGAAAGCAGGCTAGTCCTCCTCTCCTCCGTGACACTGCGGTCCTGAAGAGAGGCGCGAAGGAAAGCCTCGAGAAAATTGTGCACTGGTTCGGCGGGATTCGCTTGAGCGTGATATGGTACCGTCGTGTGGTAACGAACCTCGAAAGCTATACAGAAGTCGCGCATGATCTCGCTGCTGAAATCGCCACCGTTGTCCGTGAGGAGCCTGAGCGGCAAACTACCAAACGTGACAAAGATATACGCGCTGGGACCGGCGCTCGTCAGCGGTCCGAAGAGATCCATGGAGAGGGTGACGCAACTGCCATCGTAGGCGGGCTGGCGCAGAAAACCATGGCGTTTCGGCTCGGGTGTGCGAGCTTTCTGGCACATGAGACACTGGCCAATAAAGTCGTCGAACTTATTCGACATATATGGGCATCAATAGCGCGTTCGGAGATCGATTGGCAAGTGCTGTCGCGGCCCATATGCCCACCGTTGTTGGGGTTGTCGTGTTACAATCGGATAATCATTTCGCGCGAAGTTGCGGGAGCGACAAACACAGGTTGTAAATCGGTGGCAATCCGGTACAATACTCCATTGATAATCTCGAAACAGCAATTGGCGACGTATTTGCGAAGGGAACGCGCCTGAGCCATGCGAGAACGGATTGTCACACACAGGATCGTTTTCCTGAGCCTTCGCTATTTCCAAGAGAGTACGGCTCTGAGGGTTCTTATCCTTGTGTACCAGCTGCATCGTGCAGAGGATGTAGTTGACGTTTGATAATGGAGGTGAACTTTCTGCCGTTGTCTCGTGACACATACGACACAGAAAGAAGACGGGCCGTCTGGGGGATCTTCTTCCTCTTCTGGGATGTCCGTCGTGATGAAGGACAGGGTCACGTGACATCCTGGGATCGGCTTCCCGTTGTCGTCGTTTGGTCTTAGGCAATTCTTGGACAACTAGATATGCGTGGTTGAGAGGTTTTTCAAGTTCGCCGGTCGCGATGATCATATGTTCTGTAGGGTTTCGAGAAAGACAGTCTGGTATGCTCATCCCGGGCGACTTGCCGGGTTTGTAGCCTAATTCAGGGTCGAAATTCGCGAGGCGCGTTGCCCATCGAGCGACCTGGGCTGGGCGAAGACCGCTTCCAGGGGGGCGCGAGGACAACGAGGTACTGGGCATGGGAGGTCGCGACCCCCCTGCGCTAGAGTTTTATGCTGAGGTGGAGGTCTGCGACCCCCCAGCGCTAAAATTTCAAGCTGGGGGAGGTCGTGTTCCTTGCCGCGCACCTACGCCTACGCGCCTGTCTCTAGCACTCGCTAGTCGCGAGGAGGTCTCATACGCGAGGGTAAACCTGCCTTGCTTGCCAGGCGCCCCGGTCTGCAGAGCTACCATTCTACGGACCGCCGCAAACTGAGGCTCGGCGGCTCTGTCGGGGGCTCTGAGAGCCTGGAGCCTCGCGCTCTTCTCGGGCACGCGCGTTGAAGGCTCCGATCAGAGAGAGCGCCGACGCAGAGAGATCACTGTGCCGTAGCCAAACGCGCGACTCCGAACCGCAATACTTGACGAGGTACTGAATGTGAGTGGGACGGGGTATGGCCGGGGGCGAAGACGGAAGGTTATCGACGAGTTGGTTGTCAGTCACATCGCGGTCTCCTCGTCGCATGGCGACAAGCTTGATGGTCACTCTCCGCCGACCGACCTTTCGGCGCTCCTCGTTTCGGCTCGGACCGCCTACTTTCTACAGTTTCAGGGATGCGAAGATCTGCCGTTCTTTAGCATTCTGATGCTCCACTGTGCCGTGCGGTAGAACCTTGCGAGGAGTCGACTTTGCGGGTATGTGCTTTTTCCTACGTACGCTGAATTTAAGCTCAGCACGTGGATCTAAGGAGGGTACAGTTCCGTCGTCGTTAGAGTCTGCGTCAGCATGCTCATCCTCCTCTGAGACTGCCGAAGTAAGTGCTTCTTCAGGTGCATTTCCTGAGGAGCGGTAGTTTAACGACATTTCGGTCCAGCTCCGGTTTGAGATATGGCTCATGAATGCGCTTGCTTGAGAAATATTGTCAGAACTGTTACTGAAGGGGGGCAGTTCGCGAGTGAGAAAGGTAGACACATATGTCTTCTTCTGAGTCGCAGCATCATGTTGAAAGTTAGGTGCCAACATAAGAGACTTCATGTCGAACACTATGCGACAGAGGTGAGTATAGAGAGTATGGTATGTAGCAGCAGGCAGGGCATTGCTTAGAAGATCGCAGCAGAAATCACTCTTGAGAGAAAATAGGAAAGACTCTTGAGGACGGGTATGATTGTTGGCTCTTATAAGTTTTGGGCATGTTGGATATCGAAGCTTTAAGCTTTCCATTGCGAGGATCGAGTAATATGATCTTTGCATATCCACGAATGGTTGGCAAGGGGGCAAACATGGAATGAATTTTAGAGCCAAGCTTGCGATCACTGTTCCGTAAGAAGCCAAGGTAGCAACTATGAGATAAGTGATAGTCTTCTAAGGCGAAATGCTTGTCCTTAAAAGAAAGTTGGTCGCAGGCAGAATCGTAGGTGACACAGTGCGGCATAACAAGGTTACATTGAGTGAGAAGGTTTTTAATGGCAGGAAGGTTGCCATGAGCAGTGTCGACCTGGGGATAAGACTGAACAGGCCAACGGTAGCCTTTGAAAGGATCCAAGTGAATAGACTTGTCAGCTGGGTTATCGGAAGAGGCTAGCGTGTAGGTAGATCCAAATGGGTGAATAGAAGCCTTGTACTTGTTGACTTTGTTCTCAACTAGGAGGTTACCTTCAGAGTGTTTATCACCAGAGAGAAAGTAGATGTTGTACGTGGATGATGAGTTTGTAAGGAATAACCTGTGTGCAGGTTGGTTAGTTTCTAAAATCGCAATATAATAGGACACAGGAGTGGGTGAGTTAGGCAAGAGCCTTGCGAATACATTGTAGAGCGTGATGAATGCTTCGAATGAGGCGAATGGGATTAGATGATCCCGGTAGTGGTTTATTGGAGGTCCGCATGAAGCCCAAATTATGGTATATGCATTCAGAAGGTGAATTATGGGTGGCTTGCTCGAGAGCTTGTTGAGAATGAAGTCTGAGGAACAAGAGGTTTAAAGTTTCAAGTTCATTCATACTTAGCCGAATAGAACCTGTGCGAAAGTACAATGGACATGTTTTGGGTGAAGACACCAGAGGTAGATCTGGGTAAATTCGAATCGAGTCCTTGGCGAGTTCTTTCGACATCCAGAGTGATTTTGGAACGGCAGTGATATCATCTGCGATGTCCAGACACCGTTTCGGGTGTTGATTAGGCCAGGAAAACACGTTGATGTTGCCGGTGTTCTACCTACGACCAACACAGATCCACCTCTCTCGCTATTGGTAATCGCCGCAGAGGTAAGTGGGAAATCGGTCGACAACTTCAACCGTGTAATCGAGAGTGGCATGGATAAGATTAGCCACAGAAATGTGATCGTGGTGTACCTGTTTATGAGGCGGTGTCATTTCCGCTAGAAGAACGAGGGGTATGAGCAGCTTGATGACGGTAAGCATGCTGTCAAATAGAGCATCGTCGAGTAGGCTGACCAAGTCAGAGCTGTTAGTGCTCTTCAGAAAGTTTGTCATTACGGTTGGTACAAGGGGGTGTGATTTCTATTATATCACAATACAGTGTAATATCTCCTCCTCAGTAATAGAGTGGAGATGGTTAGTAAACAAGGAAGGGAGAGATTGGAAGATCAACACATATGGAAATCGTCTACGTAACATGCGTGTGCAGGGGTTGATAAACCAGAACATAGTAACATGACAGATGGAGTACGGGACTTGCCGTGTTCAAGAGATAAGAACACTGGTCGTGAATGCGGTCATACCAGTGGTGTCGTGTTGTTGCGCACACATTCATTGCGCTTGCGAAGATTAGGTAGTAAAGGATGGAGCCAGGGACGTGAAGGGAATTTTGGTCATAAGGTACGAGTAGTAATGACAAAGGTCCCTGTTTTCGTTATACCTGTTAAGCGGAAATGCCAATGATCTTAGTTACATGTTCCAATCACGTGCAAGTGTGTAAGGTAGACAAGGTAAAGCTGACAAATCATGATCCGAAATGGATAGGTATCTTGACATCTTTGTCTATAAGGCTTGTGAGATGGGACAAACTTGGTTGATCGCTGCTGTTAAGCGTATTGTCAGCTTAGTTTTGCTCCACTCGGGAGCGGAGAGGACAAAAAGTTGACGTCCTTACACTGGCTGCAAAACAAGGCATAGTCAATTTTAACATAGCCGATGCCAGGGTGGTCACGTAATGGTGTGACAATGTTCATAGTCAGCATTAGATGAGAGACCTGTTGTTGACCTGTAGCAGTTTGGACAACGGGGGCGATTAAAGGATCAATCGGTACGATAGGATTAGGGATAGCGAAATCAAATGTTGTCGTCAAGGATATTGATGCATAACTGTCCAGATAGAGGAATTGATAATGAAGAGGGAGGTTGTGATCCCTCATATACTTGGTTAAAAATTCGTTCTCGCTATGGACACTGGTGGACGAAATGCTCGCTGCAGAAAAGCTTGGTTGGCTAATCAATTTGGAAGTTACAACAACTCGGGTGAAGCTGATTGGAGCTACCGGGGGAGTTGGTTCCCCATTGTCAGCACCCTAGACCATTTTCGATGTCAAAGGGCGAAAGTCCAGTGTTTGTAGCTTGAGTTGGAGTAGGATTGTTCGACTGCACCGTAGCTTGAGCGGAGCTGTGACGGCACATTGCTGCTGTCACGTGAGACGAAAGTACGTTTAGCTGATCAGGGGTTAATTCTGCTATAGGCGCTTCAGTGAAATTCACAGACTCGGTGGGAGTAGGAATGGCGTTAGTAGGACCATCAGAGCCAGCAGACTTAGTAGAGTTGGGTTCAGAAGCGGTAGGTTGCTCTGACCCATAGTTTAACGACGTTTCGGTCGAAAGCAGATGTGTGTGTGCACTATGCACAATATCTTCGGCATTGTTAAGCTGTTCGTTAAGGCGAAGCACTTCTGTGCTATCGTACGAAGCGCAGGTAGGGATAATGTCAGCGGAGTGCAGTAATGTCTCAAACAGTTTGTTTTACATTGTCCTGCAGTTGCGTTGTAGTGGCGTTATGCGGAGCATGCCGAGAGAGTTCTTTATATTGTTCCTTGAGAGCATCCGTAGTATGTTTAGTGCGATCTAGCAATTTCATATCTGATCGAGCAGAGCGATCGAAAGTTCGCGCATACACGGGTTGGTCATTGGTCTGACCAGGGCCACGTGGTTTGGTGACATAGGAGTTACCAGGGCGATAATAGCTCAGGTCATTGCGAGAGACAGGCTGACTTGCGTCTTTAGCATTTCTAAGTCGCTTGGGGTCAAACTGGGGTTTGGAAGGTCCAGAGGCTGCGGCAGTAAGAGTCGTGAACACGTGTGCTGTATGGTTAAGCTCAGTGTCAGTAGTGTCCAGCAATTGAGTTAATAAGACCTTTGGCTTTTGATGTGTCGACAGACCCTCCACGTAGGGTATCCAAGAGACAGGAGCCTCAAGGCGTCTTTTGTGTTCGGCGTTATTGGAAACTGGATTATATAGATCCAATGCGATCCAGTGCGAATTCAAGAATATGGGATGAGTCGGATGGATGACATAATTTGTCTGATCCAGGTTGAGCTCTTGGAGATGAGCGCGTCTCATAGACGATGCACCATTCAGCCCAACCCCTGTTGTACCTGTTATTGCTGGTACTATTGGCGAAATGTTTGAAAGTTTCTTCGTAAACCTTCCGACATAGAGTAGGTTCGTCGAACTGAAGATTAGTTTCCTCGGGATTAAGTTGATAAGAAAGATGCCTGAAGGACTGCACACATTCAATGGAGACATGTACATACCAGTCAAGATTGTAAACGACAGCGCAAAATTGCTGTTTTAAGTACGCGACATCGTTAGACGAAACAGTTTCATAAAAGCTAAATGCTATAAGCATTATGGCGCGCGTTTTGTTAGGGAGATAGTGCATATTGTACACTTTCGTTATGGCTGGCCAGGCCGCGAGAGCAGGTTTGTTAATACGCTCGTGATTGAAGTAAGTACACAGGAAAGCTGCATACGTATTTTGGTAAGTATGCCAGTCGGCATGTGTTAAAGCAAACATGGACATTGGCGCGTTAATTCTGCCATCAAAGGCAAGTTCGCGAGGATAGGCGAGGTTAAGGTTGCGTTCACTCTCCTTAAAGCGATCCTTAATTTCGGGGCGAACCGCACGAGCTTCGTTATCATAGCAGAGAGTGGCCAACTGTGCTACTTCATGATCAGGAAGACGTTGGAACGCTTCCGCAGTGAAATGCCAGATCTGGTATTCAGGAGGCAGATCTTCAGTTGATCAAAGGTTAAATTCCGCCACATTGGCGTTTGGCCAGTCCAGGAAGACCTGCTCAAGGATCCTATTGCGCAAGACTTCATAGTCAGCGCAGGACCTTGTGTAGGCTTCGTACGAGTCGCACTCGAAGAGGGCGTCGGCATGATGAAATCTCAACGTTTGCCGAATATGCCGCACTTGGAGTGAAACCTTACGACTTTGACAGTTGGAAGCGATTCCCCTCATTGAGAAATTCAATGACGGAGAGCTTAAGAATATCGGCACCCGTGACTGCTTTGGGTGCGGCTCGTGCTGCTGCTGCTCGTTCTGCCATGAGAACAGTGACGTGACCCTGTGGGTTCTGTCAGAGCAGAGTTGACTACTTCTAGACATTCTATGGGGCTCTGTCTATCGGAAGTCTTCTACGGGCTTTTGCGGCGATGCGATGAGCCTTTCGCTCGCCTGCGATCCAGATGCCCGATTTCAATGTCGAGTTTGACCGCGCCTTCACTCAAGGGATCAGGTACTCGATCAACTGGAGTGCGCTTTATACTGAGCTCGAGAAGAAGAAGAAGAAGAAGAAGAAGAAGAAGAAGAAGAAGGATGCCGAGGGCACCATGATGGCCCGAAGACTCTTCGGAGATGGAGGTTGTTGAGGTAGAACACGACATCTTCGATACCGAGATATTTCAGATCGCCGACGGCGCAGGAAATACAGCATACCTGCCGTTGCCTCTTCCTTTGCCTCAAAACGCGAGTGAGCTTTAGAGCACCAGACCTGGGCAATAGTGCGCGGCACGGAACTGACGGGGCGCGGCGGGGACGTTCGAGTGCAAGCGAAAAAAAAAAAAAAGAGAGAAGAAGTGCCAAAAATGTGTTCACGATCGCCACGCGTTGACTTGAAAACCCTTCCTCGTCAGGGTTTGGAATATATATAGTATGGCTGCGGTGGATCTTGTGGTGTACGGCGCTACGGGGTTCACGGGTCGGCTCGTGTGCGAGTACTTGAGCAAGAGCGCGCGGTCGTTTCGGTGGGCGGTCGGGGGTCGCGACGCGGCAAAGGTCGAAGCTCTGGGCGAGGCTCTCGCGGGGTCCGCGGCGCCGCCGGCGGCTGCGGTGGTCGCCTCGAGCGAGGAGGGCTCGGTGGTGGCGGGGTCGGGTCGCGTCGTGCTGTCGACGGCCGGGCCGTTTTCCAAGTACTCGGACGGGATCGTGGCGGCGTGCGCCAGCGCGGGGACGTCGTACGTGGACATAAACGGCGAGATTCCGTGGGTACGCGAGGTGATCGACCGGGACGGCGACGCGGCGAAGCGGTCGGGCGCCGTGATTGTGCCTAATTGCGGGTTCGACTCGGTGCCGTCGGATCTCGGGGCGTTTTTGGGGTTTCGCAGGTCTTCGAATCTTCAAGGTCATTTCAAGATGCAAGGAGCGATGTCCGGCGGGACGATCGCGACTGGAATTCTCATGGCTAAAGAGGCGAACGATCCAGCGATTTTGGGCGGGATCGGGATCGAGGACCCGGTTGCCCCGGTGGCACCGACGGACGCGCGGCCCTACTGGCTCGCGCCCTTTGGTATGGCCTCGATCAACACGCGCGTCGTGCGTCGGTCGGCTCGTTTGCTGGACCGCGAGGTCCGGTACCAGGAGTACGTCGTGGCGCCGTCGGAGATGGTCGCGGCGAAAATGGCGAAAAGCGCCCTCACCCCCCCCGAGAAAATCCAGGGTATGGTTGACGCCGGTCGGCTCTTCAAACCGTCCCAGGGCCCCGATGCCAAGACCCGCGCGGAATCGTGGTTCGAGCTGACGGTCGTCGACGCCGCCGAGAACACGCCGCTGGTCGTGGTCAAGGGGGGGGATCCGGGGTACGACGAGACGGCGAAGATGGTGAGCGAGGCTGCGCTCGCCCTCGTTTTGGGGGATCCCCTCGGGGCCTGCGAGGGCCGAGGTGGGGTCTGGACCCCGGCCACCGCCTTTGGAGATACCCTCGTGTCGCGGCTCCGCGCCGCGGACATGACCATAGAGGAAATTCCCCCCTAATTCTTATTACCATAAGGCTGCTTGCTGGTGCTGCTGCGGTTAATTAATTAATTAATTAATTAAAAATATAATTGATTAATTAATTAATTCATTCTGCGGCAGCCCAGAGGCAGGCAGGCAGGCAGTATGGGCCGCGGGTTGCATCGATCTGTCTCGCAGCGGTTGATGAGGGCACCCGAGGTGGCGGTGGGGACCAAGGTGTTCGTGGAGGTGAAGGACCCGCGGGTATGGGTGGAGGCGGCGGTGGTGTCGCAGGACAACACGCATCTCGTGTGCGTGGACGGCGCTGGGGCCGAGGTGAAGTTAGACCTCGGATTTCACGAGCTGTACTTCGCCAACGAGGCGGGGTCGACTTTCGCCGACATGACAGGGATGCAGCACCTCCACGAGCCCGCGATGCTCGCAAACCTGGGGGCACGGTCGTTGGCGGGCGAGCCGTACACTTACATGGGGACGGTTCTGGTGGCGGTGAACCCGTTGCGAAAAATTGCGTCCCCCGAGGTCGAGGCGTACGCCGGAACGGGGTACGGGTCGCAGCCCCCGCACCCCTATGCCGTCGCGGAGCTCGCGTACGCGCGGCTCTGCGATCCGTCGCCGTTCGCGCCGAACCAGTCGGTCGTCGTGAGCGGCGAGTCGGGCGCGGGAAAAACCGAGTCGTCAAAAATCGTGACGCGGTACCTCGCGTGGCGCGGGGGGTCCCAGTCGTCCCTCGCCGAGAACGTCAAGGCGGTGTCTCCGGTGTTGGAGGCGTTCGGAAACGCGGCGACTAACAGGAATCCCAATTCGTCTCGTTTCGGGCGGTTTCTCAAGCTGGTCTTCGAAATAAAACGAGGCGGCGCCTTGCTCTCCGGCGGCGAGCTCGAGACCTATTTGCTGGAGAAGTCGCGTGTTGCGCACCAGGCTCCCGGCGAATCGAACTTCCACGCCCTCCACATGGCACGGCTCGAAAGGGCGGACGCGCTCTCGTTGGGGTCGGCCGAGTGTCGGTACCTGGCCTCGAGCTCGGACGCGTTGTCGCATCGCGACGCCCCAAAGTATCCCGACGTCACCGCGGCCCTCGATGCGATTTTTGGAGCATGCGGCGGCGACGACGTCTGGCGTGTTTTGGGGGCGGTGTTGGCCATCGGTGACGTCAAGATTTGCGGCGGCGGCGGCTGCGGCGAGGACGACGACGCGTCCAAGGTCGACTCGGGCTCGCCGGCCGTGCTGCGGGCGGCGACGTGCCTGAGCTTTCGTGTGAACGACAACGGGCCGCGCGAGGCACTCTGCAAGATCATCACCCACAAGCGCGTCGCGACCCGCGGCGAAGTGTACGAGTCCCCCCGAGATCCGCGCGGGGCCGCTTTGGCGCGGGACGCCCTCGCCCGGTGGCTGTACGCGAAGAGTTTCGACGCGTTGGTCAGCGCCTGCAACGCCGCGCTGGGAGGAGACGGTGATCTTAGTGTTGTTTCGGATAAGCGCAAAAAGTTCGTGGGAATCCTGGACGTGTTTGGGTTCGAGAGCTTTGAGATCAACAGCTTCGAGACGCTGTTGATAAACTTCGCCAACGAGTCCCTCCAGCAGCACTTTTGCGAGGCGGTGTTCGAGGCGGAGCTGCGGTTGTTCGAAGACGAAGGGATCGAGGCCCCCGAAATCTCGACGCCCCCCGACTCCTCGGCAACCATCGAGCTGATCGCCGGCCGCAAGCAGCCTCCCGGGATCCTGCGTATTTTGGACGCCCAGTGCCGGGCGGGCGGCAAGTCGTCGGCCGACAGCGACGCGGCGTTTCTGGCAAAAATCCACTCGTCGCACGCCAGGCACGCGTCGCTCGCGAGGACGCACCCAAAGGACAAGAAGTCGATCTTCCACGTGCACCACTACGCCCAAATCGTGGGGTATACGGTCGCGTCGTCCTCGTCGTGGACGGAGGCGAACGTCGATTCGGTGCCCGACGGCGTTTCGGACCTCGTCGCTTCTCACACGGAATCGGACCTAGTGCGCCGCGTCGTCGCGGCGGGGGTGAACACAACGACGAAGAAGCAGCAGCAGCTTCAGAGTGTCGCGGGGGGGTTTTGCGCGTCGATGAGCAAGCTCCGCGAGACCCTCAAGACGACGGACTCGGCGTTCGTTCGATGCGTCAAGCCGACCCCGAAGATGGTTCCGGGCGTGATCGACGCGGGCACCTTCTGCTCCCAGCTGCGCGCCCTCGGGCTCCTCGCCGCCTGCGAGGTCCTCAAGGTCGGGCTCCCGACGCGCGTATCCTACGACGACATATTCGACAAACTTCCCGCGAGCGCGCGCGACATTCTCGCCGGCGAGTCCAACGAGACAGTCGTCGCCTGCGCGCTCGCGGCCTTCGACGTTCCCGCCGACTCGTACCGCCTCGGCAAGACGCGCGTCTTCTTCCCGGCCTCGGCCCTCGGGGTCGTGCACGCCGTCCTCGCCTTCGACCCCGCCGCCGACCCCGAGAAGGCCGCCGAGATCGAGCGTCGTCTCGAGGAAGCCAAGGAGTCGGCCGGCGAAGCCCGCCGGTGCGCCGCGGAGGCGCGCGAGTGCGCGGCCGAAGCGAGCCGCGCGGCCTCGGAAGCCGACGACGCGCTCCGCGACTTTCAGGCCCGCCGCGACGCGGACGACGACCTCTTCAAGCGCCTCGGCTCGGCTTCGGGCTCGCGGCGCGCGGCCGACGTCGCCAAGAGGTGCGCCGACGACGCGGCGCGCTACCGCCGCCAAGCTTCTTCTTCTGCTGCTGCTGCTGCTGCTGCGTCGTCGTCTGGGGGCGAGGAGGCCGAGGAGCTCCGGGCGCGCCTGGCGGCCGCGTGCGAGGCGGCCACGAGAGCCGCCGACGATGCGTCCGCGACCCTCGCGCGCATCGAACCCGTCGCGAAGGAAGGAGACGCCGCGCGGGTGGAGGCCTGGGACAAGACCTCGCACCTCGGGGACGGCGCCAACAAGCAGAGCATCCTGGCCAGAGCAAACGCGGCCGCCGACGCGGCGTGCAACGCGGCGGCGCGACTCCGGCTCTCGGACGCGAAGCACGCCCTCGCGTTGGCCGCGTCGCTTTCGGACGAAGCGCGTCGCGAGGCCCGGAGCGTGGACGAGCTCCTCGAGGCGGCGCGCGCGAGCGAGGCCCAGCTCGTCGACGCGACGCGTTCCCTCGGCGACGCCGAAACCAGGGCGACGGCCGCCTGCGACGAAGCGAGCAAGATCTTCGACGCGCTCCGGGTCCTGGACGCGGCAGCCGTCAAGTCCGCGGAGGACGTAGTGCAAGATCGGCGTCCGCCGCCGCCGCCGCCGAAGAAAAAAGAGGGGGGGCTCCCGGCGGCGGCGGGACCGCCGGCCGAGGCATCGCGCGCCTCGTCCCGGTCGATGCGGCTCGACCCCTCGACGGTCGCCGCGTCGCTCGAAGACGAGCGACCTCCGAGTCTCTCACCGATCGACGAAGAGCAGGACTCCGACGACAACAACAACCAGATCACGCCGCCGGGGTGGGAGGCGCATTGGGACGACAACTACGGGCTCTACTACTACTTTAACACCGTGACGGGCGAGACCCAGTGGGAACCGCCGACGATGCCCGCGCGGTCGTCGACGCGGTTCGGGACTACTCCGACTCCGTCCGTCCCGCCGGCGGACGACCTGTCGCGGCGCACGTCGATCAAGCGGCGGTCGCTGTCGGGGGCCGACGTAGCTCTGCCCGACGCGGCTCTGCCCGACGCGCCGCCCGCGCCGCCCGGGCGCGGCGCCGCCTACAGCATATCGGCGCTCGCGGCGCTCGCGTCCCAAAAGAGAGAAGGCTATCTCATGAAGCAGGGCAAGTGGACGAGCCGCTGGAAGCCGCGGTGGTTCGTGTTGGAGGACTCGTACCTCGAGTACTACGAGAAGAAGGCGCACGCCCACGCGCGCGGCGGCGACAAGGGAAAAAAGGGTAAAGAGAAGGTCATGACGCTCGAGGCCGCGAGCATCACCTCCTTCACGGACACCGAGAACTGTTTCTGCGTCACGACCAACCAGCTCTCCTGGTTCCTCGTCGCGCCCGACGAGCGCGACATGGCCGAGTGGATCGCCGCCATCAACGCCCACATCATTTCCCTCCGCGCGGACGACCGCGCGGCGTCGATCGACCGAGACGACGACTCCGCCGCGACGACCGCGCGCGACGACCACGACTTCGTGCGCGTCCTCGATCACGCGGACGCGCCCCTCGAGGTCCGCACGCACGCGGCCCCCGACGCCCCGCTCACGGGCCAGCGCCTCAAACCCGGCGACGTCTGCGAAGCCTCGCGCCGCCTTCAAGTCGACGGCAAGGCCTTCGTCCGACTCGCCGACTGGGGCTGGACGCCCTGGCACGACGAGACCTCGGGCGCGCCCAACTTCGGGCCCGCGCCCGGCGAGTGGAAGCTCCCCGACGACAACAAGCCCACCAAGTACCGCCTCTTCCGCGGAGCCCTCCCCGTCCCGCTTCTCCGCGGTCCCTCGCACCGGGCCCAGCGCTGCGACGAGGCCGCCATCTGCGGCGAGCAGTTCGAGATGATCGCGCAGTTCACGCACGCCCCCAACGCCTCTCACCCCCCCGACCAAAACGCCACCTTCTTCAAGCTCAGCGACGCCCGCGGCTGGGCGCCCCTCCAGGATCCCGTCACCAAGCGCTTCCTCTTCGAGGCCATCACCCGGGAATCCTCATCGGGAAAGCGCGACTCCTCGAGGACGACCACGCGTCGCTTCTCCAGGTTTCTCGCCTGATTCTCTCGTTGTACTACCACCATACTCGTCGTCGTCATCATCATCATCATGCGAGTGCCTGCCTGCTGCCGACTGGATGGATATTCGAGCGCCCGATCCGTCATCAAGATATATTACAATATGTGGATTGCGCCCACCGACGTCACGAAGATACAAACATGACGTGGCGAGGACTGGTGGTCGCCGCGATCGCCTGCAAGTTGGGCGAGGCGACGCCGCGTCGCGGTCGCGGCGCGGCGATCGGAACCCGCGGCGGGAGGGCACCTCCGATTCTAACGCCGCCCCCCCGCACGAAGAAAAAGGGCGCCCTCAGCGCAGCGCTGCTGGTCGCCGGCACGACGATCGGTGCGGGCATCCTCGCCCTGCCGTCGGTGACCCACGCGAGCGGCCTCGTGCCGTCCTCGGTGACGCTCGGGGTCGCCTGGGCCTTCGCGTCGATGGCAGGACTCCTGATCGCCGAGGCAACGCAAGCGGTCTCGCCAGCACGCCCCCTCGGTTTCGTCGCGACGATGGGAGAGGTCCTCGGCCCCGTGCCAAAGCTAATCGCGACGGCCGCGTTTGGCTTTGTCTGCTATTCGCTCATGGTCGCCTACGTCGCCGAGGGCGGGGCGTTGTGCGCGCCGCCGCGGACCTTTGGCGTACCTCCGCCCGCGCTCTTCGCGACCGCGCTCGGCGCGCTCCTCGAGTTTGGCTCGCCCGCGCTTATCGACGCGAGCAACAACGTCTTCGTGGCCCTCGTGGTTGCCGCCTTCGCGGCGATCATCGCGGTAGGGGCTCCCACGATCGTCCCGGCGCGCTTCTCGCGGGCTAACTGGAGCGCGGCGCCCCGAGCGCTTCCGATCTGCGTCCTTTCCCTCGTCTACCACACCGTCGTCCCCTACGTCGTCGACAAGCTCGATGGCGACCCGAGACTCGTCGCCACCGCGCTTTTAGGGGGATCCGCGGTCCCCCTCGCCATGTTCCTCGTCTGGAACGCCGTCGTCATCGGAGCCGTCGCTGCCGACGCTACCTCTATCGCCAACCCCCTCGCCGCCCTCCGCGCGACCACAAACTCGCCGGCCCTCGGCGCGGCCGTTCAGATCTTCTCGCAGTTCGCAATCATCACGTCGGCGATCGGACTCTTCTTCGGACTCCAGTCCTTTATATCCGACATCTGCGACGTCGGCCCCGCCGACCAACAGACCCCTCGGCAACATCTCTGCGTTACCCTCGGTGTCCTCGCCCCACCGCTCTTCTTCGCCATCGTCGAGCCCAACGCCTTCATGGTCGCCCTCGACCTCGCGGGCACCTTTGGCATCACCACGCTCTTCGGCCTCTTCCCGGCCCTCGCCGTCTGGAAGCTCCGAGCCTCCCCGAGCCACAACCCTGTCATCAAAGCCCCCGGCGGCCGCGCGACGCTCCTCCTGCAGCTCGCCCTCGCCGCCTTTATGATCGGAGACGGTCTCGCGCGCCGCCTTCCTTTCTCTTCCTAGCACGCCTCGATCGCGATCGCGCGACGGGGGCCGGCCCCACCCGTTGTGAAGCACATAAACTCCATAAAGTCGCATCTTTCTTCTCCTTGCGTTCTCCCTGCGTTCTCCCTGCGTTCTCCCTGCGTTCTCCCTGCGTTCTCCCTCCCTCCCTCCCTCCCTCCCTCCCTCCCTCCCTCCCTCCCTCCCTCTCTCTCTCCCTCCCTCCCTCCCTCCCTCCCTCCCTCCCTCCCTCAGCTATGGGATACATCTCCTAAAACTGCCGGGTGATCACGAACAACCGCCGCGCGGGTACCCTGCTGCTCGAGCTGGAAGACACCCCCCCCGCGTCGTGCCATATTCGAGGCCCATCTTCCGATGCGTGCGAACTACTCCTCCTCGAGGCGCGAGGACTCTCTGGACTCTGGAGCTTAGAAGAAATGGTTTTACGGCCCGTCTGATCAAAAAATAAATCCGTTGAAAAAGATGGGAAGTCTCGATGTGCGGCGAACGCCGTTCCTTCGGCAAAAGGAAACCTGACGCCACACGTCCAGAGAGAGGCTTGCATTGTTTTTCCCGCTCGTTGTCATGGCGCCCTTGATGGTTCCCTCCGGAAAGAAAACTCGTGTTTAGCGACCAGAAAAAGCTTGCCCATGGATAGAACACAAATCACAAAAAAAAAGCCATCTCACGAGTACTGTATGCATGCAACCGATGGTGCACCACCAAAGTTGCTGACGATCTGCAGAAACCGCCTTCCCCTGGAAGATCTACAGCGCAACTGGGCCGGGAAGAAGCACTACGGCTCGCCGTCGATAACTACTACTACGAACTGCGAAAAAAAATAGGGACGATCCTAAATTTCACACGCTCGCCCATGGACGCCCCCGAACGTCGATCTGGCTCTTCGTTCGCACAACGGACTCTCCCGCGTTCACTGGAGGAAGGCCACGAGGCGGCCACCATCAGGTGCGCACCAGGATATGAGCGCATCGGTTTTGAGGACGGCACAACGCCAATCCGGTCTACACGGGTACCTGCCAATGCGAGCTCCTCACTTGTTGTTGAAGACCTCGAGTTGGTCGATGCCTCAAATCAATCCCCAGAACACAGCAGCACCTTGTGGATAACCGGGTGCCTCGTCGCACGCTTCCTCCTCTCAGGAGGGTGCGTGAGCAGGTGATCAATCACGGACCAGGATGCTGGGATACGAGCCGCCGCCGCCGCCGCCGCCGCATAATATAGAGCCCAAGTAGTAGTGGTGAGCAAGCGCCGATTTTACGGATCGAGGTTGTCTCGCGTGATGAGAGTGCCTCCGTGGAAAGGATATATGTGATTTATATAGCGCCCCCAGAGAGAGGGCTAATGATGATAGTAATAGGGAGCATGATAATAAGAAAAAGCCGCCGCCGTCGCCTGGATATATACGTACAAGCGCCGCCGCCGCCCTTTGCCGCCGCCGCCCTTTGCCGCCGGCGCGAGAAGAAGAGAAAGGCAGACGGGGGACGGGCAGCACACCATAATTATGAGGGGGAGGTTGCTCGGAGCGTGGAGGCGAGGAGGTCGATTTTGCGTCGATGGAGTTGGTTCTTGTTGAAGACGGGGGCGCAGGTAGTCCTGGCGGCGTCGAGGCAGGCGAGGATCGCGGGCTTGGGTGCCCAGTCGCGCTTGTAGACGTCGGCGAGGGCGACGAGGCAGTCGAAGGCCCGGGCGGCGAAGAGGGCGGGGGCGGGGTCGTCGTCGCGAGTTTTGTGGGGAAAGTGTCCGAGTCGCGCGGCGGCTTGGACGAAGCGGAGCGCGTTCCGGAGCGTCGTCGCTACTCGCGGCGCGGTTCGCTCGTCCAGTCTTAGGTTGGCTGGCGAAGGCGACGCGTCGAGGAGAAGGTTGAAGGCCGAGGCCGAGCACGCCCAGAGGCCGACATCGCCCATGAGGCGGGCGTCGGCGAGCGGTTTCTCGAGCGCGGCGTCGAAGAGCGCGCGGAAGGCGTCGCGACGCTGATGGATTTTTCCGCCAGCGAGGGCATAGGCGAGCGCGTCCCTCACCGCCCGCGCGTCCTGCGTGCCGATATCGGTGGTCGCCAGGAGCTTGGCGAACAGCGCGGCGGCCCCGTCGAAGCGTTTCTCGTTTCTCAGGTGCGGCTTGAGGCGCGCGAGCGTCGAGCCCGCGATCCCCTCCGCTTCTTCTTCTTCTGAAGAAGAAGAAGAGGAGGCCGCGCCCTCGATGACCCAGACGTCGTCGCTGAAGCGGAGGCGCTTGCGGGGCGGCAAGGCCTTGAGCGAGTCGGTCAGGCGACGTTCCGCGGCGCGGAGGCGCTCCTCGACGTCGATCAAGGCCCACTCGTGCCAGGCGTCTAAAGTGCCCGGAAGGAGCATCGCTTCGAGAGCGTCGTAATCCGGGTGCGACGAGGGGCCCAGCTTGCGGCACCGCGCCAAAAAGGCCCCCAACACCTTGTCGCCAAACAATTCGTCCGGCGGAACCCGCAACTTGGCGCGATAGACCGATCGTTCGTCGTCGCACGCGTCCCAAGGGAGCGCGCCTCGGAGCGCGAATAAAGCGACGTAGGCCGCCGCCTCGAGGTCGCACCGTCGCGTCGCCAGCTCGGCGGGCGCCTCGTGCGCGTGCACGCTCCAAAATTTAAAGCTCCCGATGTGTTTCCGGGGCGCGACTCTTTCTGTCGCCGTCCAAGGAGAGGCGAGACCAAAGTCGATAAGCGAAGCGTTCGCGCTCTTCAGACACACGTTCTGCGGCTTGAGATCGCGGTGCGCGAACCCCGCCTCGTGCAGCGTCTTCACGAGCCCCACCAACCGCGCCGCGAGGGCCCGCGCCGCCAGCGCGGGGGCCGGCCCCGCGCGCTCGACGTGAGCGACCACGTCGATGCCCACGTCCTCCATCGCCAGCACGTTAACGCTCTCCGAGTTTATGCTAAAGACCTCGAACTCGTGCGCCGGAAATCCCAAGGACGGCCTTGGCAGGGACCGGTACACCGCCACCTCGTTCTGCATCTGCCGCTTCTTCGCGCCGCACGACTCGAACTTGAGGACGGCCGCCTTGGATACCCCCTCCAACACCCACTCCCCGCGGTGGATCACGCCCGTCGCTCCCCGGGCGAGGAGCGCCCCGACGCGGAACCGACCTTCGCACAGCACGAGCCCCTCACCTATCTTCCGTTCCAGAGCCTCGCAGCTGCCCCGCATCAATAAATAAATAAATAAATATCTCAAGTCCCTCTTCGAGTCGGTCCGTCGACTGACTGACTGACTGCTAAGGGGGGGGGGGAGCGTGAAGGATGTGGCTGGGTCCGTCGACTGACTGAGGTGGTCCGTTGGTGGACACTAACTATGTGGTACGCTCTCCTCGCACCCCTCGCGGCCGCCGTGCGCGTCGGCGACCAGGTCCCCGCCTTCCGGGCCACCACGCACCTCGGCCGCACCGTCACCGACGCCTCGTTCCGCGGCCGGGGTCTCGTCCTTTGGTTTTACCCAAGAGCGGGCACCTCGGGCTGAACGAGGGAGGGCGAGAACTTCGAGTCCCTCGCTCGGAACTTCTCGGACCTCGGCTACGGTATCGCCGGCTGCTCGACGGACGACGTCGACTTTAACCTAAAATTCGCTACCGACCACAGTTTCTCCTTTCCGCTCATCAGCGATCCAAACGCCCGCGTCGTCGAGGCCTTTGGCGCCTGCAAGCGAACCGACTGCTCGAGCGCGGCGCGCATGACCTTCGTCATCTCGCGCCGCGGCCACCTCCTCCACATCGACCCCAAATTCGACCCCGACAACGGCCCCCGCAACCTACTCGACCTCATCGCCAAGATGCAGCGCCGGGCCCACGGCGCTGTCCGCCACCGCGCCTCCCTCTTCCGCATCTAGTTCTCTTATCGGGCGGCCCAGCCAATCTACCCGCGATGACGGCGCGCGCCTCCCTTTCTGCCTAGGTGCCGCGCCCGATGACGATGACTTTGTTGTTGCTTCGCGCCGCCCCGTGAAAGAAGAAGGAAAAAGAAAAGAGACGAGACTTCTCTTTTCCAAAGAAGAAAATTTTCATTTAAAACCAACCCTAGATTCATACCTTCTGTCATGATGGTGATGATACTGATGATCCCTAGGAATGCGGCGTGCCGAAGATGAGGATGTGGTGGTGCCTGCTGCCTGTCGCGGTGGGGTTTCGTAGCAGTACTACTTGCGTCTCGAAGACGCGGCTCGCCGCGCACCCCTTCGGGCACTCCTCGTCGTCCTCCGAGTACTACGCCCTCGTGTCCGACGAGAACCAGACCGTGGACTACTTGGGTCAGTCGACGTGGTGCGATCTGGTGCTGGTGTCCCAACAACAACAACAACAACAACAACAACAACAACAACAACAACAACAACAACAACAACAACAACAACAACAACAACAACAACAACAACAACAGGGGACGGACTGGAGCGACGAGATGTTCCGGTGGCTGCAAAGGGAAGGGCCGTCGTTCCACACGTCTCCAGCAGCCGAGGCTCGAGTGTATTGCACGAGGACGCTCAACATGCGGGCGATCAAGGCTATCGGGTACGACATGGACTACACGGTCGTCCACTACAAGTGGCGCAAGTGGGAAGAACTGGCGTACGAGTGCACCAAGGCGGTGCTCGCCGGGTACGGGTTTCCGGTGCGGGACCTGACGTTCGACGATCCCGATTTGGTGTGCCGGGGGCTCGTCGTCGACAAGGAGAACGGTAATTTGCTCAAGTTGGATCGGCACGGGTTTGTGAGACGAGCGATGCACGGGTACGAAAGGCTGAGCGAGGCAGAAATCGACGACAAGTACGGACGAATGATCGTCGACCTGAGGCATACGCGTTTTTCGTTCCTCAACACGCTTTTTTCGGTGAGCGAGGGCGTGCTGTACGCGCAGCTCGTGCGTAAATTGGACACGGGGGCGCTGGTGCGCGACGCCGTAGCTCCGTTCGACCCGTCGAAAGTCGAGACCTACGCGACCCTGTATCGCGCCGTGAGCAAGGCGCTGTCGCGCGCGCACACGCACGGCGCGTCGTCTTTAAAGGCGCGCGTCGCGCAGGATCCGTCGGTGTACACGCAGCGCGAGCCCGAGAAGCTGCGGTCGATGCTCGAGGACCAGCGCGCCGCGGGAAAATATCTCGCCCTCATCACGAATTCGGACTGGTGGTACACAGACACGATGATGAGGTACGTGATGGGCGACGACCCGGAATGGCGGCACTTCTTCGACGTGGTGTTCGTGTCGGCGCGCAAACCGTCCTTCTTCACGCCCGACCGGCTACCGTGCTACGAGCTCGTCGTGGACGAGGAGGCGACGGCGCCTCTCCTCCGCGAAACCTTCGAACCGAAATTCGGCGGCGTCTACTGCGGCGGATCGGCGTACCTGGTCGAAAAGTTGTTCGGGGTAACTGCCGACGATTTTTTGTACGTTGGCGACCACGTCTTCGTGGACGTAAACTCGGTCAAGGCGTCGATGCGGTGGCGCACGGCCCTCGTCGTCCAGGAGCTCGAGGCGGAGATCGCGGCCTACCAGCTCGAACTCGGAGACAGACTCGAGCTCGACGCGCTCCTCACGCGAAAGGACGAACTCAGCCAACGACTCAACCACCTCCGGTGCCACCTCCGGCGCTGGGACAGCACGGGGGAGCCGGGTCCCGTCGTCCGCGACCATCATGCGGCCACCGCGTGCCGCAAGGCGATGGCCGCCTTGCTCGCGTTAATGGTCGAGCTCGACGACGATATCGCGCCGCGCATCAAGCAGGACGGCGCCACTTTCAACAAGTACTGGGGTTTTCTCTCGCGCGCCGGCTACGACAAGTCCCACCTCCAGCGCCAGATCGAAAAATACGCCGACGTCTACACGGCGCGCGTCACGAACTTCGCAAGCTACACTCCATACCACTACTGGCGCGCCGCCTCCCAAACCCTCGCCCACGAACCCCTCGACGCTGACCCGGAACACGACCTCGACGACTGCGACGAACGCTACATCTAAAACTACTAAAATGGAAGAAGAAGAAGAAGAAGAAGAAGCTGTTTCGCTCGCCCTCAACGCCAAAGTCCTCGTCGAGGGTCTGGTCAAGGCGACGGAGCTCAACGGTTGCCGCGGCCGCGTCGTGGCGGCACCTACGACCGACGATCGCTGGGGTGTCGCCGTGCGGCTCGACACGCAAAAGCAGAAGGAGGTCCGGAAGCGGATCCGTGCCGCAAATCTCCGGCCCCACCCCGATTGGTCCGTGTTGTCGACCAAGCTTGAAAAAGGCACGTCCGACGAAGAGGAACGGAGAGGAGTGCTCGCGAACAGCCTGCTGACGACCACGAACACCCGGTCCAACTTGTTCCGGTTTCTGGCCTTCTCGATCGTCAACACCTACGCCCCCATCGACGTCGACTCGGCGCGCGACCTCCGGGGGACGCTCCTTGGCGAGGGCTATTCACCCCTAGACGCGGAGCTCGCGATGCACGCGCTCGAGGGCGACTACGTCATCAAGGGCGGCGTCGCGCCCGTGCCGCCCCAGGACGCCGTCCGTGCCGGTCCCGACGACCTCGAGTACGACCTCACGCCCGGCCACAAACTCTTCGATGCGCGAAAGTTCCGCGACGCCAAGCGCCTCGTCGCTCTCCGCTTGCCCTACGTCGTGAGAATTTCCAACCTCTGTCCCGTGCTCCGCGATATGCGCGAGCTCAAAGTCTTGGACCTCGGCGGCTCCCCCGGCGCCCTCGACGGCGAGGCTCTTCTGGCTTTAGCCTCGATCTGCCCCCTCCTCGAGCAGCTCTCGCTCGGCCACGACAACAAGTTTATCGACTTTTTGGACGCGAACGCCTCGCATGTTGACCGCTTCGTGCGCGCCAAGCCCCACCTCAGGTTCTTCCATCTCCTCCAGCGCCTCCAAAACGGCCTCGCGCCTAACGACACGCAGATCCAGGCCATCCTCCGCGACGCGGGTCTTTTTCTCCGCGAAATTCCGGATCGCGACAGACATCTCGCCTCCATGTCTAGCCGCGTAATCCACTACTGGCGCCAAGAGACCGAAGAGGGATGGTCCTCCATGTACTACGCAAAGCCCGACTTCCGAGACTATTACGAGTATCGCCACACGCGCGCCGCACAACAATCATCTCCATTCGACGACGACGACGACGACGACGACGATCAGAGCATGCTGCCCCCCGAGCCCATGGATGAAGACCTCTGATCTGGGAGTAACTGAATACACGTCTTTCGTTTCGTGGAGCCCTAGGGTGTCTGTCGGTCTGTCTGTCTGTCTGCCTGTGCGGTCCCGCTGAAGAGCCTCCATCCAGGGGATCACTGCCTTCTTTGCGGACGGAGTAAGTTTTGCTGCGCGGGGCTTTTTCCTACGGGCTAACGGTAGAACGATTGACTGTACGCATCTCTTGTCAGAGCGCTAAAGGGGGGGGTGGGGTGGCGGCCTATAATTTTTATTCCACGACGACGAAACGAAGAAGAGGCGCGTAGCTGTTTAATGAGAGCATCATGACCCCCTCTCAGAAACTGCTTTTGAAGAAAAGGACGAGTGCCGCCATCCACCCACCAAAGGCGCAGAGGGTGTTATTGTAGTGTTTTTATTTTATAAATAAGAAAGGAAGGAAAGAACGCGAAGTTGATTGTGGTATCATAAAAAAAGGCCAGTGGGCCCTAGAGGTCGGGCTGCTTCTTCTTCTTGGTCGTCGTGGTCTTCTTCTTCTTCTTCTTCTTTTTAGGGGCGTTCTTCGCCGCAGCGGCCTCTTGCTCTTCTCGAAGTCGTTGTCGCTCGGCCTCTGCCTCGGCTTCGGCCTCCTCTTGGAGGCGTCGCTTCTCGGCGGCCTCCTCTGCGAGAATCTCGGCCATGAGGTCGTCGGCGTCCTCGTCGTCCTCCGGGAGGGGCTCGTCGGTGCCGGACGCGAGAGAGGCGCAGTCGACGTCGACGTCGGGGGCCGCGAGAGGGGCACGCAGGGGGGCCGTGCCAATTTTCCCCGAGAGCACACCGCGCAGAAAGGAGCGGAGGTCTCTGGGGGCAAAGTTTCCGACGTAGGGGGCGTAGCGCTGCTTTTTCGGGGCGTACGCAACGAGGGTCGGGAGTTTCGAGGGGTCGACGTCGAAGGCGAGGGCCGTCTCGAGGTGGCACGCGCCGTCGAGCCAACCGAAGGCATAGGGGGAGGAAGCCTCGGCGAGCGCGGCCTCCTTTGCCGCCTCGAGCTCGGTTTCGAACGAGGGACGACCATACTGGTCGAGGAGAAATATGGCGCAGAGATCCCGGGCGCAGACCGCGTCGAAAGCGCCGGGCTCGGAAGCGAGGTCGACTACGCCCTTGCTACTAGTAGCGGCGGCCGTCTTCCGACGTCGGGTCGTGCCTGAGGCTAAGTAGCCGTCGCGGAGCGCAGTCGCCGCGTCCGGGTCAAGCTGCGTGAACAGCATCTCGACGAAGGCCGTGATCGAGGCGAAGGTTGGCGGACCGAACGCGGCTCTATCGTAGTGCGCGAGGCCGATCGATACCGCGCCCGCGGGGGCTTTGCCTTCTGCCGGCGTCGCGTGGAATGCCATGATCGCCGGGGGCTTTGTGATCTGGAATCGCTCCATCACCGACCGGTCTGCCGGCCCTTGGACGACGACGTACTGGGCGACGCGCACGCCCGTCGTCTTCGAAAGGAGCCTGCCGACCGCTTTGACTCCGACCGAGACCTCGTCCTTGGTGGAAAACACGATGATGCCCATCGGCGGCACGTCCGGGAGACTCAGAGCCTGCTGCATAAAGGTGTCGAGGTTTCCGCCGCCAACCAACGTCACGTCGTCGGCGGGTACGCTCGCTGCGGCGGCCTCGTAAGCGCCTTTGGCGTCCGCGAACTCGCCCAATAATTCGCTACTATCGCCAAATTTGTAAGCGCGCCACTTATCAGCATCGAGGCCCTCGCATTCGGGGGGTCCGTCGCACACGACAGCCTTGAGAGTTCCCGAGCCGTCGAGGCTCGCGATCTTCGCAGCGACGTCCGCGCCGGGGTCGACGTCCTTGGCGCACAGCACGACTGCGGCCTCTTCTCTGAACGCGAGCGCGTTCAACTCCGCAGACGTTGTCGCAATCGCCGGCGACACAGCGCCCCACGCGGATTTCTTATCTTCTTTGGGAGGGGGGTTCGCCGCCTTTTCCTTCAAGGCGTGGCTTTCGAGCCACGCGAGGACCTCGGACCTGTTCTTGAGCGACCCGGAGAACTTTTCTTCGACGCCCGCGCCGTCCTTCTCCAGAGCGACGAGAATAGGCAAGGCCTCGCCCTCTGCGACAAAGCGTGCCGCGAGGTCTGAGGCGGCGGGGACCTCAAAGAGCACCAGCCGCCCCCGGAGAGCCCCGCCCAGGGACTTGGCGAGGGGACTCGTCGTGGAGCGCTCGGTACAGAGGACCGCCTTTGGGATTTTAGATCCGAGGATGTCTGCCTCCGAGGTCGCGCGGACCACAACGTCTCCCGGGAGCTGCCTGGTGATCCAGCGCTTCAATCCGGCTGCAGAGAACCCCGACTCGAGCAGCTCGGTCCAGACGGCAACGTCGCGCGTCGGTTTGTTCGTATAAGGGTTCAGGGTCGAGGCGCCCGAGATGGCGACCACGGCCGGCACCCGCGCCACGTTGAGGCGTTTTCCGATTTTCTGACCCACCCCCGAGCTCACGTCGAGAGCCGCGGCCTTCACGCCGAGGCTCGCGCCCACCTCGACCGCGGCCGCGCTCAGGTCGCCGGCGATCGCCTCGCAGGCATCGCACCCCGAGCTCGCGTACAATGACACCATCCACAAGGCCGAGTCGTCGCGCAGCACGGCGTCGTCGAACGCGGCGGCGCTCTCGAACTTTGAGAAGACGTGGCCATCCTCCTCGTACAATGCGGCGGCGGCGGCGGCGGCGAAAACTAACAAAAGAAGCAGCTTCATTTTCGTCGCGCCGCGTGTCATTATTCTTGGTCCGTTGGAAGGAAGACCGTTAAAATAATAAGAAGAAGTGGCCGGCGGCGGGCAGGAGGTTGAAACATAGGGTTCAAGATCAGAGTTGTCTCCGCGAGGAGAATGGAATGTTCGGGGGAGCGCAAGCGCGACGGCAAGGCGCGGGTTTTTTTTTGTTCGGAACTCGGTCGCCGGCTGGTCTCCCGCCGCCTCATGATGGGCGCCGGACAGGTTTTTGTCTCGCTCGCTATCCCGAGCCGCGTGACGGTCCGCCGTCGCTCGCCACGACGCGGTTGGTTTATCACGAGAAAAACCGGAAGACGTCCCAACAACAAGTCTTGCGTCCTCCTATAGGTAATTTCTATTTCCTAGTGACTTCTTCTATAAAGAAAATACGGAAGAAGACCACGGAGGATTAAGCTCTAGAAAGAGGGTTAGTTATTTATTCGAAAAAAGGATAAATGGCCCTCGAGACGTTCAAGCGCGCGCTCGAAGAACCCGCCCGCGGCGTGGAGGCGTCGATACTCCAGGAGGAAACAGTGATCGAAGGGTTGCGGTCGTTGCTCGTCGACGCCGAGGGCTTCAGCGGTGCGAACGAGGCGACCGAGTTCGTGAGCCTGGTCGCCTTGGAATCTTACATGCGACTCACGAGGGAGGTGACCCGGGAGATCGCCGAGGTGGCGATGGAGCGTCTCATCCAGGGCGGGGACGAGGCGATGTGGCTCGCCTGCGCGACCTGCGGCAACGAGGCCGCCGCCGAACGTGACGAGGAAGAAGAAGACGAGGCGTCCAGGGCGCCGACGATGATCGCGTCCCTCGTGGAGTCGGGGATCCTCACGACCGACCAACTCTTCGCGCTCCCCGAACTCCAGGCGTGGCTCGCAGCCCGGCGGTTCGAGGGGCCCGTCACGGATATTCTGGGAGATCCCTGGTTCGTGGAAATGATCCGGTTCCTCGGCCCGCGCGAGCTCCCGCGTTCGCTGAAATTACCCACCCTAAGGCCCCTCCTCGCCTTGGAAGCGACCAACTGGAACGCGGTCCACACCCTCAAGACCGACAGCTGCAAAGGCCTCGAGCTTCTCCTCCAACGACTCGGGGGGCTCTCGAGCCTCGACGTCAGCAACTCGGGCGCCACCGACGCGTCGCTCGCGGCGGCCCTCGCGGTCTCGCCCAAGACCCTCACGTGCCTCGATGCGACGAGGAACGAGCTCACTTCCGCCTCGGCGATCAAAATTCTGGAATCCTTTCCGAACATTTGCCGCCTGCGCATCGGAAATAACCGCGACGTCGACGGTCGTATTATCGAACATCTCTCGCGCCGCGCCTCGCGTTTCGAGACTCTGAGCCTCCGCCGCTGCGACCTGCGCAACGCGGGCACCTTCGCCGTCGCCAAGGCGCTGGGCTCCCGCATCAAGCACCTCGACCTTTCCTACAACTTCATCGAGTGCCAGGGCGCCGCGAGGCTCGCCGATTTCCTCGAGACCAACAGCTCCCTCGCCTCGCTCGCCCTCGCCTTCAACTCGATACAAGACAAGGGCGCCGCGCGCCTCGCCCATGCCATGATCCTCAACCACACCCTCGCCCACCTCGACGTCCGCCACAACAACCTAACCCGCTCGGGCATATCCTCGCTCAAGCACGCCGAGCACCGCCGCCGCCGCCCCGGCCGCCGCCGCCTCCGCGTGACCGTGTGACGCGGGGATTGTGTAAAGGGAATTAAAACGGCATCATCATCATCATCATTACCAAGAATCATCACTGAAAGCAAAAAACGGCGGCATCGGGCGGCGGCATTTGTTTAATAAACTTCGCCCTCCGTCGCGGTTGTTGTCGTCGGTTCGATCGCCGGCTGCGTCCAGCGGTTGTTCGGGGCCGGGGGGGGTCGCGCCGCCGAGGCCCTTTTCAAGAGGAGGTCTTGCTCGCGGAGGCTGCGGGCCAGCTGGGCCGAGAGGTCGGCCGCGCGTCGCTCCGCGATGGTCGCCTTTTCGCGCAATTTAGCGTTGGTCGCGAGCTGAGCCTCGAGATCGGCAGACGCGGAAGCGAGGCGGATCTCGAGGTCCCGGTCGTAGGCCGAAAGCTTGGCGACAATACCCTCCTCCTCCTCGAGCCGCGCCGCCGCCTGCTGGTCTGCGAGCTGCCTCTCGTTGGCCAATTTCGCGAGGTTGGCGCGATGCCGCTCGGCTTGCCGAGAATGCGCCGAGCGGGCCTCGTCGTTCGCCTTGCGCGCCGCGCCCAGCGCCTCCGAAAGTCGTCGCCGCTCGGCGTCCGCGTCGCGCTGGGTGTCTGCGAGGCGCTTCGCGGCCTCCGCGCGTTCGTCATCCAACGTTTTATGGAGCCTCGCGACGTCCTTTTCGCGCGAAGCGAGCGTCTCGGCCAAGTCGCCGACCTTGGCCTGGGCGGCGGCCGCGTCGGCCGTCGCCGCGCGGAGATCCTCCTCGAGCTCCGATGATTCGAGCTGCTGGTGCCGCCGGGTTGAGGAGGAGGACGACGACGACGCGGACGCGTCTGGCTTCTTCTTGCGGTCGCGCAGCAGCTTCGCGACCTGGATCTCGGCGTCGAGACGCTTCTTCTCCTGCGGCGCGACGAGCTCGGCGACCCGCGCCTCGAGGCCGTCGAGCTCGGCCCGGACCGCCGCGCGCGCCCGGTGTGCTTGGTCGGCCTCGCGCTTCGCGCGGTCGGCGCGGGCCGTCGCCGTCGCCGCGCGCTCGACGGATTTCTTGAGGTCGACGTCGCGGTCCCTTAGTCTCGCCGCAAACTTTTCGGCGAGCGCCTTGACGTCGCGCTCCTTCTCGTCCAGAAAACGCTGGGCGTCGGCCCTGCGCGCCGCCCTTTCCGCCTCGAGCTCGCGCTTGACCTGGGCCTCGCGCGCGGCCGCTTTGTCGCGCGCCAACAGCGCGTTCTCCGACTTCTCCTTGGCGTCTCTCGCGGCCTGCGCGACCGTCGCCTCGCGCGCCGCGTACGCCGCCAACTGCTTCTCCATGCCCGACATCACGCGGAGCATGCCCGCGTTGTCGGCGCGCGCCGTCTCGAGCTCCCGCAGGTCCCGGCGCGCCTTTTCGGTCGCCGCGTCGCCCTCGCGCGTCCGCGCCGCGAGCGCCTCCTGCAGCTCTCGCGCTCGGCTCGACGCTTCCTGGACCTTGCCCCAGAGCTCGTCGCCGTCCGTCTCGACCCGCCGAGCGAGCTCGGCGATCGTTCGCGTCTTCTCCTCCACATCCTCCCGCAATGCCTCGTTCTGCTGGTGCAGGCTCGAGAGGCCCTCTTTCAACTCGCCGATCTGACCGCGCGCGGTCGCGAGCTCGCCGCCGCGACTCACGTGACGCTTTTCGAGCGCTTCGCACGCTTCGCGCCGCGCGCCGGCCTCGGCCTCCAGCTCGCGACACTTATCCTGCGCCTCCCGAAGACTCGCCGCGAAAGCCCGCGCCTCGGCCTCGCGGCCCTCGAGCTCGACCGTCGCGCGCTCCACCTCCTTTCGCAGCGCCGCGCTTTCCTCCGCCACCAAAGCGTTCTCCGACGTCAGTATCTCCACCCGCGACCTCAAATCCTTCACGGCGCCCTCCTCGCGGGGGGCTGGCGACACCTGCTCGGCGAGCCGCACGCGGAGCTCGTCGTTCTCGGCAATGATGGCCTCGGCCCGACCCCGGAGCTTCCGGACGTCCTCCCTGGTCCTCGACAGCTCGCTTTCCACCTCGGACACCCGCCGCTGCGCCAAGGCGACGAACTTCCGCGCCCACGCCGGCGCCGACTTGGCGGCCTCGGCGACTTCCGACATGTCGCCGCCAGACTCGACCTGAGCCCTCACCTCCTCCATAACATCATGCTCGAAACGACTCTGATTAATTGGGTTAATCCTAACTACTAATCGACAGATGTTTGTCTGTTTGTTTGTTTGTTTGTTTGTTTGTCCCTCGATTTAGGGTAAGGATCAGGTAGGCGCGAGAGTAAGGATCAGGTAGGTGCGAGAGCCAGACAGTGATCCTCCAAGCCGTCTACGGCGACCTCGCAGACTATTTCCACGACCCGCGGCGGCTCTTTCAGCGCTCCATTCTCACGCCCCGTCGAAACGATGTTGTCGATGCTGACAACGCGCGCATGACCGCGGCCTTTTTTTCCCGGAGACGAGGCGTCGGAGTTCTTTTCGGCCGACTAGGTTGGGTCGGACGACGACGCCTCGCTCTTTACAGTCGAGTTTTCAACTCCCTGACAGCCAACGGCATGCTGACTTTGATCGCGAGCTTAAAGTCTTCGCAACCTCGACCCGTCTCACGGCCACTGCAACGGTACCAGATACATGATCGATCGTGTTGTGTCACCGAGGCTCCTCCAACCTGTATCCCTTAAGGCCCGCCGACGCCAAACGATCAACAAGAGCCAGGGCTAGACGCCCCGCGAGGTCGGCGTCCTCTCGCCCAAGCCCGTCTTCTGTCACGTCCAGCTCTACGTGGCTCTCTGTCGATCGGCAACCCCGAGGGTATGCTCTTCTGAGTCGACGACTCCACCCTACCCCACACGTGCTGCGCAATACCGATAAGCCCCCTCCCGGCGTCTACACGCGCACTGTAGGTGAACTTGCTGGGACCAGGTGAACTTACTGGGTCTAGACATTGGGACTAGGTGAAGTGAGTGACCAGGTGAACTTACTGGGACCAGGTGAGCTTACTGGAGTTTTTTGACAACTCAAACTCAAAGGTTGGCGGCGCGTGCGGATCAAAGCTGCTTAGATTAGCGGAGGTGAGAGCGACGAGCTCAAAGGAGAGTGGGGTGAGTGGGCGTGAGCACGAGTGGGTTTACGCCGGGATAGAGATTGGGACTAAGTGAACTAACTGACCAGGTGAACTTACTGGGACCAGACCTGAACTTACTAGGGTTAGAGATAGGGACTAGGTGAACTTACTGGCCTGCACTTGTTGAGGATTATTATTCAGTTTGTTTTCGAACCAACGGACCGCATCTCATCCCTGCTGTCGCTCATTTTCAAACGGTGGCATCTTTAAGGTCATCGTGCGTGTTTAAAAAAGACCGCCCATCGGGCTGGCTGGCGGGGGATAGGATCGAGTTTAGGCGCACACTCAAAGGATATAAGGGGCGGAGCGTGCGCTGAATAAAAGCAGCTTAGATTGGCGGGAGTCCGACGACCGTCGAGCAGAAAAGGAGAACTCTGAACTTTGTGGTCAGCATCGGGTTAGTGTAGCCTCGAGAGGGTTGTGCCGTCGATAAGTGATGCGTTGATGACTCGAGGGTCTTGAATGAGGACTTGTGCCGTCTGCGGAGGAGCCTGGTGCCCGCAGCAGTTGGGGTCGAAGGCGCTTGCTTGAACTGGGTCGTCGAGACTGAAAGCGGGTGCGTTGGACTTTGTCACAAGGGCGACCTGTTTCCAAATGAGAGACAATTAATTGTCCGGTCGGTTCACGGAGGAAGGGCGTCGCGTCATCGCACCACGGCTCGCGGAGATGAGCGCGGAGGAGTACGCTTTCATCACGGATCGTCGACGTCGCGTCCGGCGCTGACTACTCCGCGATGTTTCGGTGATAGTGAACATACGCAGGTGCTCCTCGTGATGTTGCTGTTGGAAACTAGGCGTCATTCTGAAGATTCGGAAAGAGAAGTCTTCGAAGGCTCGAGGCCTGCGACGTGGGCCTTCTACCACTCGGCGAAAGCAGGGAAGTCAAGCGAGTCAAGGGCGTTCGCGCTGTTCGAGGTCATAAAACAAGCGGCGGCAGTTCTCGCTAACGAGGTTGCATTCATCTTTGGGAGGCACGCGCGTTGTCGGAATCACTGAACCCCCTAGACACCAGCGAGCCATCGGAGAGCGCGAGGCAGAATCGCGCGCCACAGCTCGCCGTCCTATGATGGACCAACGTCATTGCTATCACTATCGTCTTAAAATTCGTCAGGCGACATGCCGGCGGCGCGGAGGATTTGGAATGTAGACGTCCCTCGGCGAGACAAACGAAGGAATGAGCCGAGTCGTCTACCAGAACGCTGTCATCTCCTCAGCCTCCTCAACGAACCAGCTGTCGTACCAGCCACGATACACTGCCGGCAGATCACCATTGTCCACGGCCATCCCAAAGTTCCAATGGTAGTAGAAGCTTGTGAACAGGTGGTCTATCAGAAGGCGCGGCGAGTGCCTGGCCTGGGCGACAAGAAGGCTCAGATGGTGATGGTATCCTTCGTTCGGGGTGAAAAGTGCCACGGGTAGTGAGAACAACCATTCCATCACCGTTGCGCCCCTGCTCGACCTTGCACATCCCCCCCTGTCAGCAGTCGACCTTCAAAGACTTTGCAGACAGACAGACACTGCTCCGCCGCTTCGACGTTGCCGCCCTCAGCTTCGTCGCCAGAGCACTTGGCGCAGATCCGCGTCAGGTTTTTGACTCCACCGGCATCGTCCTCCAACGCCTCCGTCTTCCTGCTCGAAGTGGGGGTGGCGGCATTCGCTCCTGCGCCGACCTCAGCCCCGCCGCCTTTGTTGGCACGGCGGCCCAGGCCCTCCCACACCTCGTCGACCTTCGCGATCCTACGGGTGCCTTGGAGGTCCCTGGCTACCTCCCCCGCCTCGCCTCGGTCCTGGGTGCCACTTCTTTTCGCACAGGTAACGAGTTGCACCGTTGGCACCACCTCCTCGCATCCGGTTGCCGCCTGGGGCGAGCACTCGAGACTGCGTGGGACGGACTTCGGGCTGATCTCCGTACCACGCTGGCTTACCACGGCGGCGCTGGTTCCGGCGACCCCGCCAACGTTCATCTCGTCGACGGTCCTCTCTCCCACGAGTTCGTCTCCATGGGCGTCCTCGTCGACCCCACCATCTCGACACCCGTGCTCATACCCCAACTCCAGCGTGCTCTAACCTCCCAGCGCGAGACAGCTCGGGCCACTGCACTCCAGCGCCTTGCGGCCACCCTTCCCATCACCGAAGCACTTCGAGTAGCGGCGTCCTCATGGGATCGCTTCTCGACCACGTTCATCAGCTCGTGGCCCAGCTCTGGCCTTCAAATCCCCAACCGCTGCTGGGCTGAGATGTGTGCCCAGTACTTTGGCTACCCCTCTCCAGCTTGTTTGGGCCTCGTGGGCACTCGCATTCTGGGCACTGACGTCGCTCTCGACGCTCACGGCAAGGTGCTTCTCACGCAGGCCAACCTTGTCAACCGCGGAGGAGCGCGGACCACCTGGCATGACGGCCAGCTCGACTGCGTCCACGGCAGCGTCAAAGAGGCCGGCATCCCAGCCCTGTCCGAGGTTTTCGGCATCTTTGCTGACGTCGTCGCCCCTACCATTCGCACGCGCCTCTACGGCCGGTACCGAGGCAATCTCGCCCGACGTCAAGTCGTCCCAGACATCCTCACCACGCTCGACAACAAGGAGCAACTCTACGACATCAAAACCCTCGCTTGGGGTTCGTTGTACACCGCCCACGCCCTCCATCCCTCCCACCCGTCGCCTGTCGATCGGCGCGCAGCGCAAGTCCACTCCGAATACCTCGCTCACGCCCGCGGCATCGACGCCATCATCCCCCAGCCGGGTACAGCACCACCGCCTGGCTTCTTGGGCCCTGTCGAACAGCGGCTACGTAGCTACGGCACCGTCGCCGGCCTCGTCTTTGGTGCCTTCGGTGAGGCCAGCGCGGCGTGCCACGCTCTCGCCCAAACATGCGCAGAGCGCATCGCTGCGCGGACCTGGGTGACAAGCGGCTGCGCCAACTTCACAGAGGCAAAGGCGGCCCAAACTCGCCGCATCTACCGTGAGTGGGGGATCGCCAACGCATTAGGCCGGGCTCGCTGTGCCCTCACCGCCCTCACCCATGTCGCCGCCTCGGGGAACCCCACCCAGGCCGCCCGATCCCAGCAGGACGTCACCCTTCGTCGCACATACGTCCGGCGGCAGCATGCGTACGACCTACGGGCGGGGCCCGTCCTCTCTTCGCCTGCCCCACGCCTCGGCGATGACCCCGACTAGGTCCCGCGTACTTATCTCCGCCCGTCAGGCACATCCCTCATACCCCACAAACCCACCCACATCCTTCATGCTCCCCCCACACACACCCCCTCTTAGCAGTCGACATTTAAAGACAGACAAGTGCAGGCCAGTAAGTTCACCTAGTCCCAATCTCTAACCCCAGTAAGTTCACCTGGTCCCAGTAAGTTCACCTAGTCCCAATCTCTAACCCTAGTAAGTTCGGCGTAAGCCCACTCGTGCTCACATCCACTCACCCCACTCTCCTTCGAGCCCGTCCCATTCACCTCCGCCAATCTAAGCTGCTTTGATCCGTACACGCCGCTAGCCTTTGCGTTCACTCTAAAAACCCTAGTAAGTTCACTTGGTCCCAGTAAGTTCACCTGGTCACTAAGTTCACCTAGTCCCAATCTCCAACCCCAGTAAGTACACGTGGTCCCAGTAAGTTCACCTACAGTGCGCGTGTAGACGCCGGGAGGGGGCTTATCGGTATTGCGCAGCACGTGTGGGGTAGGGTGGAGTCGTCGACCCAGATGAGTATATCCTTGGGGATGCCGATCGACAGAGAGCCACGTAGAGCTGGACGTGGCAGAAGACGGGCTTGGGAAAGAGGACGCCGACCTCGCGGGGCGTCTGGACCTGGCTCTTGTTGATCGTTTGGCGTAGGCGGGCCTTAAGCGATACAGGTTTGAGGAGCCTCGGTGACAACGACACGATCGATCATGTATCTGGTACCGTTGCAGTGGCCGTGCGACGGGTCGAGGTTGCGAAGACATTAAGCTCGCGATCAAAGTCAGCATGCCGTTGGTTGTCAGGGAGTTGAAAACTCTACTGTAAAGAGCGAGGCGTCGTCTTCCGACCCAGCCTAGTCAGCCGAAAAGAACTCCGACGCCTCGTCTCCGGGAAAAAAAGGCCGCGGTCATGCGCGCGTTGTCAGCATCGACAACATCGTTTCGACGGGGCGTGAGAATGGCGCGCTGAAAGAGCCGCCGCGGCTCGTGGAAATAGTCTGCGAGGTCGCCGTAGACGGCTTGGTGGATCACTGTCTGGCTCTCGCGCCTACCTGATCCTTACTCTCGCGCCTACCTGATCCTTACCCTAAATCGAGGGACAAACAGACAAACAGACAGACAGACAAACATCTGTCGATTAGTAGTTAGGACAGACAGACCCGTCAGGCACATCCCTCATACCCGCAAACCCACCCACATCCTTCATGCTCCCCACACACACCCCCCCCTCTTAGCAGTCGACATTTAAAGACAGACAGACAGACACCCTTCTTAATGGACATCCGAGACCTCGAGCTCAAGGGCCTCCTCTCGGCCGCCGAGGCTCGCGAGGTCGTCGCGATGCGCGACCGGTTCGAAAGGGCGCGCCCCGAGGACCGGGCCTCGCTCCTCCGGTACATTCTCCACGAACTCCGCGTCGACCGCCTCTGCCGGCTCCGTTCGCGGAAGACCAAGGTCAACGGCGGCGGCGGCCGCAAGTTCGTCCTGTCGCTCTACGAGCGCCTCGTCAGAGTCCATGGCAGCGACCCGCGAACCTGGATCGACTACCTCGCTCTGGTAAAAAAGCGCGGCCACCGCAAGCTCGCCTCTAAGCTGTACGCGAGAGCTCTCCAGCTGCACCCGACCTACCCGCCCCTCTGGATCGACGCCGCCGAGTGGCAGTGGTCGCGGAGCGCCAACGAGCGCGCCGTGCGCCGCACGCTCAAGCACGCGCTCCAGCTCCTTCCGGAAAACAAAGATATTTGGATGGCTACCCTCAAGTTTGAGCTCGCCGTCCTCGGCCGCGACGACGACCGAGGAGGCCCGGTTACCCTCGAGGCCGCGGTCCCAGACGGTGCCCTCGCGAGGCGCATGTTGATGCTGCTCCCTGCGTCGCCCCAAGCTGCCCTCCTCCTCGGCCACCTGAAGGCGACCGACGAGGCGAACCTCCTCTTACCGCCGTCTCGACATCATCACCATCATACGATGTCGGCCCAAAAGAACGACCCTATCGCCGCGCTCGTCGTCCACACCGCGGCCTCCGCTGCCCTCGCCGCCTTGCTCCCCGAAGCGGCGGAAGAACCCCAAGAAAACAACAACGAGAACGCCGTTGCGACTGTGCGTTCCTCGTCGCACCCGGCAGCGCGGGCTTGGACGGTCGGCGTCTTCGGACGAAATTGTAGTTAGAAGCCCGCCGGCAGGGTCTTGCGCTTTTTTCGGGTCCCGAAGGAGTGCTGCCCGGCGGCGGCGTAGAGTTGGGCCCGCTTTCGGCTCGCGAGGCACCAATTGTCGGGGTCGTCGTCGCGCGTGTTCACGAAGAGCTGGGGATTTGTCGTGCAAAAGGTCCACGACGAGTAGGAAAAGAGGCGGTCCTTGTCGTCGAAGCGTCTTTTTTGTATCGAGCCGGCCCTCGTGTCGAGGAAACCCTCCCATCCTCGCGCGACGTTTCCGTGCGGGGTCTTCTCGAGGTAGTCCCCTTCCTTCTGGTAAATGTGCTGCTCGATGGCGGCGAGCGCCTCGCTGCACTCGGCCTCGAACTCGGCCGCCTGCTGCTCCTCCCGCACCATCTCGGTAGCGTCTACTTACTGATGATGACTTACCCTAATTAATGACGACGTCACGCGCGGTCGCCCTCGTCATCATCGCGGTGATGCGGGGGGTGCGCGCGCACATCTCGCCGCGCACCGTCGTGCTAGTCCGCCACGGCGCCGTCAACAGAGTCGCAGGCGGTGTCCCGCCCAACGCGCTCTATGGCGGTGACATCGACGTCCCGCTCTCGCTGCGAGGCGAGGCCGAGGCGCGCGCCGCGGCGGCCTACGTCGCGGACCGATGGCAGGTCTCGAGCGTCTGGGCCTCGCCCTTGCAGCGCGCGGTCTACGGGGCTAGGTGTATCGCCGACGCGGCAGGCGTGTCCGACGTCGCGCAGCTCGAAGCCTTCCGCGAGATCAGGCGTGGCACCTGGCTCCGTCGCACCCCCGACGAGATCGAGGGCCTAACGCCTGGCGGCATGGAAGCCTTTTTGCGAGACACGGCCTACCGCCCCCCGGGCGGCGCCGAGTCGATCGACGACGTCCAAAGACGCGCGCTCGGTGCCCTCCGCGACGAGATCCTCCCTGCCCTCGAACCGGGCCGCGTGGCCGTCCTCGTCTCTCACCTCTACGTCACGCGGGCCCTCCTCGCCACCGCGCTCCCCGGCACCTCCATCCCCGACATCGACGTCCCGACCGCCTCCATCGCGGCCCTTGCCTTTGACGACACTTTCCGCGAGGCGACCGTCCTCTGCCGCGGCATCAAGCCCGACCTTCTCGCCGCCGATCTGGCAACGGTCGAGGCCGTGGCGGTCGACGCCGAGACCTAATAATAAATAACCCCCCTTGTTCTTTGGGGAACTTATTCCCTTATGCGCAGAGCGCATCGCTGCGGGCACCTGGGTGGCAAGCGGCTGCGCCAACTTCACAGAGGCAAAGGCGGCCCAAACTCGCCGCATCTACCGTGAGTGGGGGGTCGCCAACGCATCATTCGGCCGGGCTCGCTGCGCCCTCACCGCCCTCACCCATGTCGCCGCCTCGGGGAGGAGCCCCACCCAGGCCGCCCGCTCCCAGCAGGACGTCACCCTTCGTCGCACATACGTCCGGCGGCAGCATGCGTACGACCTCCGGGCGGGGCCCGTCCTCTCTTCGCCTGCCCCACGGCTCGGCGATGACCCCGACTAGGTCCCGCATAATCATCTCCGCCCGTCAGGCACATCCCTCCTACCCCACAAAACCACCCCCAACATCCTTCATGCCCCCCCCACACACCCCCCTCTTAGAAGTCGAGACCTTTATAAAAACTTATTCCCTTATTATTATAACAAGTGCAGGCCAGTAAGTTCACCTAGTCCCAATCTCTAACCCCAGTAAGTTCACCTGGTCCCGTTACGTTCACCTGGTCAGTAAGTTCACCTAGTCCCAATCTCTAACCCCAGTAAGTTCGGCGTGAACCCACTCGTGCTCACACCCACTCACCCCACTCTCCTTTGAGCTCGTCGCTCTCACCCCCGCCAATCCAAGCTGCTTGGATCCGCACGCGCCGCCAACCCTTGAGTGTACTCTAAAAACCCCAGTAAGTTCATCTGGTCCCAGTAAGCTCACCTGGTCACTCAGCTCACCTAGTCCCAATCTCCAACCCCAGTAAGTACACCTGGTCCCAGTAAGTTCACCTACAGTGCGCGTGTAGACGCCGGGAGGGGGCTTATCGGTATTGCGCAGCACGTGTGGGGTAGGGTGGAGTCGTCGACCTAGAAGAGCAAATCCTCGGGGTTGCCGATCGACAGAGAGCCACGTAGAGCTGGACGTGACAGAAGACGGGCTTGGGCAAGAGGACGCCGACCTCGCGGGGCGTCTGGCCCTGGCTCTTGTTGATCGTTTGGCGTAGGCGGGCCTTAAGGGATACAGGTTGGAGGAGCCTCGGTGACACGACACGATCGATCATGTATCTGGTACCGTTGCAGTGGCCGTGCGACGGGTCGAGGTTGCGAAGACTTTAAGCTCGCGATCAAAGTCAGCATACCGTTGGTTGTCAGGGAGTCGACAACTCGACTGTAAAGAGCGCGGCGTCGTCTTCCGACCCAGCCTAGTCGGCCGAAAAGAACTCCGACGCCTCGTCTCCGGGAAAAAAAGGCCGCGGTCACGCGCGCGTTGTCAGCATCGACAACATCGTTTCGACGGGGCGTGAGAATGGCGCGCTGAAAGAGCCGCCGCGGGTCGTGGAAACAGTCTGCGAGGTCGCCGCAGACGGCTTGGAGGATCAGTGTCTGGCTCGCGGGCCTAACTGATCCTTACCCTAAATCGAGGGACAAACAGACAGACAAACAAACAAACAGACAAACATCTGTCGATTAGTAGTTAGGACAAGTGCAGGCCAGTAAGTTCGCCAGTAAGTTCACCTAGTCCCAATCTCTAACCCCAGTAAGTTCACCTGGTCCCAGTAAGTTCACCTAGTCCCAATCTCTAACCCCAGTAAGTTCGGCGTAAGCCCACTCGTGCTCACATCCACTCACCCCACTCTCCTTCGAGCTCGTCGCTCTCACCTCCGCCAATCTAAGCTGCTTTGATCCGTACACGCCGCTAGCCTTTGCGTTCACTCTAAAAACCCCAGTAAGTTCACTTGGTCCCAGTAAGTTCACCTGGTCACTAAGTTCACCTAGTCCCAATCTCAAACCCCAGCAAGTTCACCTGGTCCCAGTAAGTTCACCTACAGTGCGCGTGTAGACGCCGGGAGGGGGCTTATCGGTATTGCGCAGCACGTGTGGGGTAGGGTGGAGTCGTCGACTCAGAAGAGGATATCCTCGGGGTTGCCGATCGACAGAGAGCCACGTAGAGCTGGACGTGGCAGAAGACGGGCTTCGCCAAGAGGACGCCGACCTCGCGGGGCGTCTGGCCCTGGCTCTTGGTGATCGTTTGGCGTCGGCGGGCCTTACGGGATACAGGTTGGAGGAGCCTCGGTGACACGACGCGATCGATGATGTATCTGGTACCGTTGCAGTGGCCGTGCGACGGGTCGAGGTTGCGAAGACATTAAGCTCGCGATCAAAGTCAGCATGCCGTTGGTTGTCAGGGAGTTCCCGAAAACTCGACTGTAAAGAGCGAGGCGTCGGCTTCCGACCCAACCTAGTCGGCCGAAAAAAAGAACTCCGACGCCTCGTCTTCGGGAAAAAAAGGCCGCGGTCATGCGCGCGTTGTCAGCATCGACAACATCGTTTCGACGGGGCGTGAGAATGGAGCGCTGAAAGAGCCGCCGCGGGTCGTGGAAATAGTCTGCGAGGTCGCCGTAGACGGCTTGGAGGATCACTGTCTGGCTCTCGCGCCTACCTGATCCTTACTCTCGTGCCTACCTGATCCTTACCCTAAATCGAGGGACAGACAAACAAACAGACAAACAAACAGACAGACAAACATCTGTCGATTAGTAGTTAGGATAACCCCTGCTGCTCGTGATGTGGTGGTGGCTCCTGGCCGTGGTCGGCGCGTGCGCCTGTGTGCTGCGGTGGCGACGACGACGGCGAAGGCGGCCGGTGATCGCGTTTCTGCACCCGTACTGCGCCTCGGGCGGCGGCGGCGAGCGCGTGCTGTGGGTCGGCGTCGCTGCGCTCGCGAAGGCCTTCCCCAAAACACAGCTCCTCGTCTACACTGGCGACGCCGGCGTGTCCTCGTCGGCGATGCGCGACAAGGCGCGGAGCCGGTTTGGCGTCGATATCCCATCTACCCTCGATCTCTGTTACGTAAAGAGCCGGGCGCTCGTCGAGCCGGCGCTGTACCCGGTGGCGACGCTCGTTTGTCAATCGGTCGGATCTATGATTCTTGCGCTCGAGTGCGTGTTCCGTGTACCCCCCGACCTCCTCGTCGATACCACCGGCTTCGCCTTCGCGTACCCGGTGGCGTGCCTCGCGTGCGGCTGCGCGACGGCCGCGTACGTGCACTATCCGACAATCTCCGACGACATGATCGCCGCCGTTTCGAGCCGCGCGACGGCCTTCAATAACCGCCGCCTCTGGCTGACCCCCCTCAAGCTGGTTTATTACCGCGCCTTTGCGACGGCCTACGGCCTGGCTGGCCGCACCGCTTCCGTCGTCGCGGCCAACTCGTCTTGGACGCGAGAGCACCTCCAAAGCCTATGGCGCCGCCCCTGTCGCGTCGTTTACCCCCCCTGCGACGCCGAGCACCTCTGCTCGCTCCCGGCTCGCGACAAAGATCTCCTCGTCTTCTCCCTCGCGCAGTTCAGACCCGAGAAGAACCACCGCCTCCAACTCGACGCGTGGGCCTCGCTGCCCGACGACGTCCGAACAAAAGTCACTCTCGTAATCGCCGGCGCCGTCCGCCACGAGGCCGACGAGGCGCTCCTCGAGGACCTCAGGGCCGAATCCAAGCGCCGCGACCTCAACGTACGCTTTCTCGTCGGCGCGCCGCGACCCGAAATCGTCGCGCACATGCGCAAAGCTGCGGTGGGCCTCCACACGATGCGTCTCGAGCACTTTGGCATCTCCGTTGTCGAGATGATGGCCGCGCGGGCGGTCCCCGTCGCCCACGCTTCGGGTGGACCGCTCCTCGACATCGTCGGCGCCGACCAGGACCGCGGCTTTGTGGCTGAGACTGCCCAGGAATACGCGAAGGCCATCGCCGCACTAGTTGACGACCACAGTATGCGCAATCGCATGGCCGACAACGCGAGAGCTTTCGTGCAACACCGCTTCTCCGACGCAGCTTTCGAGACGGCCTTTCTCGCTGCTCTCGACCCTGTCCTGGCGCCACTTCAGACCGCCTTTTAGCGGCGTGCGCGTCGTCGAATCTCGTTGGCTTATTTTAAGAGACCGCCTCCCCACGAAACCACCTTACTAATAAGGTCCACCTTATTACCCTGCTTTTTCTATTATGGCCTGGCCAAGGACCACGACGACCTGCGTTGGGCGGGCAGGGCACCAGCGGCCACTCTTACGTGCGTGCTGCTGTTCGTATTGGCAGGCATGCCACGCTCGCGTCAACAGTTACACTTCCCACCACGCTTTGCTCGCGCTGGCCTCCTCCGCGCGCAAAGCGACGTAATGCACTTTGCCCCCAAGCCGCGCGCAATATGCACTAGCCGTACATGGGTCGTTCGTTCGCAGAGGACGGCAAAAAAGCACGAGCCTAGCAGCCGCCAGAGTGCCGCGGCACCGCGGCGGCCAGGTGACGTAGGTGGAGGTGACATTCCCGCGCGCGTCCTCGAACGAGCGGGGGGGGGGGAGCAAGAAACTAGGAGTCTTCTTTCGTTGGGCCACATAGCTCGAATACCCGACCTTTTTCGCCCTCGCGCGGAGTACTTCATATTGGGACAATGACCTCTCCTGCGGCGGACCACTCCCCTCCTCCTTTACACCACCCCACTCCGCGGGTGGTGTCGTCCCCCGACCCGGCGCGGGCGGGCGGGCATTAAGTTCACACTTTTTGGGCCCCGGGCACGACCTGTAGACGAAATCCGCGGTATGTGCATAAGGCCCGGGCCATTGTACAAGGTCAAATCGAACTAAGTAGTCTTGCGCGCACTTCAGGACACGTCGTCGACCCTCCCCTTGTTTCGTATGCATTATTAGCGCTGTTGGCATAGCACTTACCCTGATCGCCGACCGCGTGGTTGCGATGGAGGACGGTGCTTCATGAATCCTGAGCCTTGCGAGGGCATCCGCCCTCCCGGCGTAGGTTGGCACCTATTCGCCTCTCGGGCGGGCCGGTTGGCAGCCGGAACGTTCGCAGTGGGACGGGGTATGGCCGGGGGGCGCAGACGGAAGGTTATCGACGAGTTGGTTGTCAGTCACATCGCGGTCTCCTCGTCGCATGGCGACAAGCTTGATGATCACTCTCCGCCGACCCACCTTTCGGCGCCCCTCGTCTACAGGCCCGTGATTCCGGACTGGCTCCTGTCGGTCCGGCCTGGCTCCCATGCTCGGGAGAGGTCTGAAGTTAGTTAGTTAGTTGGGATAGCACCGGCAAGAGAAGTCAGAAATTCACTATACGTCAACAACAGTTGTGACAATGTGAGTATATGGTGGTCTTAAGCAAAAAAGTTTCTGACGTATCTCTTCAACAAAGAATGCTGGGACCCAAGCTGCTGACGTCCCACTTTGACGTGACACCCCGCGGCGAGATCATCCGAAAAAGTTGTCAAGGAGCGGTTGAGAAACAAAACCGAACTTGACCGACCGCATAAAAAAGAGAGACTGAGAACACATCAAGAAGGAAATGGCCTCCAAGACAATCGCGTTTGCTCTGATGTTTGCGCGCACGATGGGCTACCGGCCAGGCGCGATGATGATGCGTTCTACGACGCGCATGTCGGCCATGTCGGCTGTGGACGGGATGTCTCGACTCGGCGTGTCGGAGCGGCTGCAGAAAGAGTACCTCGACTCGCTTGGACGGCTCGCAGCGGCGTTCGGCCACGCCCAGATCGAGTCGATTAAGGAGGTTGCGGTGCTCGAGGTGCGCGAGACGGGTCTCGAGCTGCAAGTACTGTCGTGCGACGAATCGAGCTGCGTGTCGCTGCTCCTACCCGTGCCGTTCCCTACGCGGTGCTTCACCGACGACGACGGCTTTGAGCAGTGTGTGTTGGATAACATCCACTTGCTGGACGCGACCGTCGTCAACGATGCGATCGCAAAGCCCGCGGAAGCAGCGCCGGCGAGCGCGAAATATGTGACTCACTACGAGAAGCCGGCCATGCCGTCGTGGTGGGTCGAGCCCGTCGATGCGGGCCTGAGCCAGGCGTGCGGCGACATCCGCGAGATCTTGAACGGTCCGGATATGCGCGAGGAAGTTTCGACAATCGCGCGATCGCTGACGGGCACCGACGCGAGAACGGTGTGGGTCGAGGCCATCGGGCCCGCGGGCATGGTTTTATCTGGGCCTCGCTGCGAAGCGCTGCACCTCAGATTCCGCCGCATCTGCCAGAGTGCCGACGACCTTCGCGAGGCCGTCCTCGCCGTAGTCGCCGGCGATCTGCGCGTTGGCGAGGGCGCCGGGTTGCAACACGACTGCGACGACGAGGTCGTCGCCGCATTGGTCGGCGCATACCACAGCCCGGAGACCCATTACGGGCTCCACGACGACGTCGGCGCCTCCCCTGGCCTGCCGAAAGAGGCGGCTAATCTCATCAACGAGGTCCTCGGCTTGAACGACGAGTGCCCGCTGACGATAGCCAGAGTTGAGGGCGGCATCGAGTTTCGAGGTGGTGCATCGGTGGGCGCCACGGGCGTGAATTTGCAGTTCGGCAAGGTCACGACGACGCCGGACGGGAGCGGCCAACTCCGGGCCAAGCGGCTCCAGGAGGAGGACCACAACCGCCGGCACACCGTGGTTGTCGACGTCAAACTGCCCCCGAGCCAGGCCCAGCTCATGCCATGCACGGTGACGCTCACCAGCGAGGTCGACGCTCTCCTCTGCCACGTTTTTGCTGGCGGGACTGACGTCGTCGTGACGAAGCGGTTCGCCCGTATTCACCTTGCGGATAGATAGTAGAAGCCGAAGCGTATCCTAATCATCCTCCGGAATAGGCAGAAAACCTTCGCGTGGAAAAGGGGAGTGCGCGCGCTCGAGGGCCTTGGGCTAAAATCATAAACGGACATCCTCTCGATGCCCGTTTCGTTGTTGGCTCGTCTTCGAGAGGTCGGCGCGCCTTGGAGAACTTTGTACTCATGCGCAGCGTGGATGCGGCCTCTCCGCATGGTAACCCCTCGGTCCCCATCGCGCAAACTCAGGGCCCGCCGCTCATCGAACATCGTCTGTGCTCCCGCGGATTTGTGGTGGAAATGGCGACCACGGCTCTCTCGACAACGACCCCCACGTGCAAAAGTCGTGAGCTGCCGGAGCTACAGGAGAGTTTTCCCGGTCGACGCAGCTTTCGAGACCTCCATCTTTCCGCAACCTAGGACAAATATGCTGTAGTGTGCGAGTGGCGTTATGAGGAACCAAAATTCGACAAGATGGTTTAGCTTTATCATTCTTCCGACCAGCACGACCCAAATCAGGAAGCCGCACGGCACGGTGCTTTTAGTCGCGCGCAATAACGATCAGATGGTGTTGAATGATTACTACGGCGACCAAACCTCGTGTGCCGACACACCACGTTTTTCGCGCCCGCCTTTCGCATGCAACGAGCGCCGCAGAAACCGAGGAAGGTCGCGGTCTTTGCGTCCAAATATCAGTTGCTAAAAACCACAAAAAAATTCCGAGGCGGGTTCTGCCCAGAATAACGCCGGGCTCCTCCTAAACTTCGAACTTATTATTAGTTCGCTTTGGCGTCTTTGGCCGCACGAAACCCGGTCGGTGTCCTGTGTCTCATCGGCATTTGATGCGAAGCAGCGATCAAGGGGATCAAATGAAACTCAATATATAGTGCTGTACGCGAGCGCGATGGGCTATCGGCGCGGCTCGATGATTAGCATTTGAGAACAACGCGCATTTTGGCCTTCGCGGCAGTGGACGACGACGGGATATATATATCAGCGGGTGCTGATGAGCGGCTGGCGATACCCGTTTGTGCTCCCTCGCTCTTTCGCCCCGCCCTAGCGATCTCTAAGATCTGCTGCTGCCCTCCTTTTTGCCGCACCCGCTCTGCACTCGTAAAAAATAAACCTTTTTTGAGTTAGTTTATTTATTTGTTTGTTTATTTATTTATTACCAGTCCTAAACCCTAATAATAAATTCAAACGACAACGATGTTTTCGTTCCCCATGCTCAAGACCGGGGAGATCCTCCAATGTCTGCGCGAGCTGGAGATCTCGATCTCCGAGGAGGAGCTGGTGGAGTGCGAGAAGCACCGCGAGGGTATCCGGGGCGCCACGGAACGGCTGGTGGAGCTGTGCATGGGCGTGGGCCGGTGTCGGGGGACGTCGGTGGCGGAGGGTCTCGAGTACCCCGAAATCTACGAGGATGCCCTCGTGGAAGTGGGGGTGTTTCGGAACGCGGCGAGCATGATGCGGGCGTGCGGCGTGAGCGACTACGGGCTGCGGGACTGGCTGTGGCCGAACGCGCGGCGAACGAGACGTAACTTGAGCGCGATCATAAACTTCGCGAAATTTCGCGAAGAGGAACTGGCGGCGTACGCGGGGCTGTGCGAGGCGCGGGACGAAAAGCTCGCCGCGACGGCGGCGGCGAAGGAGGCGGCGGAGCGCGCGGCGGCCGAGACGAGGTCTGTCGAGTTCCAGACGTCGGACGAGCGCGACGAAGCTCGGAACGCGTCCGTCGACTGCGGCTGCCTCGACGCCGAGATCGCGGACTTGGAGGCCGAGCTGGGGAACCTGGATCGCCGGGCTGTTGATTTGGAGGCGGTGGCCCGCGAGGCCGAGGCGGCCGCGGTTGTCGACCGGAACGTCAGAAAACCGGACCGGATCGACTCGCCGAACGACGCGGCGCTCCGGCTCGCGGACGACGTCGAGGGCTTGCGCGAAAGGCTGCGGTGCGAGCGCGGCGAGGTCTCGCGGCTGGAACGGGCCCTCGAGGAGGCGCGTTACGATGGCGCGCTTGCCGTCGACGACGTCGTCGACGCGCGGCGCGCCGTGGAGGACATAGAACAGCGCATAAACGAGCACAAGGCTGCCATAAAGGACCTCAAAGCTGCGCGCGCGACGGCCGCCGACCTCCAGCTCGAAATCGAGGACATGGCGCGCGACGCGGACGTCGTCCACGCGAAAGCACGCGCAACCGACGACCGCGCGACCCGCGTCAAAACCGAGTCCGCGCGGAGGTCCCGGCTCGATATCGAGGGTATCGCGGCGCTCCGCGACGACATCGCCCATCTTCAGAAGGAACGCGACCGCCTCGAAGCGGCGGCCCTCGACCTCGACGCGAGACACGCGGCCGCGACGGCGCAACTCAGGACGAGAACCGACCTCGACGACACGGAGCTCGCCTGGCTCCGAGCCGCCGCTAACGACCTCGCGCTTCTCCTCAAACAACGACGCGCGCCAGACGTCCTCCTCCTCTGCGCGACACACCACCACAAACCTGACGATGACGACTTGGTGCCGCAACACCAAGAGCGCCCCGGTGACGTGAGAAGTGCCCCTCTCCTCCTCGCGGCCAACGACGACGACGACGACGACGACGACGGGCAACACCACCACCGCGGCGGCGACCTCGCTGCTGCTGAAATCGACCGCCACCACCACTCCGCCCCACACCGCAAGCGCCTCTCCTTCACGAACGCCGACGACGACCATTATTAAAAGTCTATACAGGCAGGCAGGCAGGCAGGATGATGATAATAGATTTGATCTTGGTTTTAGGTGCGCATCGTGTACACGTCGGAAGGGGGGGGGCTCACATTCTTCCTCTTCTGTGTTCGCTCGCTAGCTCGACAACAAATGCTCCTCTCTTCTTCCTCCGTTGTTTTTGAGGGTGGGCGCACGCTGCTCGCAGACGGCGGCCTGTCACCGCCGCCGCCGCCGCCGCCACTGCTACGACCGCATGCCTCTTCTTGTGAATTTTCTGAGAGCGGCACGACGATTCTTCTGTCCAACGCCGTGTAGGTTGTGTGTCCTCTGGCAGTCGACAGCTGCCGAAACGACGAGGAGGACGACGATCGCTCGGCACTCGAGGAATCAGAATTTATAGTGCTGCGCACGCGCCACGACGATGCATAACTATTCTCGTCGTCGCATCCGTTTTCGACGCGCCAGTTCGCTTTGTCGACAAGCAAGTCGTAGAGCGCGCCCGTGTGGCCGTTGGATACGGCCTCGTCCGCGGCGACGTGGCCCCAGCGGTCCTTGGCGAGAGGATCCGCGCCTCGCTCGAGGAGGTAGCGACATATGGCGACGTTGCCCGCCGAGGCCGCCAGCATGAGCGCGCTGCGGTTATCGTAGTCGACGGCGTTTGGATTCGCGCCCGCATCCCTGCAGTGGTGGGTGAACATAATATGTAGTGCTGGTGCTGACGACGACATTCGGACAACTCACAAAAAGTTTCGGATGAGGACGATGTCGCCCTCGTGCGCGGCGTGGCAGAGGATTTGGCCGAGTTCGTGTTCGGGGAGCGACAGCTTGCCGCCGTGGGCTCTAAGAAACGCGATGACCTCTGCATGGCCCGCGCGAACAGCCTCGACCAGCGGCGTGCGACCGAACCGGTCGCAGGGGCTGGTGGGAGCGCCAGCTTCGATGAGCGTGCGAGTGCAGTCGACATGACCGCAGGCCGCGCTCAGGTGGAGGGGCGTGCGGCCGTCGTAGTCAGCCCCGACGTCCTTGATCGAGACCGTTGCGAGGAGGTGCCTGAGCTCGAAGTCGTCGCCGGCGCTCGCGTAATGACAAAACGTTGACGCGAGCGAGTGGGAAGCTTTGTCCGTGACGCGCACGATGTTCGATGCGACCTCCGCTGCAATCTGCGAGAAGGTGCCCATGCACGACGGATATTTCAGCGTCGACGGCAGCTCGAGGCTCATGTTGAGCTTGCTGAGCTTGACGTGGTTTGTGGGCGCAGTCTCGGCATTGCTGAGGTTCAGGCTGTCGGCAAGCTGCTGGGTCGCGTCGCGCATTTGAACGATCGATTCGTGCAGATTTCTCCGGAGGCGGAACCAATCCGTCGGGAAAGACTGCTCGAAATCGCGGCTATCGTTTTCGTCGAGCGAGATGACGCGAAGCAGCGTGCGGCCGACGACAGTCCACGGCTCGTGCATTTTACACACAAAGCTCTCGGCACCGAAGACAGCCCCCGGCTGCAACAGCGCAACCGAGCACGAGCGCGAGTCGTCGTCGGCGCGCCACGACAGGGAGTCGTCGGTGGTCGACAGCGTGCCGCGCCCCGTGCCTTCGTCGGCACCCTGGTCGGGGACCATTTCGATACTCGCGATGCCATCGACGATGACGCACAATCGTGAGGCCATGTCGCCACGTCGGACGAGGTCCTGGTCTTTGACGTAGGCGTCTTCGACGACGCGCGCGACGCATCGACCGATAAACCGCGCGGACAGGCCGCGAAACAATGGCAGCGACCGGAGAATCACTCCGAACCGCTCCTCCCGGATTCGCACGCGTACGGACGCCGGGAGCGAGTTCATGTCAATCTCGACGTCCGGCATGCTCAGCCCCAGTCTAAGGTACTCGAGGGTGGCAGACGCGACGTCGGCGCTGATCCGTTCGCGATCGAGCATGCGCTCGAATCGCGAAATTCGATTGCGTTTCGCGGCGAGATCGGTGTCCTTCATCGCTGCGAGTGCGCTGATGTCGCCCACGATGTTGGCGAGCAGAAAAATATTGATGAACACGTAGGTCATCACAAACGTGCACTCGCTTATGTTGACGGGATAGATGTCTCCGTAGCCCACCGTGCTCAACGTGGCCACGGCGAAGTAGCACGAAGTCACGTACTGCGTGTTCGCCGACGAGTCAATGATGTCTGGTCTGTGATAACCGACCCACGACGTGGCGGAGAAGTCCCTCGCCCGCGCCGTCAGCCACAACCCGCACGCCGCGTGGTGAGTGACGAAAGTGAGTAAGAGAACGTTCCGCAGCATCGGCGGCACGTAGTGCGGAATGACCAGATTGGCCTCGAGGACAGAAAAGAGGCGCCGAAATCCGCACAAATGCAAGAGCCGGAGACATCCCACCCACTTGATTCGGCGCCACTTGCGCACGAGCGACAACATATCGCACGCAATCGGGAGAATGCACGCGGCCCCGACCTGAACCCATAAGTGCATCGGATGATGCAGTTCGAGCGATCTCGGCACGCCTGTCTCCAGCACGCGTTGAAAGATCCTCGACGCCTTGCGAGCCGTCAGAGGCGAGTCCGACGACTTAAGTCGCTTCTGGACCTCCGCGTGTACTCGTTGTTCCTGGCGCCTCGTCTGATGCAACACGTATGCCCCTGGCAAGTAGATGATCATGAAGACGACGCTCGACGCTTGCTGGAGCCAGAACAACACCTCGAGCATCGGATCCCGCAAACTATTGCCCCGGCCAAACGCCAGCCGAGGCCCAAGCGAGAAGATGGCCAACATGCACGTCACCATGAGCGCTATGGCGTAGATGGACTCGTGTGCCGGCTGCGACATAACCACGAGTGGCGACGTGGTTGCCGATATTATGGAGGTCGTCGGGAGCTGAAAAATGAACGCCGACTTGCGCCTGCTCATAACTTGGGTGTCGTGGCAGCCCAGACCGATAAGCGCGGATACGCACCTTTATCAAAAAGATAAAAGATAAACACATATATCTGTACTACAATGTGATGCGGCTACATTTTAAACGCAAAACAATGAAGCTGCACTGAAAATCATTCCAGATCTCCGAACAAAGTGCTAACGCTGATATAACACAATAAAGAATGAAAGAATGAGGGAAAGAAGAAAAGGAGTGTAAAAAAAAGTAGACAAACTTCTTTTTTGAGAAGCCATGACCGTTGACTTGAAGAAAGGGAAGAAAATGAAAATTGGCAGTTGGTTGAGACGACGAAAAAAAAATAGGAACGCAGGCAACAAAAGAGGGTGCTGAGACTTGGTTCGAACGTAGTGCCGCCATGACCGTCAACGCTACCGCTGCCACCCATCGGGTATTTCTTTGGGGATTTTCGAGCAGCCAATAAGCCGAAGCCTTGGCTGTTGGCGTGAAGGGACTAGAGACTAGACACAGGCCCAGTGGTGTGTAAAAGGGAAATGGAGGGGGAGTTCGTTGTCTGTCGCCATTTGCCACGGTCTTGGGCGAGGAAGTAGCTCGACTTTCGTGAGCGAGTGGGATTTGCCGAGAACCTTGTTCAAACCGTGACCCCGCCCGTATAGTGACTCCAGAGAGCTACACTACTATGTGTGCGACACTGGAACATTTCACACCTATCTCTACACGAGGGTTTTCTCTCCGTAATACGGCTTTCCCTCTCTCCTTTCCTTCCTTACCCTTCCGCCCTTTTATCTCAGATTATGAAGAACCCAATCTGAAGCTCTTTTCCAACATGGAGTAGGCCTCCAGGTGCGTACCGTCAGGTACGGGGTTTTCTGTTTAATTAACAGAGACTTCGTTCCTCGTTGTCAGTGTAAACGCTTCTATGGGAGCTAATGTCCTTAAGGAGTTAGGGCCAAAATCCCTACCTTGTGTAGTAGCATGTGACAAGCGGAATGGTCTGTACACGCCTAAGACTGCACGCAGTCTCTACCATGTACCCGGAGAGGGTCAAATCTCTCCAGGTTACGGGCCCAGATGCGTAGGTGTGTCAGCCCAACTGTGTTGTACGTTTAAATGGAGTGATCAATTTACGCCTGATCACGAGTACAATGCGACAATGTGTTTGGCGGTGGTTTACTGTACATATTTGTTGTGTGACGGTATGTGCCCACCAGTTAATTTGGTTTGTGACCGAGTTGGGTCGGTCACTGGTCACATGCACTCGCATAACCAATAAAATTAAATTTTTTCCTATACAAGCCGCGGAAACTTGTACGGGTTTATCCCTCCATTCCCCAACAAAGGACTGACTGCTCGAGAACTAATCCATTCTACAGTCTCAAGTCACCCTGTTTTAAATAGCATGTTGATTTGTTTGGTCTTGTCAATAAGCCCACGTTTAAAATAGCGTACTGTACATAGAACCCGCACTAGAGAAACCCCTCATTCTTATGTGTTGAATATGTCTATCAATCCTATAACCTATCTCTTAATAGGTCACAATCATGTCAAAACAAAAACCAATATCCACCACGGATATCTACAAACAAGAACAAATCCTCGTTGATAAGATTAACGCAGGATTGCGTTTCCAAGACAACTCAACCAAGGTGAGCTTGCAAATTGAGGTGCTTCGCAGGCATATGACAAGTCCATATGTGGACGCGTTATTCTGCTTCGATTCATATGAAGCTTACACCCGGAATGCTCCGGAATATAATCAGCTTCTTGAACAAGAAGTTGATATCATCTTCGCTCAATGGAAAGCTGAACAAGTAAACGATTAAAACTTACCTGATGAAGATGCCCTGCCCGAACATTTAAAGACTTGGCACGTCAACTCTTCCCATCAACTAACAGTTGATGTCCGTAATAATCTTGAACGACTCTCCTACCAAGAGTCGTATAATCTCGTTCGTCCTGAATTAAATAAGGATGTCAAACGTGTCCTCACTTTATTAGACACCCGATTCCCTAAATCAATTGTGTATGATTCATCTTTAACTAACATATCCTTTACAGGCCTCTCTAATGCCGACTGGATCAAACACTACGAAACTTATGCTGGTTTCTTGTACACATTCTTTAACTTGGAGTCCCAGGAAAAGCCCGCTCTCGCTATGTGGCCTCAACTAAAGAAAATTTGTGCAATTACTGCACATCCCAATAAATTACGTGCTGTAATGCTTTTAGCTTACCATTGCTATGAGACAGTGTCTTGTACAGATGCAACTGAGCTTAAATCTCAGTTTAATCGAATGTCTCTAAATGTTAATTGGTATGCCCATGTTTTTGTCGAACAACTCCTTGCCTTTCAGTCTCTGGCAAAGCAATTAAATAATGATGAAGCACCAATCCAATTTAATAACTCCATAATCACTCTTAAAGCTCACGAGGAGATCTACCGTCTATATGCTAATCCCTCGGATCGTGAGCGCTATTCTCCATCTTTACTGGAATGGTGTAAACTCTACGAGACACGCTCTGGTAACAACTCGAGTCACGATCCCGAATTGTTAAAGCTAGTTGATCCTAACGACGTTCTTCCACTATTGGAATTCTTGTTAAAGATATACAATGAAGCAAAGTTTTCCTCTAACCGACGCTTGGATAAACCCGCTTCCTGGATCCCTTACATCCCTGGTACTACCGCTACCAAGCCACCTAAGGTATTATTGATGGATACTATTCATCAATCCCACGACTCTCTAAACAACGCTTACTCGTTGTTAGCCACTGTAGCTGGACAGTCTGGCTTCAACGCTCGTAAGCTTCGTAATGCAAAAGACAAAGCATCGACAATTTTACCCCGTGACACGTCGTACTATCGTCCACCCTCAAATTATAACGTCAAAGGTACCAGCTTCGATCGTCCTGTCTACTCATCTTCCTCTAACCGTAATGCACGCTCTAATATGTCTCTTATGGACCGGGCTACTTATCCAGTTGATCGTCTTCGCCACCTGTTTGGTAAATTACAGGAAGCGAATCCCAACCCTTCTACCGACTCTAAAATGGTACAGGAGGAAATGAAAAGCTTATTGAGTACCCTCTGGACAACCGCTTCTCAAGCTTCGACACAGTCCTTAGATCCTGACGAAGCCACCCAAGTTCATCTCTACTTATCTCGAGTTGATACTATGTCCAATACCATTGTGAACCTCTTAGAAGCCGATAAGGAATCTCTTGTTTCAGAAGAAAAGTATCAAACTGAAACATCTGCCCCTGAAGCGTCCCCCAGTGATGCGGAGCAGAGGGGGACTGCTGATACAGAGAAAATGTTCCACACTTTTCTGTCCATTAAAGATGATGAAATCGATAACATCCCTCGGCCGCTATTGCAGCACATAAATGCTAAAGCTCAGAATGCTATCGTTCGTCGTCAAGCTCGGGAAACTTCCTCGCACTCTGAGCTCCCCAGTAATCTACCCAATGAAGATAATGAAGATGGTACAGATCCCCCTATGTTGCTACCAACATTAAATACTGGTTTTACACTCGTCGTTGTGCCTTCCGAACAAACGCAAAGTTTCATGACACAGTACGTGTTTGGTCAAAGCTCAACACATGCCTGTTATGCAACAATGCTTAAACTGTACAACGAGTGCAATTTGCCGCTAATGACTACGCCAGGATATGCTGACACATGTGCTTCTCAACATGTAATTAACTTTAAACGTTATGCTGATCCTATCCACATCGTAAAGCTACTCGAGTCCTTATCACCTGTTATCCAGACTGCTACGGATACGCAGAGAATCACACATGCTATGATTATAAGGACCGTCATTCCCGCTCTCCCAAAGCATCCAAATGTGGGATATGTAAGGCTAGACGTTGCGCTTTTTCTACCCAAGCAAAACGACCATAACGATCCCGATCTGCACATCATCAGTATGACTCAATGGGGAGAAGATAAACTTGGTATACATCTTTCTGGAGTTGAATTTAAAGGACAATCATCTATCCAGAGTAAAATTGATGATAATGTCAAGATTACTTTGTTTAGACTCAGTAACCTGTTGCCAACTCTACCAATTTGCTCGCTACAACAAGCAAAAGCGCATAAAATGGAACTTCGCTCACTACAGTTCAGGCTATGTGCTTTTAATGAACAACGCGAAATGCTCAAACTATATTCCACCCTCATGGAACGAGTAATTTACGTCCCATGGCTTAAAACCATCCTGGAGTCAATGCATTCGCAGCTGCCTTACATACGCAAATATTTCCCACCTCCTGTATGACGCAAGGTTACAACACGTTTGCTCCATACAGTAACTTCATCTCCTAGCCCACGAACACCTACAGTAACTTTACTTTGCTCTGGGATGTCCACTCCTGCATTCTTGGCTTGCGCTTCTAATGACTTGCAAATCAACATCAACGTTAAAGTTCTTGTTGAGAGCGACTACAATATCACGCGCATGCTACGAAGACGTTTTGGTAATTCCATCGAAGTTTTCCCATCCCTACCTAAGTTTTTGACATATCTCCATCGAGCATCGGACGTTGAACGTGCACGATACTACACTGACATAGTGGAATTGACATCACCATGCACAAATCGCAACATAATCAATGGGAGATCCATTTCCACCTTCGAGCGCGATATGGATGATTCCTTGTTCCCGAGTGCTCTAAGTGTACTTGAGCTTTTAAAGCCGCTTGTTCTCTTCATGGAAATGACTCCACCACACTCCGCATCGTATGAAGATCATATACGAGTTGCTAATCTCATCTTCTCAACGATGCACTATACGGTGGACATATGTGACCGATTTCCATGCTATCTATGTGGAGATTATCAAGCCAGAGAAAGATGGATCCTCGTCGCACGCAAATATAACACCGGCCCTCTTGATCTGCTTTCATGGCCTAATAAACGAGTCACTTCTTTTCTGGATATTGCAGACCACGCTAATTCCATCAGTCGCAAGTTAATAGTCGACGAACCTTGGACGCAGGTCTTTCCTGACATACCATTCGTGTCCACACCTAAAACCTACAATATTTTCAGTCGTACAGGATCCGTGCGCTTAACTGTGACTGAGCTTGAAACCTTAACTATGCTGTTCCTTCGTCTACACTCTAATAAAACAGTCGAACATCCCAGTCAAGATGAAATGAAGGGCATTTCTAACTTTCGCCTGGGATTCTTGACTAATTCAAGAAAACCACTTGCTTGCATGAGATCCCCTATTGAACTCAAAGCTTTTGTGCTCCTCTATAATATTATGGGACGATTATCCCTAAATCCATCACATTACCTGTGTCCTTTCGTATTACAACTATCGAATCTAACCAACCATCTCACAGGTTATTCTTAAATAAATCCTCTACTTCATCCATCATTTACATCACCGGTGGAAGACATACAGGCGGAGACATAACAGTTTCTAACTCTTCTTCTAAATACCAGGCACATATAAATGCTTTTGGCGAAACCTACACCCTCCTAACACACGATGCCGGAATCGATAAGACTGCTTCTCTCGAAGCAGTTACCGGTTTTCTTTGGCTTTGCCAAGCATACCATAATAATAATGAAAATCAAGACACGCGTCGTCTAGTACAAGCACAGGTTTCCTATACCTCTCCTGTATTTCACGATTCTTTTGTCTTCTACCCTCAGGAAAATCGTCTCGAATTTATCGACAAAATGTTTGCTTCCGCAGATATATCATCTCCTACTAAAGAAAACCAAATACCCCTTATAACGCCAAAACAGCTCCATGAGAAGCATGCGCCCTTCGATAAGAAAGTCCATGCCAGGGGCACCCTCGCATTTCGAGATGCGCAACAACGAGCTACCAATTTTCACAACATTCACCATTCCAGTGATTCTCAAGCCATAAAAGCTGTTCAGGTTATTGCCAGTCCTGGACACCACCCATCTGACGTACCCTACCGTAAGTTCTGTGTGGATTGTACGATTCATAAAAAACGCTTTCCTCATCCACACCACCTTATCAAGCAACCATCATTCAAAAAAAATTTTCAACCTGGTGAAGCCTGGGCTTGTGACGGTGGTTACGTATCTGTGCTCTCGGAATGGGGATCCTTTCGACATATCATTGTTTTCAAGTGTCTCATTTCTAAATTTCTGTTAGTGTACTTTTGTCGTAGCCCTAACTCCAGCGAATTTTGTAACGCCCTTGAGTTTGTCCGCAATTTTTGCTCTACTTATGTTCGTGTACAACCAAAACAAATCTATTGTGATTCCTTTAAACCCTATTTATCTCAGCATGTCACAACCCCCTTCCGTGTGGAATATGGTATTAATATGTCCGCGCCCCCCCCTTACTTACATGTCTTTAATCATGAAGTCGAAGCCGCTGTTGGTCACATAGCCACTGCCGCGTCTACACGACTCCGGCATATGCTTAATGTATCCTATAAAGGTCACCCCCTAACAGATCCGGCACCACACTACCCGTGGGCTGTTATACATGCTATCCAATCGTATAGTCTCCTCCCTTACGTTTCCCTTGAACGTATTTACAATAAAGTCCTAAGCCCCCAACAAGTTTTGTTAGACCAATGTAATGTTCCCCAACAAGACTACCTCAAAGCTTTTGGTTCTGTTTGTTATCTGCATTTGGAACCTAGCGAATTTCATAAATATGAACCCCGATGTCGTCCCTACATCTACTTATGCGGTGCTAACGTTATAAACCCTTTAATAACACCCCATGTTAATCATTTAGCCGATGTTGTCCTTAATCCTGAAAACGGTCAAGTCCGTGTTTCCTCTAAATTGACTTTTCCTCATCTTATTTCTAAATCTCCTCCTGATTATGAACAGCATCCACCTCCCGCACCTTCACCCGACATTCCCTTCTCTGTTCACAGCACCCCCAATGATGCGGCGCAGAGGGGGAATGCTATGCCTACCGACACTGACCATGAGAGGGGGACTCTCTCTTCTCATCTCCATGCTCCCTCTCCCGCTCCCGCATGTGCTCCAGCTGCTCCTGCACCCGCTACTTCCGCCACCACACCTACATCTGAAGTGTCTTCCGACACTCTGCCACTTTTACCATCTTATCGGTCTCTCTATTCCCAGGATGTCCTCCGTCTCACCCGTGGTCCTCATCACCCTCAGCCTCGTCGCAAAACCAATCTCAAGGATGTTCTTACTCGTATTGCTTCGCCTACTGTTGCCGCTTATAAACAAGCTGGTAGTGCGCTTGCCGACTTCAAGTATGACCTCTCCAAGCAGTACATAATGTTCTGCGACCCCACCCTCCACTCCCTTCATCTCGCTCATGGCATCCACTGGACGGCTATACCTCCAGAGGGGGAATTTACACCATCCCTTCATCACCATGTGCACCAAGCGATCTCACAGTCCTCTTCAGTTATGTGACATAGGAGCCATAGCCACCCATCGCCTGATACTCCTCATGTTCACTTCGACGACGTCAACCCTGCAGACTTTCACCTTCCTCAAGCTCGCGTTCATTTAATTTCTGAACATGCTCACGCCTTTCAAGTTCCTCCCGCTCAATATGTTTATGCTTTGTTCACACCCCACTCCATTTTGGATCATAATGACGCTTCTTATGGTGCCTCCGAGCCTCATCTCTCCGCCATCGAAGACTATATCACCGTGCAATCGCATTACGTTGAGGTCCACCTTGGTGATGCTCCTCTACTAGTCGTTCAACTCGTCGAAGATCCCGATCACGCTCCTCTGCCCGATAATGTCGCTTCTTACGCAATTACTCATTTGACGACGACTCATGACCCCAGCACGGTTGGTTCGGACGAATACAAGATTCAAGCCAAAGATATCAAAATTGATGAATATGAGTTGAACTGCCTCAAAGGTCTCACAGACGCTGATCGCAAAGCTTATGTTACTGCCATCTCCAAAGAGATTTTTGACATTGTTAAGTTTGGCTGCTTTAAACTAGCGCTGCCAATGGTCAACTCAAAGCCTATTGACACCCGTCTCGTCCTACGTATAAAAACCAACGCTGCTGGTCAGTGCGTTAAACATAAAGCACGCCTGGTCCTACGAGGATTCTTAGCCTCTCTGGGCACCGATTTCTTCAACACATTCAGCCCTATGGCACAGCTTACCGGCATCCGTTGTGTTTTGGCGCTAGCAGCTCATCTGCGACTTCCGTCTACCATGTCGACTTCCCTAAACTTTTGTTCAAGTCCTAACGCTTTTGTTCAAGCTCCCATCGATTCTCATGTCTATGTCAAACTGCCACAAGGCATTTGCCTTCTCGATCCCGAAGATACTAAATACCAAGGCCGCCGTCTCCCAAAGCTACTTAAATCTCTCTATGGATTGCGTCAGAGCCCTGCCCTTTGGAATCAAACCATAAACGGCTTCTTTGATTCATAAGGCTACGCACGATTTCGAACAGACACATGCATTTACGCTAAAGTCCAAGCTGACGCTACATTTCTAATTTGCACGCTCTCAGTAGACGACGTCGTCATTACTTGTACTTCGGAAACTCTACGTCGTGAGTTCCAGCAAGCCCTGAAAAAGGAAAACTCTCCTAGGCATGCGCATAACGCGTACAACTGATGGCTCTATATCACTGGACTGTCAGGCTAAACTTGACGCATTGTTCGAAGAGTACCCATTTTAATGCAGCTACGTCCCACTTCCACACCGATGTCACCATCAACCACGTATAAAACTGGAGAGCCATCTTCTGATATGGACAAGTTCATCCTTCATGCCCTTCTCTACTCTACTCGGCAAGCTCACGTTTGTCAATTGGCCTGTCGCCCCGATCTATCACAAAGTCTTAGTCGTTGCTCTCGAGGAATGCATAATCCAGCATTTCTACATGTTCAAGTACTAACAGGAACGCTCCGCTACTTGCGCAAGCCCGAAAATCGTAATCTTCGCCTCCTGTACCACTCTGGTTCTTCCGCTCTAATGGACCATCTTCGACTTCTTATCGGTAATCGTACTGACATGGCAACCATGTTGGACTACACTAAAGAACAAGTTAATTCAGGTAATTTTGATCCACTGGTCGCATTCGTTGATGCCGATAATGCGCCCTCTTATGAACAAGACCGCAAATCTACAACCGGTTACGCTATCTTTTTGTTTGGTTCTCTCATCACTTGGAAGTCTAAGCTGCAGCCTATTACAGCTACTTCTACGCATGAGAGTGAACTTATCGCCCTTAATATGTGCGCCGATGATGTGGTCTGGTTACGCAAATTGCTAACGGAAATGGCATTCGTTAAATCCTCACTTCTATCTTCGCCAACCTTCAGGAAAGACCTGCTACTAGATTATGATGCTCACGACAATCCCCTCCCATCGGACATGTCGTTCATACGTAACAGTCCTATACTTGGAGATTCGGCCTCTGCTATTCATCTATCTAATAATCCCGACAGCGCGACTAAGGCTAAAGCTATCAGCACACGCTGGTTCCGTATACGCGACTACGCACAGTTAAAACGCATACGTCTACATCATGTTCCCGGTACCCATAATATCGCCGATGGATTTACGAAACCCTTTGGAGCTCCGCTCTTCAGCAGATTTCGCACGTTACTCGGCTTACAACAACCCATAGCTCAACAAGATGGTTAATCATTACCCTTCATTATGTCCGAAAGACATGACATTTAAAATTTAAACGAACCTGCTATGTAAAGGAATATTGGCTCGCTAAAATGTGAAATGCAATAAAAAGACGTGATGTGGAGATTCCTTTCTTGATGAATCCCACTAAAAACAAAGATGCTGCGAGTCGACGCCACTCTACCTGAACCGTGGTCGGTCGCGGTGGTGCACTGTCACTATCCCCACCTTTAATGCTCTAACTAGCTAACTCCATTAGCGTTGCACCCTACACGACTAGTTCCCATTAATCGGAAAGCATCACATCACCTATTTGTCGGTGGCTCAAGGACATCAATCTACGCCCGTGACGCCCAAGGCGCCCAGCCAGGCAACTGTCCAACAACAGTCTAAATCGCACGCAGCGAAGTCTGAGTGCATTTCCTGCTCAAACACTGCAGTTTGACGTTACTGGCGATGATGCCGGGAACGTTACTGCTCTTGGTTCTTCGCCACCATTTTCACATTCCGCAACATAAGGATCCCCAGTGCTGGATAAGTCTTTTGCAGCAGCTGCTTATGGAAGCACAACAGACAGAGTTTGTAGATAACGTCCAGTACCCAGTTCATTGCTGTGCCTCAAAGCAAAGCGCATCGGAACGCCCCGCTATATCTCCTAATGAAGGGATACGCCTTCATCTGTTCGCTTTCCCACCCATTAAAGGGGTTGTCAAAGTACATGTGACTGTACAAAGTGCTCACAATAAAAAAAACTGAGATGCCGGGCACACCAGCGTGCTCATCATCTGTATGAAGATGAACACTGACAGGATTCGCCAAATATGAGGATCATCTCGCGTCTGAGCAACATGCATCGCACTGCTTTGACGTACCGCGCCTTTCTTATTGTTGATTTGTGTGATGTGCAATGTCACACCAGGGATAGCTTTAATTCGCAACAGTCAGCATCCCTTCCAACTCTCTTGTTTCAATGATCCAGCTGCCCACACAAGAGCTATAATCCTCCGCCTTGGAAAGTCAATTGGCATAATTAACACAGCTCACAAAGAGGCAAACGACGAACATGCAGACGCAACATCCCTTTAAAGTTGATCTGCCCCTAAAGTCATTGTTAACCTTGACGATAACGCCATGCTCTTACTTCAGCTGCCCTTATTTCGAGTGTAAATCTTGAGATTCTGTAGCAGCTTGGTCTTTGTTACAGTCTGTTGAAGATAAAATGTATAGTGACCAACCCTGATGAGCTAATAACGTGCTTGTCGAACGCTTCGTTAATGATGTTTCCCACCAATTTGACGTAACTTCTTCCGAGACGTTACCGCCAATGCTTAAATATTTTTTTCGTCAACTATCACTTGACAGCAAACTGCCTTAAAAAATGTGCTAATCCAGGTGGCTACCCTTCGGACATATGATGTCTTTTCAGATCATACGTCTTCTGAAGATGTCTCACCGATCGACTAATCGCCCACCCGCTACCCATCACCAGATACCAAACACACAACCCAACTCAACCATTGATGACAGTTGTAACTCCTCCTTCCCTCGCCACTCTCTCACACTCAGTCGTCCCCCCAAACATCCCCAAGAGTCTCACCTATCCGTTCCCCTTAACTAACCTACCCCCCGATGTCGTTCACACACCACACCTCCCAATACTTCTAAATCGAACCTTCCACCTCAAGTTTGACATCAGACCCCCACCCTTCCACACCCATAAGGACCCCAGTGCTGGCTTCACCTCTTTGCAGCAGCGCGATCGACAATCACCGCTCGAGAACCCACGCCAGATAAAGCCCTTTCAAACGCAATACGGCGAATCGGTATACCAAATTAATTAAAGAAGGGTTCGGTCTTTATCCGAGTCTCCACTTAATTACCGAACACAGTTGATGGGCGAGACAACAACTAGCGCTGGCAATAAAGTCAGCACTCACACAGATGCAAGAGAAGGGACGAAAATTTAAACACGCAAGTGATCGAGAACATCAAGCATGGGTCTTGGTAGACAAAATCGTTGGCAAGTCTTTGCAGATTTGGGGGCATTTGCACCCAGGAATCATAATCGCGCCCCTCGGCTGTATTGTCCCCCGATCATTTCTCAGTCGCTTATCGCAGCTATGGCAGCTCCCCAAACCCACCCCCCAACAACCAAACTCTCCACCCTAAACTGCCCCTAGTCTGTTACCCTTGACCACCCCCAGCACCACGCCGCCCCCTTTAACAGATACTTATAATGAGGCTCATCGAGTTTTTCAACAATTGACGCAGCAGCTCATCAACTCTCTCCCACACAGCTAATCCGTAGATCTCCTACTCTCCTAACTCCCCAATTCCTCACCAATGGATAGTTAACATAACCGTAACCATCAACACACAAACAACCAACAACAACTCCAAACACACCCACCAAACAATAAAAACAAATGAAACTACTACCAACAAAACAACACACACCCACACCACTAACAACCACACACACATCAACAGACCACTAAAACAACACATCCACAATACAACCACACACAACCAACCCCAACACAAAACACCAACTACACAGGATCTCAACATAAGCTATGGTTAGACACCCACACATATGTACACTAAAACCTGATCACACACCACACTCATACAACACCTCCTCAAAATTCATCACCAAAATACCTCACCTACTCCACCCACAACGACATCACGTCCCACAATTCAATGTCTGATGCACATGATCGCTGTTCTTTCATTTCTATTCTGCATGGATCTACACGCTCTTACACCAGATGCTGCTATGTCTTTCCTTTCGTCTGTCATGTCACCTTGAGTGATGCAATGACTACGCACAATACCAACACTGCTAACGACCTATCCTCTGATGATCATAATTCGTCTTCTCCAGAGTTAAAGGAACTGGACGATAATAGCGAAGATGAATTGGACCACACATCTGATGTTGTGGATACCGATACAGCTTCTTTGCGTAACATCACAACACGCTCGACATCATAATTAATTTGTCCTGTTCTGTTGTTGTTTGTTCCATTGTTCACTGTTCTCATGTATATTGCACAAGTTCCGCCTCAAGAACGTCTGAAATGCATAAACCGTTTCCACACGTTGAGGGGGTCCAGAGAGCTACACTATTATGTGTGCGACACTGGAACATTTCACACCTATCTCTACACGAGGGTTTTCTCTCCGTAATACGGCTTTCCCTCCTTCCTTCCTTACCCTTCCGCAATTATATATTTTCATGACTATGAAGAACCCACTGACTCTTTCTGAAGCTCTTTTCCAACATGGAGTAGGCCTCCAGGTGCGTACCGTCAGGTACGGGGTTTTCTGTTTAATTAACAGGGACTTCGTTCCTCGTTGTCAGTGTAAACGCTTCTATGGGACCTAATGTCCTTAAGGAGTTAGGGCTTAAATCCCTACCTTGTGTAGTAGCATGTGACAAGCGGAATGGTCTGTACACGCCTAAGACTGCACGCAGTCTCTACCATGTACCCGGAGAGGGTCAAATCTCTCCAGTGACTTAAGAAGAGTTGTTGAGACATGATTCGGAGGCAGAGCCGCCACGGCCGCCGTCGCCGCATTAAGCACCTAAAGTGCATGGAGAAATCCAAGCCCGCGGCACTGGTAAGGCAGGAGGTTGACGCAACGCGTGAAATGTCGAGCGAAGATGGATGCTGCTACATAGCAAGCTGAGGCGTCGCCCAACGAAAGCCGGAACACCCATTCCATACCAAGCAACTCCCGGGCTTGAAGAGCCAAAATGGAAGACTGCAGAAGGAGAGAGGGAGGGAGAAAGAGAATGAAGAAAAGACCAGGGGCGATCGCAGAGGACGGCGAAGAAGAAAGCAACAAAGCGCAAAGAGGACAGTAGAAGCAAGCACGAGAGACAGGAGAGGGAAAAGAAGGGTGAGGACAACAAAAAAGGAAGCAGAGCAAACAAGAAAAAGAGAGAAAGGTAGGAGAAGACGAAGCAGAAGGGCAATGCGAAAAGAGCGCGAATTGCGAGGGCGCAAGGAGCTTGGTTCAGAACGACGTGGGCGGAAAAAGCAAGCAGGAAGGGAGAAAGAGATGGAGGGGGGAGACGGAAGCAGAAAAAAAACATATGGTGAAGGCGCATGGGGACAGGCTGTTTGGGGCTTGAAAAAACAAAAAGTTTGGGATTTGGTTTCAGAGCCAGGGCGGCCACGAAGCCGCTACCACTCAGGGAGAAGGGGCAATCCAAGCCCGTAAAAAGGTGGGAAAGGGATCTGCCCATCGCATGTTGTGTCCAAAAAAAACCAGGCGAGGTTTGCTTTACTACTCGCCCACGTCACTTCAGGAGGAACAAAACAAACAAGCAAACAAACAAAAACCATTTGGATAGTAGCACTGCGTGCCGCCCACGATTATTACTATGTTTTGCGAATCCCAGGCTCAATCGACCAGAGTAAATGATCAAAGAAAGAAAGAAGGAAAGACCACAGACGACCGCGGTGGTCCTACAATGAAAATCGTCATCGCGCGCGCGAGCCACATACATGTCTCTTGACAGCAGATAGCGTGCGTGTGGAAAGGAACCGCACCCAGAAGAAGATGGAGCCTGTCCTCCACTGGCGGAATCGCCCCTGGGTAGACGGGCCCGGAACCGCACCCTCCATGGGAGGAGCACAAAAATTGCCGCCGAGGTGTATAGTATGAACCGACATAATAATGGTTATAATAACAAGAATAATAGTATTAGAAGAAGAACTTCATGAAGGACTCGGTGTCCACCCAGAGCGCCACACGCACCTACACGCGTCGAATAGAGGGTGAGGGAGGAGAGTTCTGCGCACAAAAACCCTTTCCCAGGACTTCCTTTGCGCCCACCACCACACTCCCCAGGCAGTCGAATTTTTATTTTAGAAGCATCTGCCTGAGTCACTTTGGACCGAAGAAGACAAGGGTGCATGAAATAAAATAAAATAAAATAAATAAAAAAAAAATTTCGTCGTTAATTAATCCTGCGGGTGAGGAAGGTCGGGGAGCGGAGGCAAGGAAAGGAGCTCGTCTCGGTCGGGAAAGGAGGATCGGAGGAGCGTGCGGTCAAAGTCGTAGACGACGTCGACGGGCTCGACCATGACCGTGCGGCCAGGTGCTTGTTGTTCGAAGAGAGCGATCGCGTCATTCAGAAGGTGGAGGGCCGCGGCGCGGACGTGAGAATCGTCCTTGGCTTCGGCGGCGGAAACTTCCAAAAAGACGCCGGATTTTGTGTCGAGGGTAATGCGGGTGTCGTAGGCGTTGGAGAGGGGTGGGACCGACAAGACGGTGCCTCGGGCATCGACGAGGTGCGCAAGCTTTGGGGCGGCGAGGAGTTGCTTAGCGGCATGCTTGAGGCTGGAGTTTTTCCCAGCCGCGAGATCTGCCGCGAATTTGCGGGCCGAGACCCGGCCCTTCTCGCGCATCCAGCCGCCAGCAATCGGGAGAAAGTCGACGTCGTCGGCAGCGACGTACGCGAGCGGCCACGCGATGGCTTCGAGGGCGTGAGTTCCGATCGCGGCGCGGCGTCGGCCTTTGGCGTGGAGTCTCGTCTGGGAAGCGAGGAATTCATCGAAGGTCTTCCTTGCCGCCGCGAGGTCTTCGTTGTGGTCGATCTGTAGGTCCTCGAGGCCGACGAGGGCTTCGAAGTCGTCGTCGGCGTCGGGCGCGAAGACGTAGGGCGACGATACGCGAAGGACGCACGCGACGACGTGCGGTCGAATCGCGAGCGCCTCCTTCGACGCGACGACGACGCGCCTCTCGCCGCCTCGAAAAAGGCGCGGCGGCTCTTTGTGTTTGAGCTGCGCCTTGGACTTCCCTTGCGCAGCGCGTCGAATAACTTTTTAGACGAGCCGTCGGCGGCCGCTCTCGCGAGCTTCTTGTCGACGAGCGGGTTACCCGAGAGATCGATCCTGGCGATCTTGGGGCACCGTTCCAAGAGAAGATCGACCTCGACGAGCCTGTTGTCCGCGACGTCGAGGTCGCGGAGCTCGGGGCACGCGAACCGCGCGAGCGTCGAGAGCGCGTTGCGACGCAGGCAGAGTTCCTGGAGCCGTCGTGCCCCACCAGAGACGTTTTCGATGCGATTGTCCGAGGCAATCAGCCGTCGGATCTGCGTCTCGGAAGCGTCGAGCGCCTCGAGCCTGTTCCGGGACACGTTGAGGGTCTCGAGCGACTCGGGGAGTGATTTCGGCAGCGACTCGAGTCCGTTCCCGCTCAAGTCGAGCGACCGCAGCTGCCCGCACCCGAGGAAAGCGGTCTCGGGCTTTACCACCGGCCCGAGGGCGTTGTCGGCCAGCGACAGGTCACGCAGCCGTTGGAGGCACTGCGACTCGTCGAGCCGTTCGAGCTGGGCCTTCCGAACCTCGAGGAACCGGAGCCCCGTCAGCCCCGCGAGCCGAACGTCGAGGCAAGGCCGCCTGCCTCCCTGGCACTTCAACGTCGCCGTCGCCTCGCTGCACCCAGCCAGTTCGGGCCACGAATCGCCGGAAAACGTCGACGACGATGACGAATCGGTGGTGGCCATAATATGTTTCGTAGTAGTAAGTAGTACAATGTATACATGTGATAAAAGTACCTGAATAAAAATGTCAGATTCGGCCTGGAAAAGGAAGAAGTACGGGGGTGGCAAAAAGATGGCGATTCTTCTCGAGGGGGCCCCAGTCGAGCACGTGGCGTCTGTACACGAGCTTGCTTCCCCCGGCGGCGGCGGCGGCGGCCGTGCTCCCACGGGGAGGAAGAAGAGGATGATGGCGTTCTAAAAGGAGGGGAGGGGAGGGGGCGGGAGGGGTGGGGAATGGAGGGAGGCGGGGCAATCATGCACTCCCGCGCTTTGGTGGGAAGCGAGATATCATCAAAATCACGAGGTAGACGACGACGACGACGACGAAAAAGTCGACGTACCAGCGCCGCGGCGGCGAGTCACGGACATGCGAGTCATGACGCTCTCCTTGATTGCCTGGAGCTCGAAGGCGAGGGCGGCCTCGTACTGTTCTTTGCGCAGTTTGAGCTTCTCGTGCGTGCTCGCCTGGCTCCCGTCTTTGGTGAATACGGCGACGACATGCCGTCGTCCTCTGAGGATGGGGACCCCCTCGTGCTCGAGCTCGGGGGGAAAGATGACGGCGCAGCCCTGGTTCGGCCGCACCACAAACGGGTCAGGCGGGGCTGCTTCCGGCCGAGAAACGACGAACCCGCGTCCTGACGGCCCTTGGGAAAGAAGCGCGTGCCACCGGCGACGTAGCCGTCCGGGTCGCTCAGAGTGATGAGCAGCGTTTGCCGCTGTGCCTTACTCGTGCCGTCGCAGTGCTTTTCGAGGCCTGCTTGGCGCGAAGCGTCGTAGATGATGATGAATACCTCGTGTTTGCTGTACGTAACGAGGTTGCCGCATAGCTTCTCGATGGTGTGGCAGCACGCGTCCACGGCGCGGTACACCACGTCCTTGGACTTCAAGTCCCGCACAAACACGTCCTTGGTCGACAAGCTCGCGCCGCGATCAGTGAATTTTCCACTATCGTACAGCCCGTCGACCTCCATTTTCACCACTTCGGCCTGGTCCGCCGGCATCGCGCGTGGCACCTCATACACGCCCTCGCCGTGTGGCACGCAACGGCCCTCGAGATTCATGAACTCGCATCGTGCGGCTCGTCTAAGCTCGTCTGGCTTCTTTGTTCCCCCCGAAGACTCCGAGTCGCTGCTCCCGCCAATCTGGAGCTGCGACCGAAAGAGCCCGATGACAGATTCCGCCATCGGCGGCGGCTACGGCGGCGGCGGCGGCTATCCTCAGTCACGTTGCGCCCGCGACGCCAAGCGTCTCAAGGCGCATAAGTCCCGAATTTTATCCTAGGGAAGAAATGCCCTTCGCAGCTTCTAACATTCAATACATGATCTGACCTCAACCGTGTCGCACCGTGACGTCCCCTCTCTGAGAGAGATAGTACTATTTTGTGGGGGTAAGGTTAGTAAGGTCCTCGGGGTTAGCAAATTAGTTAGTCAAGGTCGTCGGGCGGGCCGGTGTTGGGAGCCGGAACGTTCGTTCGCGCGCAGCGGGACGTGGCATGGCCGGAGGGCTCAGACGGAAAAGTTCGCGACGATTTGGTCGTCGGACCATCGCGTTCTCCGCGTCGCATGGCGACTAGCCTGATGATCACTCCCTCCGCCTCACCTTTTCGTCGCCCTTCGTCTTCACACGCGGTGACTCTCCTAATCCCAGCGCCGTGATCCCATATTAGCCTGCGCCCACCGGGCTGGCCTATCGTTATTTAGGTAGTTAACTAGTTAGTCTGGTCGTTGACATGTTGATTCTCTTCCGGACTACAATCGAGACACGCCACACCTCGTCCACAACATGACCCCTTGTCCCCGACCGACCGACCGACATACCCCGCGATGTTGGTGAGGCTGGGGGAAAATAAGTTGCTGCCGATATTATGCGACGTCGGCGACAGGAAACCAACCAGCCAGCCTATCTACCTAGGCGCCCGCAGTAGCGGCGTGGACGACCGCGCATGCTTACTTGAGCTTCTTCTTGGGTCGTAACTGGTTGGTATGGCCGCACTTCTTTTTTCGGCAGTTCTTCGCGCGCGGCGGCAGGCGCGCGTAGCACTTGCGGCAGACCATCTTCTCGCAGTTGAAGGTCTTCGCCAGAGCGGCGAGCGACGGATCGTAGACCATGATGCTGACGAGGAACGACCTGGCAGCGAGTCACGGAAAGAAAAAAATGATGGCGTCTGTGGTCCACCACGACGGAGATCTCTCACCTTCTCGCTAAATACCACCTCACCAAGGGTTCTGTTGGCAAGGAAGTGTAAGGAGGAGGGTATCCTAACTACTAATCGACAGATGTTTGTCTGTCTGTTTGTCTGTCTGTCTGTTTGTCCCTCGATTTAGGGTAAGGATCAGTTAGGCGCGAGAGTAAGGATCAGGTAGGCGCGAGAGCCAGACAGTGATCCTCCAAACCGTCTACGGCGACCTCGCAGACTATTTCCACGACCCGCGGCGGCTCTTTCAGCGCGCCATTCTCACGCCCCGTCGAAACGATGTTGTCGATGCTGACAACGCGCACATGACCGTGGCCTTTTTTCCCGGAGACGAGGCGTCGGAGTTCTTTTCGGCTGACTAGGCTGGGTCGGAAGACGACGCCTCGCTCTTTACAGTAGAGTTTTCAACTCCCTGACAACCAACGGCATGCTGACTTTGATTGCGAGCTGAAAGTCTTCGCAACCTCGACCCGTCGCACGGCCACTGCAACGGTACCAGATGTATGATCGATCGTGTCGTTGTCACCGAGGCTCCTCCAACCTGTATCCCGTAAGGCCCGCCGACACCAAACGATCACCAAGAGCCAGGGCCAGACGCCCCGCGAGGTCGGCGTCCTCTTGGCGAAGCCCGTCTTCTGCCACGTCCAGCTCTACGTGGCTCTCTGTCGATCGGCAACCCCGAGGATATCCTCTTCTGAGTCGACGACTCCACCCTACCCCACACGTGCTGCGCAATACCGATAATCCCCTCCCGGCGTCTACACGCGCACTGTAGGTGAACTTACTGGGACCAGGTGAACTTACTGGAGTTGAGATTGGGACTAGGTGAACTTAGGGACCAGGTGAGCTTAATGGACCAAGTGAACTTACTGGGGTTTTTAGAGTAAAGGTTTTTTAGAGTAAACTCACAGGTTGGCGGCGCGTGCGGATCAAAGCAGCTTAGATTGGCGGAGGCGAGAGCGACGAGCTCAAAGGAGTTGGTGTGAGCTGGGTGAACTTACTAACCAGGTGAACTTATACGAAACTTACTGGGACCAGGTGAACTTACTGGGGTTAGAGATTGGGACTAGGTGAACTTACTGGCCTGCACTTGTCCTAACTACTAATCGACAGATGTTTGTCTGTCTGTCTGTTTGTTTGTCTGTCTGTCTGTTTGTCCCTCGATTTAGGGTAAGGATCAGATAGGCGCGAGAGTAAGGATCAGGTAGGCGCGAGAGCCAGACAGTGATCCTCCAAGCCGTCTACGGCGACCTCGCAGACTATTTCCACGACCCGCGGCGGCTCTTTCAGCGCGCCATTCTCACGCCCCGTCGAAACGATGTTGTCGATGCTGACAACGCGCGCATGACCGCGGCCTTTTTTTTCCGAAGACGAGGCGTCGGAGTTCTTTTCGGCCGACTAGGTTGGGTCGGAAGCCGACGCCTCGCTCTTTACAGTCGAGTTTTCGACTCCCTGACAACCAACGGCATGCTCACTTTGATCGCGAGCTTAAAGTCTTCGCAACCTCGACCCGTCGCGCGGCCACTGCAACGGTACCAGATACATGATCGATCGTGTCGTTGTCACCGAGGCTCCTCCAACCTGTATCCCGTAAGGCCCGCCGACGCCAAACGATCAACAAGAGCCAGGGCCAGACGCCCCGCGAGGCGGCGTCCTCTTGCCCAAGCCCGTCTTCTGCCACG
>JAQMWT010000522.1:0-48679 GCA_029834535.1 Chrysophaeum taylorii | reverse complement strand
TCTCATTTTCGAATTTGCTCCTGGTACTTTAACACGCACCACCAACGACACGGGGTTCACTCAAGCTAGGATTTTGTGTAGACTTCTGTCGTACTCAACTCACATGTGCACGTGCGCACCCTGTACTCCGATGCATTCAAGCCTTACTTTAGCCAGCACATTACCTCCCCGTACCGGTCGATAAGGGCATTCAACTCATTGCCTTTCCCGCCGTACATGCACCACTTTAACTTTGAAGTTGAGTCTGCCATCGGTTTCATCGCCTCCGCCTCCTCAACTCGCCTTCGTTCTCTCCTTAATGCTCACTATCGTGGCGCCAAGATCGTGGAGCCCGCTATCATTTCCCATGGGCGGTGATACACACCGTTCAAAGCTTAACCTTCTCCCGAACGCACGTCGAGCGCATTCACTCATGCTATTCTGAGTCCTCAACAGCTACTCTACAACGAACTCAGCACCCCAACACGATATGCTTCAAGATTTTTGGCGCTGAATGTTACCTCCTATTGGAGCCACATGAAACCACAAGTGGGAACCGTGCCGCCGCAAATATCTGTATCTCTGTTGCGCCAACGCACAAAACCCGCTCGTCTCCCCACGTCGACCATCTCGCTGACGTCGTCCTCAACCCTGAAAACGGACAAATTCGTGTTTCGTCCAAGCTGCAATTCCTCTACATGTTGCAGCATCCTACCCCTGATCCTGAACTAGCTCCTCCGCCACACGCTCCTTCCGCGCCATTCTTTTTCTTTACCCGCTCGTCTCCCCACGCGTCGACCATCTCGCTGACGTCGCCCTCAACCCTAAAAACGGACAAATTCGTGTTTCGTCCAAGCTGCAATTCCTCTACATGTTGCAGCATCCTATCCCTGATCCTGAACTAGCTCCTCCGCCACACGCTCCTTCCGCGCCTTTTTCGCTCACACCACACACCACTATCCAAGACCATGTCATTCAGAGGGGGACAGGACTTCTCATCCTCAGAGGGGGCACTCCCCACCTCCTTCAGCCCCTTATTCGTCCCCTACTCCTGCCTCTTCTCCATCTTCTAACGCTACCGCCGACGAATCTGGCTCTATGTCACCGCCGCCCTTGCTTCCTTCTTACAAAGACCTTTTTGCACAAGATGACCTCATTCTTGTCCCAGGTTCCAAACAGCCTAACACTCGCAAGGCCACGTCTATGAAAACTATCCGAGCCCGGTTACAAGCGTCTACTATTGGTGCTTACAAAGCCGCTGGTGGCAAGCTCGCCGATTTCCGCTGGGATCTTCGCCACCACTTTCTTACGTTCAAGTCTCCCGCCCTCTCCGCCCTCCGCCCTCATCTCCGTGGTGGTATCCTCTGGTCTGCTATCTGCTCAGAGGGGGAACATGCGTTGTTAGCTCGTCTTCTTCTCCCGTTGCGCACTGACTTACTTGCCCGCTACCCGCACGTCGATGGTTACTTCGCCCACGCCAAGTGCGCATCCAGCATCCCAGCTGCAACCTTTTTAACTGCTGATGGTTCACCTACGTGCCCTATTCCTCAGCCCTTTTATCTGCGTTCACTGAACACGCTGCTGCCTTCGGCACTTCTTCCTTACAATATGCACTTACGTACCTGGCGCCACCAGCTTTATTGATCACAACTCATCCGAGTTTGGCGCTACTTCTGCATCTCTGGCTGACTTGGAGGAATACCTTCTGGTCTCTACAGAGTTTATCACCCAGGTCTTACGTACCGACCCTACTATCCATATCCAACTGGAATCTGCCCCTACTACTCCTACCGACGCTGTTTCCGCTTATTCCGAAGTTGCGCACACTGCCTCGACCGCAACGTCGCTAAACTATAATTCACCAGCCACTGTTGGTCCTGACGAATATAAGGTCCAAGAAGCGGACGTTTCCATTGACGAATATAAACTTAAGTGCCTCCACGGTTTGTCGCCTGAAAACAGGCACGCCTACCTCAAGGCCATCGCCAAGGAACTCCACGACATTATCCGCTTTGGCTGCTTCAAACTTTCCTTACCCGACGGTGTCTCTCGTCCTATTGACAGCAAGATGGTGCTGAAGATTAAAACAGACTCTGCAGGCAAATACGTTAAGCACAAGGCTCGCCTCGTACTACGTGGCTTCCTAGCATCTCTTGGCGCCGATTTCTTTGGTACCTTCAGCCCCATGGCCACTATGACCGCAATCCGGGTACTACTAGCTATTGCAGCATACAAGCAATTGCCTGTCTACCATGCAGACGTCCCGAACGCCTTCGTTCAGTCTGACATCGATGCCAATGTCTATGTTCAATTACCAGACGGCATCAAGCTTATCGACCCCGATGACGCTAAGTACAAGGGCCGACGTCTACCGAAACTGCTGAAGTCACTTTATGGACTTAGGCAATCAACCCATCTCTTTGGAACAAAGAGATAGACGGCTTCTTCCGTAGCCTTGGTTACAAACGCCTGCATTCGGACTCTTGCCTATATGCTCGAGTATCCGCACATGCTAAGTTCGTCGTATGCAGTCTGTCTGTAGACGACATTGTTATTGTGTCCAATGACGACCCTCTTCGTACTGAATTACAGGATGCCCTCCACAAACGGTATGCTGTAGAGCAGTTTGAACCTGTCCATACCCTCCTAGGCATGCGTGTGTGTCGCACATCGGACGGCTCCATGTGTCGCACATCTGACGGCTCCATTTATCTGGATGTGCAAGCCAAGCTGGATGAACTCTTCGCTGATCACCCAGTCTTGCAGCAACTGACCCCGCTTAAATATCCTACGTCATCGTCCTTCAAGTATAAAGATGGCACCCAGCCCTGAAACAGAGTTGTACATCAATTCTCACTTTGCCACCCTCCTTGGCAAGCTGGTGTTCATGCAAGTTGCCTGCAGACCTGACTTCTCGCAAGCCTTGGGCAGATGTTCGCGTGGTATGCATGCACCCACATATGTTCACGTCCAAATGCTAGAGCATTTGCTTCGCTACCTCAAGAAGCCGGAAAACCGCTCACTTCGCCTCTGGTTTCACCCTAAAGGTAATGCCATTGAAGCTCACCTTCGCACTGCTGTCTCCGCTAATCGAATTGATCTATCCACTGTGGTCGACTACCAACCACAGGATGTATCTACTGGACAGTTTGACCCCTTAGTTGCCATGGTTGACGCTGACAATGCCCCTTCCTTAGCACAGGAAGATAGGAAATCTACCACCGGGTTTGTCTTCTATCTTTCAACTGCCTTATTGGTTGGAAAAGCAAACTTCAACCGATTGTCTCCTGCTCAACTCACGAAGCTGAGTTGATTGCCCTCAGTATTTGTGCTGATGAAGCTGTTTGGCTACGCAAGCTGCTGTTGGAACTCTCCTTTGTCGTCAACCCCACCTTCTACGTCAACAATGCTAATGGTGAGAACACCGCTGACCCTGTTGACTTCGATGACAATGACAACCCAATTGCTGAAGATATGCGCTTCATCAGAAGCCTACCTCTCTTGTCTGACAATGCTGCCGCTGTTCACACCTCTAATAACCCAGATGGGTCCTCTCGATCCAAGGCACTGTCGACCAGATGGTTTAAGATTCGTGAGTACATCTCGCTACAGAAAATACGAGTCCATCATGTTCCCGGCAAGCTGAACGTGGCGGATGGTTTTACAAAACCACTTGCTGCTGAGTTCTCCACTTTCGTTATCTACTCGGTATGCATCATGCCTCTCACGACAATCCTTTACAGGATTGAAGATGCCTAACTCTAGTGACCGCAACGTCGTTAAACTAGCCCTGGCCTTACCTTCTTTTGCCACAATTTTTTGTACACGGGCGAGTGTTGTTCATATCTTTTCTTGACACTCCCGTGGCCGCGGTATCTCTCCCAAGTTGTTTCAAAGGCGACAACCCATGACCACTGTCACTCCTACTACCTCCCAGGCTGCTACTGTCTCACCGACACCAGCGATGGCCTCAACATGGATTTGCTCTGATTGAACGAGGATTCTCTAGTTCAGAGAGCTTCCGTACTCCTGCTACGCCCTTTCTCTCTTCTGTTATGCGAGCGGAAATCTCTACAGCACTCAACTCGATATATGAATCTGCTGACTCTTTACTGTTTGTGGAACTTACGACCTTCATATCGTGCGCCTACCCATTACTATATTTTGGGAAGCTGCTCCTGCTATTACTTCTATTGGCTGCTACAGAGGCCCCAAACGTGAACGTTTCATCCTGTCACCCTATTGTACGCAGTGTCTCAACGACTTAGGACAGCCTACATTTCTTGCTTCTACCACATATAATTCGAAGTCACAAGCACCTAGTGAACTCCCCACAGAAGTGCTGAGTCACCTTAACACAGATGACCACAAGAAGAATGGTCATATTCCCATCTCAACTAACACAACATTCGTCACTTGCTCATTTAGTCTTATCAGTAACCGATGCAGCCACAGACGCCACTACTCAATTACCATTGGCACTGGATCTTCCACTTATTACTCAGATGCACCTGGAGCATCTTAACCTTCTTGTAACGCTCGAGCAAACACAAGCTCGTAAAACTCAGGCTATTTTCAGCCACCAAATACCACCATGTGATTCATACTGTTATCTGATCGCGTGTACAACATCTTAACAACTACGCATCATCCTCTGATGATACAGAACCGCTATTACTCCGGGATGTAATGTTCGGCCACACTTATGTTCAGGCAGAACATTAAGGCTTCCTGCACCCCTTCTTTTTTTTAACGTTGACCGAAGCGTCGTTAAACTACTCACACTCCACGCTAGACGTTACTCTGGAGATATCTTCGCCACCGTTACCTACGCCTTCTGCTTCGCTTGTTGATTCCGACTTCTTGTGCCAACAAGTCGACCAACTCCAGGAAACACCTTCCTGGAGAACCGGCTCTTCCCTCCTACAGCCAACACCCACGTGTTACTTATACACTGTACAAGATCACAGAGCTGTTGTCTCGCTTAATACTCACCGATCATTATCAACATGCTACCAACTACTCCTCCCCGGACGATCACCTCCTTCATCTACGTGACAAGTTGCTCTCATGCTTCAGAGCATTCCGTCCGCTCTCATGTGAATCTGAAGACTCTTCTATCTTCGTTCTTCGTTCGCCAAGTCCAACCTTTTTTTGGAAAACCAACTGGACACCTTTCAACTAGATTCTCTATCGCCATCCATACTGAATGCTCTACTTGCACTCACCCTTCTCTTGGCACCACATCGTTCAGCTATTGGTGTTCACCACCTTACAGCAGAAGCTGACGATGATTAATAATCCTAACTCACTGTCTGTTGTATCTGTGTTTCTTAATGTTCTGTTCAAAAGGGTCAAATCGACTCTCAGCTCCACCAAGTCCAAGTCCAAGTCCTAAGACCCTTCTACACTCTTGATGCTTCGTATGTGACCTCTGTGACCATCAAGACTGTATTCCTCCCTTTTTTTTCATTTTCTCTTCGTCATCATCTTTCTCAAGAGATGCTCTACAGTCGCACCTTGCGCTTAAGACATCTCGAGGGGGTGAAGAGAAATCTGCTGCCTCTTACCCTTACCCGTCCGTTGAGGACGTGATCTCTTCCTTACCCTTCTTCTTCATTTTTACAGTTTAAGTACCTCGGCTCGGTCCTCTCGCGCGACTGCCGCGACGACTCAGACGTCGACGCGCGGATCAAGAAGGCGTCTCAGGCCTTCGGTGCCTTAGGGACTGCATCTTCGCCTCGAAGTCCGTCTCTGCTCGCGCCAAGCGCCTCGTCTATGTTTCGCTCGTCCTGGCCATCCTCCTTCACGGTGCGGAATCGTGGTGCCTCACCGAGGTCCTGTTCCGCCGGCTGCGGTGTTTCCACGCGCAGTGCGCCCGCGTCATGTGTCGTGTGACCCGGAAGCACACCTGGCTCCACCACATCTCAACGGAGATCCTGCTGCGGCGCCTCGGCCTCGAGTCCATCGACGTCTACGTCACGCGCCGCCAGCTCCGCTGGGCCGGTCACGTCGCCCGCATGCCCTTCTCCCGACTCCCTCGCAAGATGCTCTCGTCTTGGGTCCGCTCCAAGCGCCCACCGGGGGCTCCGCAGATGACGTACGGGAGGTCGCTCGCCAAGGCACTCCGGAAATGCGACATCCCCTTCAACTCGTGGCACGACCTCGCACAAGACCGCGCGCAGTGGCGGTCCGCCATCAACGCCTTTTCCTCCCTCGCCTCTACCCCAACTGTGTGATTTTGCTCTGTGATCCTGGACCGGCTACTGCCGGCCCAGCCTGGCTCCCATGCCCGGGAGAGGTCCGAAGTTAGTTAGTTAGTTAGTATACACAATCTAATAGTCCTCTGATTTGTGCCTACGCTCATCATCATGGTCTAGCGCGCCCCGAGGTATGTAGCACTATACACTTAACCTTTCTCGTGTAGTTCTAGATGCCGCCTGTCGTGTTCTGAGGATATAGGGAACATAACTTTCATTCCCCGAAATAACCTGCCAGACGTTCACGATGAGACGGGATGGTTTCCCAGGTGACTTACCACTGCTTGCTAAATGCTCTGCAGTTACGCCACAAGGATAACGGCTGGTTAGAAATAGAATACAAGGATTTTAAAGGTCGACTACTAAGAGGGGGGGGCGTGAGTGTGGGTGCTTGAAGGTTTTGGTCCGTTGTGTGGGGACGTGAGGGATGTATACAATGGCTGATAACAGGATATTCGGAAGAGACATCCAGAGGGTCGATGGGAGTATACTTTTGGGAACGTAAGAGCACATATAGATGGGAAATGTACTATTTAAGAAGCGCGCATGCCTTTGCAACATTCGTTACAAAGATAGGGTCGGATAAGAAAACGAGACTAGCCCGCGCCGCAACGACGGGTCCTACAACGCGTGGGCTTTTTCCTTTTTTTGCGTGAGGGGACGAAAGGATGCCGACTTCACTATGGGGACTAGTTCCATCGCGACGATCTCGCGGCGTGGCGGCACATACTGCTTGAGTACAAATGAACATAGCTCAGCGATCCGTTGAGTATGTCTTAGTACAAACTGAAACATAGTTAACGGCTCGTACGAACTTTCTTATCCGACCCTATCAAAGAGTGGTTACATATGGCCGACAAGTGTTCTGGGATGGTCACTCTCCGCCGACCGACCTTTCGGCGCTCCTCGTCTACAGGCCCGTGATTCCGGACTGGCTCCTGTCGGTCCGGCCTGGCTCCCATGCTCGGGAGAGGTCTGAAGTTAGTTAGTTGTTCTGGGTTAGGAGCAAACTCAGAGGTTAAAGGGCGGAGCGTGCGCTGATTAAAGCAGCTTAGATTGGCGGGGGTGAGAGCGTCGAGCGGAAAGGAGAGCGCAATTGTTCTGGGTTAGGAAGATCGGAATCTCGAAGATCGAGAATATGCTCCGATAGTATTTTTGTATCTTTGCAGAGACGCTCATGGAAAGTCAGTCGACCTTCTGGTGCGTTATAATGTACAGCTACACCTAGAAAAGATCGAACGTTATCGTGCCATGTACGTTTGCTATATTTCTTCTCTAAGTTAGTGCGAAGATAAGCAGTCTTTAAAGTGGCGGTGCCGATGACCAAAAGATCATCGTCAGAAACTGATAGTTTTACCCATTTTGTGGTAGCAGGGTTCCAGTGAACATATAGACAAGGTCCACTTGCGTTCGTTCGACTTCATTCTATCGCAAGAAAGAAACTAGCACATATTCCAGAGTAGTGCGGATTGCTTTAGACCATAGGACGCTATAGCGAGACGACTGGCCAACTTGGACTAAGGATGGTCTTTCTGGATTAGCTGGACCAGGTTTTGAGATAATTTCGCACCACGGGGAAAATCTATTAACACTGGACGATCAATTGCAGATTGCACAATGGCCTGTGATGTTTTCTACATGTGCGGCAGGGGGTTTATTCTTGGCTGCAATAGATAGCACAAGGCGGCTAATACCCAGCATAACGGTGGGCGATGCAGTTGCATATAAGTCAATACCAGCTCGAGCGATAAAGCCTCTAGCAACTAAGCGTGCCTTATAACGACCAGAGGCGCCATCAGCGAAGTACTTAATCTTAAGCTCTAGCTTGGTAAAATGGATGGCCGATCTGGTTGGAGCGGATCCAGTTTGAAAACTTCATTTGAGCAGAGTCCTGCGATTTCCTTTTGGATAGATGCGATATGCTTAACCTTATCTTCGGGAGCTATTCCTATGAGTTCAACTATCTTCTCGGGCTCATATTCAACGCTGTCGCAGTGATACGCTGTAAGACGACGTGGTCGATGTTATCGAGATCATAATCCATGACTTTCCGTAGGATGTCCTCATTATGATCGCCTTGACTTATAAATAGGTGATCTATTTCACCAGCGTCATGCACAAATGCGTGACTGTGCCGCGAAGCGAGGGGATTACGTACATGGGCAGTGTATATTCCAAATGAGTGACGATCTCATGCAGCGGAACTCTCGGTTCCATTGAAGTGAATAATACTGAGAAGCTGAGAGATCATCGTGACATACATAGTCATCGAAGACTTTGTCATCATCGTCTAGCATGTTGATGAGGACTGACAACCGATAGGGTTGGCGAGGGTAATCGACCTGTATGTCCTTGCTAGCTATTTGCCCTTCGAGGTCACAGGCTGTTCCGCCAGTTAGTCTGTAGAGAGAGGTTGAATTGGCCAGTAGACATGCCTTTGGTATTATTTTTTGTTGGCGTCATCTGCGAATGTCCAAATCTGCTGCAATACTCTGAGCGTGACCTTGGTGCAGAGCACTCACAGTAATTAAAGACATAAGTGAACTAGACGCGCGGATATTGAAGTGTTGTTCTGGTTGATCTGTAGAGTACTTCATGTAGCTCCATATTCGGATGCTGTGATCTGCCTGGTAAATAGGCGGCTGTCGCTAGTGCCGCGAACTATGTATAACGGATCCTTTGGGATGCGAAGTCCACGATCATGATATAAATCTGCCTTGAGCTTGTCGCTCTGATTACGGTGGACCACCGCTGGAGTGAAGCCTGAATCATCTAAATAACCTGTAGATGTTCATTGCGTTTAGGCGTTAGGATAGATCAATCCGAAGGTGATGGTCTTTTCAGGAATGAGAAATCCGGGGAGGATTCCGTTTCATTGTCTGGGTCCTGATGCTTGTCCTGTTGCTCGACGGTAGGCTGAGTTATATAGCCTGCTGGAGGTTTATCATTGTCGTAGGATGACTGTTCGTCTGGAGCGAGCGGGACTTTATCGTTAGATGGGTGCGGATTTGAAGATGTTCCCTGCTCCGCAGGGTCCGACATAGGTAGGTTCCTGAAGGTAATGGGAGGCGCAAGAGTACCGTCGCTGCATGGTTGGAAGTGCGCAACTGCGCCTTGACATGCTCAATATTCCGGGCGCGATTGATTGCCTTGCACGTCGCTGTCGACATGATAATCCATCGACGTGACCACTTTGCCAAACTTCCCTTGATGTACAAGCAAGAGAAACCTGTGTACATCGTGGTCAATACACGGCAAGTTGGCCACGTAATGGTTGCAGTAAAAGCAAGGCGCTGGAATGCTAGAAGGTTCAAGTTTGCGATGTTGCGGGAACACATATGTGACTGGTTCATCAAAGGGTAAGAACTTCAGGAATGGGCATTTGGCGATTCAGGAGTTTTGTATTTGGCGACATAACCCGGCGTGGGATAGCGCACGAAGGGTGGTCCGAGCTAGTAGACCGTGAGCTCGTTGATTGTCTGCCTGTATCTCATGCACGAGAGCAAGCGGATAAAAATAATCCACATTAAGCGGCTTCCCTTCGATGCGAACGTGGCGGAGTCAAAGAAGGTGAATTACCGCACGATGGGTGATTTCCTTAATCGCATTTTCCGCTAAGTTGCGCTGGTGCAGGTGACGACTCTAGAGTTGGATGTTGAGCTGTACCTCTTGGGGGTGAAAAAAAAAAATTAGCTCTGAACGACGAAAATGTGTCCAATCAAATAAGCCTGACATGAACGTCAAACTCGATTTTTATGACGTTGATAATGTAAAGGATGCCAGCAAGGACTTCCCTTGGCGTCTAGATGGCGCAAGAAGCATACTCATTTAATGCGCTGACGGCGCAAATGAGATGTGCGTAATATACTGAGAGTTGCCGTAGCACTTGCGGACACCGGCTTATGATATGTCGACATATATATGTTGTCCAGGGGCGTACGAGACTTCAACTTGGCGCCACTGAGGGTTGTGGTGGTGCGAGATGGGGACGTGCGACTTACAGCGCTTACAGTCTGCATAATTCTGCAAGTAGTGTTCGTCTCCAAGTTTAAGGAAGATGACAATCGCCTGAATAGTACCGGCGCAAAATTTCGGCTTGCTGGTGATAAGTTTTAGCGTAAGACTTGTAGAATCTCTTCGGCGTGATGGGTAATACCTGCCCGATGGAAGGTCGGGAGCAAGCCCGGTGGTGCATAGCGACTTACGTTAAATAACTTGGATGCGTTCCGGGACAGCTGCTGTGAGCAATGTCGGGATGTGCGAGTCGTTAGAGGGACTGCGCCGAAGTGTCGCGTGGTAGTTATCTGCGACTGAACCGAACATTTGTGCTAAGAGCAGTTCTTCGACAGAGAGCAGAGAGCTGGCGACTTTGTTAAGAAGTCGAGCGACCTGGCTGATTTTACTTCTGTCGAGGATGAATGCGTGCACAGCGCCGAGACAAGCTGCAAGCGCACGTTGTGGTAAGATGAGTGTTGCCGATACGAGGCTTGATACTTAGCCTGCAGCATGCGATGGGGGACGGCGTTGGCAAAGTGCCTCGAAGGCGAAGTCGGGCGGATGCTGGTGGAAGAGCTTAAAGAGCTCGGGGTGGCAATGGTTCGCAATGGTCACTAAATTTTGCGATTTTTCGTAGGAGCGTAGCACAGCGAATGCGGCCTGGTACATTGAAGAGTAGAGCGCGCCCATCTGAAACACTCGTGGGGAAGGAGCCAGTGACAGCGTAGACTTTAGTGCCCTTCTCTCGTTTGTTCCCAACATAGCCGTAGTAGTCGGCATACGTTGGGCGGACTTGCGACATGATTAGTCCAGTCGGGTCCATAAGACATATGTGCCCTCGCGAATTGGGTGCGGCAGAGTCCGGGAACTTTTGGTTAAAGAGCGAGACCCGAGTAGAGGGGCAAGCGCAGAGCCGAGCGGCGGTAGAGTCGGTCCGCATAGGCAATGGCAAAGAAGGCGGCCGTTGGGGACCCCGGATGATAACAACATCGGGCGGTACGAGTAATCGTACGTTATTGCCGGTTTTGAGTGCACGATCGAAGCTGCGCTTTTGATATACCCCGCTGCTAAAGAGAAGGAAAGGGTGCCGTCTCGAGCATGCGAGAGCCGGTGTTTAGTCTTGGCTGTCGTGACCATCCGGGTGCCGTTCCAAGCGGGTAGAGTCGGATGCGATTGAAGAGTATCATCCAGGGGGGTAAGAGCCAGAACGTAAGAGACAGAATCCAAGGACGAGAGTGGAGTGCAGCACGCGTCCATCCCAAATTCGATGCAAGAGGAAGTCATGCGTGCGAGCACCTCGCATAAGAATGAGTTCTCAGATATCCTGAGTGAAGAGGCGCCAGTAGGCTTGTAAAGGAATAGTACCTCGTCCCTGTCGAAGCAAAGATCCATCGGAGATACCGTCGTTGTAAAATTGGTGCCAGAGAGCCAAATTTCCTGTGGAATAGACTGGAGTGGGTCTAAGTCGGGGATCATACAAGGTGGTGACTTGACGAGTTAGGAAGATGCGTGTTCGAGATCGTAGTCGTCAAGAGGATAACGTGAAAAGATCGCGAGAAAGCGGCGCTCAAGAGGATAACGTGAAAAGATCGCGAGAAAGCGGCGCTTAGAAATTGTGTCGCCGAACGTTGATGCTTTGTAGATTTCGGTATAACTGTAATAGCCAAGCTTCTTGTGTGTGCGATCAGCGACATATATTCGGCTTGTAGCGGGCGTTAGCTGGAACGTGCAGAAGTGTAGAGAGGCGCATTGTTCTGCACAAGAATGATTTGCTGATGCAGGAATGGCGCTGCCGTCTTGCGTATGGGGTAGCCATCATAGTCCTTGAGGACTGAAAGGCGTTGATATGGCAAGATAAAAACTGCGGCATCAACGCGAAGTAGGCGTATCGTGCCTTTGTTTATTGCTGCATTGTGCTTGCGCAGTATCTCGCAAGCGGCGATAACGCGCACTGGCGGTGGTTTGGTTTTTTCTTTTTTTCTTTTTTACTTTTTCACGACAGAACGAATTTGAACGCTCGCAAGTCGATACATTACATGTTTATGCATATACTGGAAAAAATCTATTGATACGTGGGTTCGCCTTTTCGGCGTTTCCGTAGACGATCTTTTGATGCACGGGTACAAACAAAAAATTATTTTTTTTAGGAGAATGGTAAATGTACCTGGCATGATAACATTCGATCACTTGTTGGCATCGACGTCCATTATGACGCATCAGCAGGGCATCTCACCATGAATGTAGCAGTTAAAATCAACAAAATGCTATTTGAGCACAAACGTACTCTCAGAGGCACTGACGTATCTCACTCAGAAGAGCTTCTCATCGAACCTTCTGCGAAGCTACTAGCTGATATCGCTCCTACCTTCGAGATTTTTAAACTTAGATTCAGGATGATAATGTATTTGCTGAATCAAATTCTGAGAGACACGAATTTCTCGAGTAAATTCGATCCAAACGGGGCGACCAAGGCCCTGGAAATGTCGCAATGTGCGACCGGCTGCTTGTATTTCACTGCTATAGCGAGCAGAAGCCTGTTAATGGCGAAAATGGCGATGGGGGATAAGCTGCATTGAAGTCTGTGCCAACACGTGCTCAAAATTCTGCGTGCAGCCAATCGAGCTTTATAGCGATCGGGAGACCCGTCAGTGCCAAAATCAAGCTTTGGAACTTGAATCATAGACCCGAATTAATTTGGCCTCTAAGTAAGAAAATTTCGTTCCCAAAATTTACGGTGTTGGCGAGTTTTCGCTTTTGACGACATGATTATTGCGTTTCTCTCGCAAACGTCACCGTCCTACTCTGCTATTCGCTCGTCCTCTGCCTATCGACCGTCCCGTGGGAGCGGGGCTTCTCCCTCATTGTCATCATCAAGATCAAGCTCCGGAGCTGCCTCAGCGTCTTGACGCTCAACGCACTGATTATGGTCTGGTCGAAGGTCCGAACAAGTCTGATTTCGCCAGCCAGGCCGACTACGAACAGGCCCTCGATGATTTGGTCGACCGTGTGATCGAGTACTGGCGGATGAAGCTGAAGCGCAATCTCAATCGCCCCCACCCGGGCAAGGCCGGCGGGAAGAAGAAGAGCTCGGACGGGATAACGAATCGCGGCTCGACGATGCGCGCCGCCTTCAAGATATCGACGGGTTGCCACCCGACGACGACGTCGAGCCGCCAGTAGAAGAGACGAGGAAGACGCGCCGGGCTTGGACGAGGAAACTATGGCTCAAATGTGCGAGGTGGCGGGTCCATGCAAAAGCCGCCAAATGGCTGGACGATAAGGGCTGACGCCTCCAGCAACGACGCAGAGGGACTGGGCGGACATGCACGGCTTCCTTATAGAATTACGGTCGCGGAGGGAGCCGTTCGGCGAAGTTGAATCTTGGGCACGAGTGGGCAACCGGCGGGGATTTCTCGACGCTGAAGCGCAAGAACACTTTCGAGGATACCAAGAATAGCAGGTGTGGTTCCACTACGGCACTGACAGCCAGAAGCGCACGCAATACCATCAGATCGAAGGGTATAGTCCAGACAAGCCCTGGGTCATCCTCGAGAAAGAAAGCCACCGCAGCAGAGTTGCTGGCGCCTAAGTAGTCAGCCCTGTCTAGCCTAGGAGTACTTAAACTCGGTCGGCGCTGGAAATATTAATAAGTAATCTTTATTTTTGGGTCCGGTCCAGCAACATGGTTGATTTCGGGACTGAGACCCGTCTGCGAAATACTTGAACTTAAGGACTAGTTTCGTCGATATCGACGAGCGGTCGGGCAGTAGTGGTTCTAACTTAAATACGCCATTAGAACATGTACCTTCAATCTATTTGCAAATCGATGAGACATGCCTTAATGAATCGAAGCGATATTCTTTAATTCATCTTCGTCGATGAGACCGTGTAGTTCGATTATCTTTTCGTGCTCATCGTCTGCAGTTACAAGTTGCAGTGCAACATGGTCAATGTCCTGCAAGTCATAGTCCATAAATTTCTGGAGGGTGTCTTCGTTAGGGTTGCTTTCTCAAAACAGGTGACCAAACTCGCCAGAGTCACGCATAAAAGCATGTCTATGTTGAGATGCGACATGACTGGCATCGAGGATAAAAATGATACGAGTTCGTGCAACAGAAGTGTTGATTCCGCTGTCGGGCATAAAATTCCGCAGATGATAATTCGCCATGACATACAAACTGTCCAATATCGAATTTTCGTTATCGAGGTGGTCTACCAGAGCTGAAGATAGGCACGGCTGCTTAGGGATTTCGACGTGCAGTACTTCGGCGTCTATCTCTTTGTATATCGCGTGCAGTGCCACCTGCCATTACATATTCTTGAGTGGTGGCGGCTGAAGGACATTCGTTAGGAATACACTCATATGTTTATCGGCATGCGTCATCGCATTAGGCGGGACATCCTCAACCAGGTGTGTACGCTGGCAGCGTGCACTAAACAAAGCGAGCTAGTTCTTTGACGAAGAGGTCGGCATTGGCGGGTGTGGAATAACCGTCATACTCCTTCATGACACTTTTGCATGACAGAAAAAAGACAGCAAAATCGAAATGTGGCATGCGAAGGGTGCCGGCTCCGAGGGCGTTGTTGAGCTTCCGGAGATCTGTAGAGTGCAGAGCATCCCGAAAGAAGCAGCGCGCGCGAGCACGAAGAGCTTGGCTGATCTCGCAAGTAGCGATCGCGATATATTGTTGGTCGAATCGTTGGCGAAAGCAAGCGAAGCCCTCGTGGTGCATTCCTCCTGCAATGATTACGACATGCAAGGGAGGTGCGCTTGTAGACACGTGGAAGTCAGCGTCAGCTAAGAGTGCGTACTCTGAGTATAGGTTAGGCAGACCTTCGCGACTTTTTGTGCGAGGTTAGCGAGCTCGTCCGTTAAGGAAGTTGGACGGCGAGTGTGGAAGCTAAGTAGGCGTTTGAAGCTGTCCTCTGGTTTTGTGAAGGCAGAGCTAAATGCCCGTTTGTTTGCTCGTTGGGCGACGATTTCAGATGTAGTGCCGACTGAGATATTAAAGTCATGCGGTCGGAATTGGAACGTGCTGCCAGTTCATAAAGGCACGGCAGATGCGGTAGCGGCGGATCTGTTGCCTGTACGTTGAGTGCCTTTAATTGCGACGGCGCGTTTGCTCGACGACCCGGGGCCAAAATCGGGAACTTTTAAGAAGGCCAGGTGCAGAGCGCAAACTGCTGAGCTGTCATTGGTTTTATCAGACGAGAGGACAGTTGCATGCAAGCAGAGCGGCTTGACACCAATGAAGCTGCTAGTAAGAGTGCCGCGCCCCATGCGGGTAGTGTACTCGGGTATGCGGCGGGTAGTGCCGGGGATGAAGCCGTCGGCAGTGCGAGTGAAGCAAAAAGAAGCGCCACCATCAAGCAACGAGCAATCCGGGGTACTCCCTGGACAGTTGCAACCATGTAGTGAGTGAGTCTTGATGTAGGACTCAGGGGGTACTTGATAGTTTGATATGACGAGCGCAACAGCGCGGGATATAGTTGATGTCGTGGAGAGCACACCAGAATTGAGGCTTTGTGCTAGATTGTCACGGCTCAAGTTGTGGACACAGGCGCCGTCGGCAACAACTAGCGAAAAAGCCGGCTGTCATGCAGTGCGTTGAGATAATCGTGGTGGCGCTGGATTTGAGCCTACATCGTGTCATGCGGCTGTTCCGATTCGGTAGCTTGTGTATCGTAGAGGAGCTCGAGTTGTTGATCGCCTGCTGAGCAATGATCGATCACGTCCCCTGCAGCTTCATCTCCCGGCGAGGGACTGTCAGCGGAGAGAAGTTGAAGTAATCCGCAGCTTCAGCATCGGATTCGGTGAGGAGGATCTCGCTGGTCATTGTGGTTGTAACGAGGTTCGTCAGCTTGGTCATGGCTTCCTTCTTACGGGTCTTCTTCTTTTTTTTTTCGAATTCTTGCCGGCTTCGCAGATGCTGCGAATGGTATGCAACTTGCGGCGAACTTCATGTAGAGGAACCTTGCTAAGAGGGGGTGGGGGGTTGCGTGTGGGTGCTTGAAGGTTTTGGTGCGCTTTGCGTGGGGATATGAGGGATGTGCCTGTGGGTGGGAATCGGGTATACCGATCAGGTGTTGGGGGTAAAGTGTAGCGGCAAAAGAGGTCGGCTTCTCCGGATATGCCTGCCTGGTTTCCCTTCTCACTTTCGCTAGTTATTAATGGTTGACTGTCACAAAAGGCGGGGCCAAGGCGCCGAGCCGTGGGGGAAAACAAGGGTTTTAAAGGTCGACTGCTAAGAGGGGGGGGGTGTGCGTGCGGGGTTTTGTGGAGACGTGATGGATGCCTGGAGGGCTTCAGAGGCTATTCGAGCCTTGTCGTGTGTGTCATGAGAGTCTTACGACGGGGTTGTTTTGGAAGTTGCAGTGGTGGACTGGTGCCACGTCGTATAGTTCGTTTGCTTCAAGATCGCAGGGTGCGATGGAGGACGGTGCCTCATGAAATCCGCGCCTGGCGAGGGCATCGGGCCTCCCGGCGTAAAAAAAACTGGCGTCTGTGGACAGGGCGCGGCTCGAAGGTGGTTCGCAGCATATGACCAGTGGAAGCAGTAGGATGTTGAAAAAAAAGCGACCAATAATGTTGTTGGTGGTCGTCGCGAGTCGAATCGCTGAGAGTCTCCTCCGCGTCGCACGATGATGGCGGCTAGAGGAGTATAAAATTTGGACTCTGCGGCCCTCGTCGTCTGAAAGCGTGATTCAGATCCAGGGCGTTGGGATTATCTCCCCCCAAAGTTGTCAACACCGCAGGCAAGATCGACCGACACTCAAGAAGAAGAAGAAGAAGAATAGACCAGGTCCCGCCAATCATCGGTACCTTGGTCACAATTAATTAATTAATTAATTTATTTATAAAAAGAAATGTCGTTGGTTCGATAAAATTAAACTAGACGAGCTCGGTCTCGGCAGGGATGGAGGGGTCCGAGCGCGGAAAGGAGGAATCGATGGTGGTGGATGCGCAGGCGTCGAGTCTTTCGAAGGAGAGGCGGAGGGCGTCGAGGCTGAGGGCGTCGAGGTGGAGGGCGTCGTCGTCGCGCGCGCGGCGACGGCGGCGGCGGCGGCGACGGCGGGGCGGCGCGTTTTCTTCTTCGAGGATGATATCGTCGTCTCTGGCGCGGGTGTAGTCGAGCATGCCTTGGACGTGTTGGACGAAGGTGTCGGCGCGCGCGTCGTGGGCGTCCCACTCGGGGTGGGCGAGTTTAAAGTTGAGGAAACTCTTCTCCATCTTGCCGGAGACGGTGGGGTGGGTGTCCGAGCCCGGCGGAGCGCCTCCGTAGCGCGGATCGCCGTACCTGTCAAAGTCGAAGAGAGAGTGGCCCAAAACGGGGCCAAAGCCGTCGACCTCGACGGTGTTTTCCTGGATGAAGTGGACGACGTCGGGCGCGCAGCGGGGAAGCGAGAAGCAGAGTACGAGGGGGGCGAGGACGACGCTGGCTATTTCGTCGGCGAAGAGCCAGAATTTATATCTAAACGCGCGGGCGAAGGCGTCGCGGACGTCCGAGGTGTGGCAGTGGGCGCGCCATTCCTCGGGGAAACAGTGGGTAAAGTCGGCGACCTTTGCCATCGCGGCCTCGTAGTCGTCGTCGGCCGCCTTGTCGCCGGCGGGCGTCGCGTCGGCGTTCGAGGCGCCGCCCAAGCTGCGGGCGACGGCGAGGCAGGCGGAGGCGGCGCCGGCGTACCAGAGGAGGTTTCGGTCGCCGACGGTGACGTAGAGGAGGACGGCGTCGTCGACGGCGGCGGCGAGGGCGACGAGCGTGGCGACGAGGGCGCCGGAAAAAAACGCGACCGTGCGAGCGACCGTCTCGAGAACGGGTCGCGGGAACATGCGGAGGTAAGCGTCGGCGTGGGGCTTGCTGGCCGCGAGCCTCGCCTCGAAGAGGTGGGGGAGTTCGTTGAGTTCGCGGAAGCTCCATCTGGCGACGGGGGACCACTCGCGGGGGCCGAGGTAGCGCTTGTTGTCGCGCCACTCCTGCGCGTTCATGAGAAAAAATCGCATCGACATGAACGCGGCGAGAAAGGGCATCAAAGCGACATGGACGAGGCCCGCAATAACGAACCGGCGGCGGAGAGAGGCCGCGTCGTCGGCCTTGGGGTGGTCGAGAATGCAGACGTGGAGCGACCATTCGAGGGTTTTGGTGAGGCGGAGGCGGCCCGCGAGCGCGTCGAGGAGGCGGTAGCGCCCCGCGAGGCGCGAGGGCAGCGGAAGCTCGAGCGCGAGAATACCAGCGTTGAGCATGGCGACCAAATAGTTGTCCTTCCGCATGATGCGACACGCAACGTCGTGGGGCGAGAGGACGCGACGGCGTTCGTCGGCGCCGCGGCGACCGACTGCCGTCTGAAACGCGTGCCACGGAGCCCTTCCCGACCGCTGGAGATCGCCGAGGCGCTCGACGACGTCGTTCCACCGCGCCGACCGGACCTCGCGGTCCCCGAGCCCGAGCTCCGACGCGTAGAAAACCGAGGCGTCGTAGGCGTCGCGCAGGCTGTTGGCCGTCGCGGCGCAGCTCCACACCCAGTAGAGCCCGAAGACGCACAGGTACGCGAGGCCGAGGCCGTCGCGACCGCGACCGCTCACCAAAAAGTCGGTCCGCACGTACCTACCGAGCGTGCCGCACGAGGCCTCGTCGCGGCAGGTCACGACAGCCCCCCAGTCTACGAGGGCGAGAAGAAAGAAGCTGAACAGGATGGTGAAGAGGAGCGTCACGATGTGCGCGAGGCCCGAGACAATCATCGTGGCGAGGCCCTTGCGGTACCAGTACTGGTAGATGTTGGCGAACCACGCGTCGAGGTCCGTCACCACCACGCGGCCCTCCTCCTCCTGTTCGAGCAGCCCGAACTCCATATTTTGTGTGGAACCGACCGACCGACCAAGGGTAAGGGATGGAGAGACAGGGTTGCCAACAATGAATGAGACCAAGGCGTCCTTACTACTAATAGGGTCGGATAAGGAACTCGGGGGTCCCGCGCCGGGGCCGAAAATCCCCAAGGATTGGCGGGCTTTTTTGTCCGTCGCCAAGTTGACCCAAAATGGTGCCGATTTTATCTTGGAACGAAGTCCGTAGCTGCCGATTTGGCGAATCTACTTGGGAGTGAGGTATTTTGGCGCCTCGGTGGAGGCGGGGGCCTAGGTGGCTCTACTCTGCACGACGCCATCGGCTCCAAATACAACAACCGGCGCATCGGGAATGTCCATAGGCCCAATGAGGGTCGTGTGGGCGTTTAGACGGCGCCTTTTGTTCGCTGGGGCCAGTTCTAGTGTCCTCGTCTTTCCGGGCGTCCTCGGGAGACCGGCGTCGGGGCCCCCGAACGCAGCTATGCGTAGTCGTCGTCGTCGACGTCCATCGCGTCCTCCTCCTCCTCCTCGTCGTCGTCGTCGTCGTCGTATTCGTTGTCCTCGGACACGAAGCGCCAGGAAGCCGGCTTGGAGCCGTTGAAGAAGGTGGGGCGGTTCGCGAGGAGCCACCCGCTGAAACCGTCGTCATAGGAAACGAAGATCCAACCCAGCCCGAGTTTCTTGCGACCGTCCTTGGAGTTCTCGTCGGATACCGCCTCGATGGTGCCGGGCATCCAGTAGCAGCCCGGGTGCCCCGACAACTCCCAGAGAACCTCGACACGTGACCCGACCAACGCCACGTCAATCGTCGGTAGCTTCGAGCGGCCACTCGTTGTCCGCGTCCGCTTCCTCGGATGGCGAAAGGCGCGGCACTCCTCAACCTTGGCCTTGAGCTCGTCAACGCTCAAGTGCCGCCTCGCGTCGAGTTCGAGACGCTGGGCCGTCGCGGTCCCGAGCACTGGCAGCTGCCGTCGGCGCTCGCCCGGGACTACCGCCTCGGCGACCAACTCGCGGGAGTTGGTCTTGATCTGCTCGTAGACGTACTCGAGGTGCGCGGTGAGGAATTCGATGTTGGCCTTGGAACCGGCCGAGCCGATCGTCGGGTCCTTGCCCGAGGTGTAGGACTTGGGTTTGAGGTCGCCCATGCCCATGCCGACGACGTACCTGTCGATGTTCTCCTTGAGGACCTTCGACCGCGCAGCGTCGCTCGAGATCTGCTTAAGTGCCGCATCAAGTCGCTTCTTGACCGTCGAGAGCAGGGTCCTCCCGACGAGGGCCTGCTCGTCGACGACAGGCTTGACTTTCATGGCCTCCTGGGCCTTGGCGTAGTCGTTCGCCTGGCGCTCGAGGGCCTTCTCGACGAACGCGGCGGCGCGACGGCGATGGTGCTCCTTCGCCGCCTCCGCGCGCGCGGCAGCCTGCTCCTTGTGGTTCTGCCGACCACGACGAGCCGCCTCCATCAACACTCCTCGAAAGTCGTCGCCGAGCGTGGCGAGACGTCCTCCACCAACTCGATCGCGCATTCGAGCCTTCGTCGTCGTTCGACCAGCGACCTCGTCGGCGACGCGTCGCCGGCGCTTGGTCGTAAAACTCGTGGCGGCCCGGTCGAACATGTGGTCCCGTTGGCACGCGACGACCCCGACGCAGTTCACGACGCTCATGTTGACGTAGGAGGCGTTGTAATACTTCAATGCGCCAAACTCGCCTTCGACCTCGTTCGAGTTCCGCCGCGCGCCGTCGAAGGCCCTCCGGAGCTCCGACGTCTGGTTGACCGCCGCGAGGTCGCCGTCGCCGACGTAGCGCATAGACTGCCCCCCTCGAACGTGCGGCGCATGCCGCGGCCCCAGGCCCGGAGCGCGTCGAGCATGGTCTTGGCCTCTGGATCATTGGTGTCAGTCGGAGCGTAGAGCCGCGCCCGAACGGCCGCGACGTCGCGGATCGTGGACTGGCCGTCGACGGACAGCTTCGCCGACCCGGCCCGCGTCTCGAGGAACTGGGCGTAGGTGGCGATCTCAGTGTCGAAGGCCTCGTAACCGGCGGTCGCAACGAGTTGTGGATTATCCTGGCAGACTTGGAAGAAGGCATGCACTCGCTCGAGAACGCCCGCCATGTCGAGAACCGACCAACCCTCGAGGGCGTCCGATGCGGCGAAAAATCGGAAAGGCACCGTGAGCTTGTCGTCGATGATCGCTCGGGCTCGAATGGCTCCGGCGACCTCCTGCGAGGATAAGGTCGAGAAGAGGTTGTTCCTGAGGATGTTCTGCGGCGCGTAGCTCGCGTTCTCGAGGAACTCGACAAGAAACGGGAGGTTGTGGAAGATGACCCAGGCCGCGTTGGTGCACGCGTCCTGCCGCGTCCCCTTGTCCGTGCGGCCGAGCGTGAGGTAGAGCTCCGACGGGTGCTTCTCCTCGAGGAATGCCCGGAGAGGGGTCCCGAAGCCCTTCCCGTAGCGATCCACGCTCGCCGATACACTTGGACAAGGCATGAATGACCTTGTTCAACTCGCCGGTGAGGCGCAGGTGCTTCGCCTCCGAGCTCTCGATGCTATCCTTCAGCAGCGTGTCGAGCATCTTGGCCTCCTCGGCGGCGCCGCCGTCGAGCCATGTGTTGCCTGCTCAACAAATTGCTGGTGGGGCGGCACGACGTACCGAGATGTCGCTGGCAGTTCCCGTGAAAGACACGAGTCTTCGCGTCGCGCTCGTCTTGCGTCATCAAATTCCACAGCTCTTCCCCGATCTCCTTCTGCACCGCCGCGAGGACATGCTCCTGGAGCTCGCGGACCGATGCGATGGCGGCGGAGGCGTTGTCGGTAACGATGGCCCGGCCGGCGAGATTCTGCACGCCGGCGCTGCCGGCGGCCGGGAGCGCCTCCGCAGCAGCGTCGGCTCCGTAGAGAGCTCCTGGTAAACTTGATTAACGAGCTGGAGCGCTCGATTCAGGTCACCAAACCGATCGTTGATCGCCTTGGCCTCGCCAGGCGCGCTCTGGTCGGAGATCTCGCTCGCGCCCAGCGTCCAGTTCTCCGTCACGCTGCCGCGTGTGACGCGAAGTTGGGTAGTCGCGATCTCCTTGCCGTCGAGCGGCGACGCGTCCGTCGCCGCGTCGACGACGTCACCGTATCCCACGGCGAGGGCGACGGCGGCCTCGTGAAGGACACCCATCTCGGAGCGCAGGTCGCGAATGAAGCGTGCGGACGGGAGCTCCATGTCGCGCACTCGCTCCGGGCCAACGACCGCCTCGACGACCGAGACCAGGACCTCGGGGATTTCCGCAGGCGCAACCCGCGAGGCGAGCAGTTTCATACACAGCACCCTGAGCTTCGAGTCCCACGGAGTGCCCTTGCCGGATCCCTTGCCGGACGGCTTCCGCGGTACCCACACTTCGGCGTTCTGCTTCTCGAGGACCGCGACCCGCTCCCGCAGCCGCTCGATCTCCTCCTCCCGGGCCTGGACGCGGTCCTCGGCAGCCGCGAGCTTTATCTCCATTTGCTTCGCTTCCTGGTTGAGGGCGGCGTAATTGTTCTTGAGTTTTCGCATGGCCCGAGGGTCCGATTTCTTCAGTCGGTTCCTCTCCCGAAACTCGGCCGCCGCCGCAGCCTGTCTCGCCGCCTCGTTCGACTGGGCCTTGGTCGCGTTGAGCTCGTCGATGGCTCGCTGCAGCCTCGCGGCATCGCGGTCGCGCTGCTTCTCATTGGAGGCCTGGTGGCGTTCGATGCGGACCTGGAGCCGTGCCTCCCGACGTGCGGCATCCCGGACCTCGTCCTCGTACTTCCACTTGGCCTCGAGACGCGCCGCGTCTGCCTTGGCGGCCGCCATTTCCGCGGCGAAGGCGTCGGCGTGGGCTTCTTTCGTCTCGCGTTCGGCGGTGACAGAGCGAGAGTGCTGAGCCGTCTTGGCCGCCGTGAGCTTGTCGACCGTGCTCCGGAGTTTCGACACCTCCTTCTCGAGCTCCGAGATCCGCACATTCGAGTCCGACGACGACGACAGTGTGGAGATAACCGATGACCCACTCGATCCAAGCGTCGGACGCGCTGGCCGTCCGGGTGGTAGTCGCCGAATCGGGGGGTGTCGTTCTCCTTGTCGGGCTTGGCCTTGACGTGGGAGAACGGGACGCGGATCTCTCCCTGCTGAATCGTTTTCACGTCGTATGACTCGACCCGACACACAGTGTTGTTGTAGATTAGGCCCAGGACAACGCCGTTGCCGCCCTGGATGTTGTGCCCCGCCGAGAAGTCGTGCTCGATGAGGACCTCGTCCCCGCTGCGGATGGTTGTCTTGAGAGTCCTAGTTAGCGACGCGGAGATCCGGGCGAGAACGGCCTTCGCGCCCTTCGTCGTGTGTAGCTTGCTCGGGGTGAAGTCGTCCCGGCACATTTTCGAGCACACGTAGAACTTGTCGGGCAGCTCGCCCTCGATATTCAGGAGTCGCTCCAGGTCGAGCGGCTGGCCCCTGGCCGTCTCGTCGGCGTCGAGCCTCGCTACGCAGCACACGCACTCTCCCCTCAAGAGGTTTTTTCGCCGTTGACGTTTGGCAGCGGGTTTTTTCGACACTTTCGTCAACTCAGCCGGGACGGAAGGGTCCACAGGGGTTACAGAAGGACCCGGGGCCGACTCTTTGCTCGTTTCGGCCGATTCCATGGGCGGAACGCCGATTTTGTGATTTTGCAGGCTATGTTTGAAACATAGCCTGAGACAATCCACTTTTGAATGAGGGTTTCTCGTTTGGTGTTCGAAATGTGGGCTAGGGCCTAGTTTTGAGCTTTCTTATCCGACCCTACTACTAATCGATGTTTGTCTGTTTGTCTTTAAATGTCGACTGCTAAGAGGGGGGGGGGGTGTGTGGGGAGCATGAAGGATGTGGGATGTTTGTTTGTTTGTCTTTAAACAAGTGCAGGCCAGTAAGTTCACCTAGTCCCAATCTCTAACCCCAGTAAGTTCACCTTGTCCCAGTAAGTTCACCTGGTCAGTTAGTTCACCTAGTCCAAATCTCTAACCCCAGTAAGTTCGGCGTAAACCCACTCGTGCTCACGCCCACTCCTTTGAGCTCGTCGCTCTCGCCTCAGCCAATCTAAGGTGCTTTGATCCGCACACCCCGCTAACCTTTGAGTTTACTCTAAAAACCCTAGTAAGTTCACCTGATCCCAGTAAGTTCACCTGGTCACTCAGTTCACCTAGTCCCAATCTCTAATCCCAGTAAGTTCACCTGGTCCCAGTAAGTTCACTTACAGTGCGCGTGTAGACGCCGGGAGGGGGCTTATCGGTATTGCGCAGCACGTGTGGGGTAGGGTGGAGTCGTCGACTCAGAAGAGCATATCCTCGGGGTTGCCGATCGACAGAGAGCCACGTAGAGCTGGACGTGGCAGAAGACGGGCTTGGGCAAGAGGACGCCGACCTCGCGGGGCGTCTGGCCCTGGCTCTTGTTGATCGTTTGGCGTAGGCGGGCCTTAAGGGATACAGGTTGGAGGAGCCTCGGTGACAACGACACGATCGATCATGTATCTGGTACCGTTGCAGTGGCCGTGGGACGGGTCGAGGTTGCGAAGACATTAAGCTCGCGATCAAAGTCAGCATGCCGTTGGTTGTCAGGGAGTTGAAAACTCTACTGTAAAGAGCGAGGCGTCGTCTTCCGACCCAGCCTAGTCAGCCAAAAAGAACTCCGACGCCTCGTCTCCGGGAAAAAAAAGGCCGCGGTCATGCGCGCGTTGTCAGCATCGACAACATCGTTTCGACGGGGCGTGAGAATGGCGCGCTGAAAGAGCCGCCGCGGGTCGTGGAAATAGTCTGCGAGGTCGCCGTAGACGGCTTGGAGAATCACTGTCTGGCTCTCGCGCCTACCTGATCCTTACTCTCGCGCCTACCTGATCCTTACCCTAAATCGAGGGACAGCCCCACACACACCCCCCCCCTCTTAGCAGTCGACATTTAAAGACAGACAAACAAACAGACAAACAAACAAACAAACATCTGTCGATTAGTAGTTACAAGTGCAGGCCAGTAAGTTCGCCAGTAAGTTCACCTGGTCCCAATCTCTAACCCCAGTAAGTTCACCTGGTCCCAGTAAGTTCACCTAGTCCCAATCTCTAACCCCAGTAAGTTCGGCGTAAGCCCACTCGTGCTCACATCCACTCACCCCACTCTCCTTCGAGCTCGTCGCTCTCACCTCCGCCAATCTAAGCTGCTTTGATCCGTACACGCCGCTAGCCTTTGCGTTCACTCTAAAAACCCCAGTAAGTTCACTTGGTCCCAGTAAGTTCACCTGGTCACTAAGTTCACCTAGTCCCAATCTCAAACCCCAGTAAGTTCACCTGGTCCCAGTAAGTTCACCTACAGTGCGCGTGTAGACGCCGGGAGGGGGCTTATCGGTATTGCGCAGCACGTGTGGGGTAGGGTGGAGTCGTCGACTCAGAAGACGATATCCTCGGGGTTGCCGATCGACAGAGAGCCACGTAGAGCTGGACGTGGCAGAAGACGGGCTTGGGCAAGAGGACGCCGACCTCGCGGGGCGTCTGGCCCTGGCTCTTGTTGATCGTTTGGCGTAGGCGGGCCTTCAGGGATACAGGTTGGAGGAGCCTCGGTGACAACGACACGATCGATCATGTATCTGGTACCGTTGCAGTGGCCGTGGGACGGGTCGAGGTTGCGAAGACCTTAAGCTCGCGCTCAAAGTCAGCATGCCGTTGGTTGTCAGGGAGTTGAAAACTCTACTGTAAAGAGCGAGGCGTCGTCTTCCGACCCAACCTAGTCGGCCGAAAAGAACTCCGACGCCTCGTCTCCGGGAAAAAAAGGCCGCGGTCATGCGCGCGTTGTCAGCATCGACAACATCGTTTCGACGGGGCGTGAGAATGGCGCGCTGAAAGAGCCGCCGCGGGTCGTGGAAATAGTCTGCGAGGTCGCCGTGGACGGCTTGGAGGATCACTGTCTGGCTCTCGCGCCTACCTGATCCTTACCCTAAATCGAGGGACAGACACCCACATCCTTCATGCTCCCCACACACACCCCCCCCTCTTAGCAGTCGACATTTAAAGACAGACAGACAAACAAACAGACAAACATCTGTCGATTAGTAGTTAGGAAGATGTCGACTGCTAAGAGGGGGGTGTGTGTGGGGAGCAAGTGTGTGTGGTCCCCCGACTCAGGGTAAGGATCAGGTAGGCCCGCGAGCCAGTCATTGATCCTCGAAGCCGTCTACGGCGACCTCGCAGACTATTTCCACGACCCGTGGTGGCTCTTTCAGCGCGCCATTCTCACGCCCCGTCGAAACGATATTGTCGATGCTGACAACGCGCGCATGACCGCGGCCTTTTTTTCCCGGAGACGAGGCGTCGGAGTTCTTTTCGGCCGACTAGGTTGGGTCGGAAGACGACGCCTCGCTCTTTACAGTAGAGTTTTCAACTCCCTGACAACCAACGGCATGCTGACTTTGAGCGCGAGCTTAAGGTCTTCGCAACCTCGACCCGTCGCACGGCCACTGCAACGGTACCAGATACATGATCGATCGTGTCGTTGTCACCGAGGCTCCTCCAACCTGTATCCCTTAAGGACCGCCTACGCCAAACGATCAACAAGAGCCAGGGCCAGACACCCCGCGAGGTCGGCGTCCTCTTGCCCAAGCCCGTCTTCTGCCACGTCCAGCTCTACGTGGCTCTCTGTCGATCGGCAACCCCGAGGATATCCTCTTCTGGGTCGACGACTCCACCCTACCCCACACGTGCTGCGCAATACCGATAAGCCCCCTCACGGCGTCTACACGCGCACTGTCGGTGAACTTACTGGAACCAGGTGAACTTACTGGGGTTTGAGATTGGGACTAGGTGAACTTAGTGACCAGGTGAACTTACTGAGACCAAGTGAACTTACCGGGGTTTTTAGAGTAAACGCAAAGGCTAGCGGCGTGTATGGATCAAAGCAGCTTAGATTAGCGGAGGTGAGAGCGACGAGCTCGAAGGAGAGTGGGGTGAGTGGGTGTGAACACGAGTGGGTTTGCGCCGGGGTAGAGATTGGGACTAAGTGAACTAACTGACCAGGCGAACTTACTAGGGTTAGAGATTGGGACTAGGTGAACTTACTGGCCTGCACTTGTGATGTGAGGAAGCTATGACACTTACTCCTGCACCACGTATCTAGTATCCCTACGTCATTCCCTTGTCGCTGCTAGTCTAACGCCCCATTGCAGTTGTAACATGGCAGCAGGTGTTCTCCACTCTCGAGCCTCTGCTTGACTTCGTGGCGACTCCTCCTCGGCTTCAGTTCATTGCTACGTGTTCGGTCCGTTATCGTTTATCATGTCCTCGATCGAAATTAAAGATAGCGAGCTTTCGCAAAAACTTGATGCCTTCAGCGGTGAGCGACATCTTTTTTACCAATGGACCCGGCGCCTGGAAAACATGATCATTTCCACCGGTGATCGCATTATCTTGACCAACGACACTTGGACTAGCATTTCCGCCTCTGGCTGCTCTGAAGAAGAATTTGGTATTAAGCAGCAACGTTGGTACACTCTGCACTGTTCATGGCGCTACCAATTATCCGTGAAAACCGCCATATGAACTTCACGCGGCTTTACAAGCGCATTACCGATGTTTACATGGGCCACGGAGATCGTATCGCTCAGTCTGCAATTGCTTCCTTGCATTCCTTGGTGTGCAACAATATCGATGAACTTGAGTCTTTTCTTAAGAAGTTCATCACTGGTGTTCAAGTTGCTCGGCACCATCAAGATTTCCCTGACACTCTTGCATTGCGATTGCTTCAGACGAAAATCCCCGACTCGATCTTGTCTAAGGATCTCATTGCACTTGACCCTAAACTGCGCACATATGATGGTTTCGTTGATCGCCTCAACAGTAAAGTTTTCGATTATCTTCAGACCAAGTCTGCGCTTGTCCATGCTAGGCTCCGTGAAAGTCCCCGCCATCGTGAACGTTGCAACTTTTGCGGTCGTACCAACCATCCTTCTGATAAATGCCTTCATCGTCTCAATGCTTTGCGCTCCCAACAACGTTCTAGCCCTCGCCCATCTTTTCGCCCATCTTTCCGTAACCGACCTTCGCCTTCATTTTCCCGTGGTTTCCATCGCAAGCGCCCACGCCCTACTGACCTTTGTCACTTTTGTGGTATTCCTGGCCATCACCAGAAAGATTGTCGTAAGCGCCAGCGCTATTTGCTCTCACAAGCCAGCGCCCCCCCTCGCCCTCGTCCCCAATACCCACCTCGCTCCAATCCCCAATACCCACCTCGGCCCCATCCACCATTCTACCAAAACTATCTTTCCGCCCCCATCCCACTCTTGCCCCCATCTCAACCCTCTCCACCGCTTCTTGCTTTGCCACCCTCCACCACACCCCCTGTCCCGCCTTCCACTGCCATCTCCCCTCCTGACCCATCTCCTTCTGCACCCACCTACCCGTCTTTCAATTACCATCTTCTTTCTATCTCCCCCTCCATTCATCAAGTTCTTTCCTCCACTAATGCTCTTACCGCTCTGCTCACCGCTCGTGAGCGCGACTACCTGCACAGCAACAACCTTCGCATCGTCGTCTACGATACCGGCGCAAACGTCAATCTCTTCAATTCTTCTGCTGGTTTCACTGACCTTGACAACACTCAAAAGCAATCCATCACTTCTGCTCTCGGTACTGGCTCTGTTTCTGGTTCTGGCACTGCTCACTTAACGTTTCCTTCAATTGGTCCTCTCGACAATCGTGGTCTTCCTTCTCCTCCACCCACTCTTTCCGCCCCTCGTGGTATCCATGTCGCGTTCCCGCATACCCTCATTTCTCCTGGCCTTGGTGACAAACGGATTCTTTCGGATCATGCCCTTGAGCAAGTTGGTTACGATTGTCACACGATTCAGGCTGTTGGCCCTACTCATCCGCAACGCATTTTACGTCACCGTCAAACGCATCACGTTATTCCCCTGCTTCGTCGCTGTGGTCTTCTTTTGATCGTCTGTTGGATCGGCAATACGACCGCTGCGCCCTACGCGGACTTCGTTTCACCTTTTGTGGCATTTTCTTCTTGCCCTCGCGTACATGACCCTTGTGCGTTTCCCGCTGTGTCTCAACGCACTCAACTTACCTTCGACCTTTGGCATGCTCGTCTTGGTCACTATAGTCCCTCTTATATCCGACGTTTGTCTTCTCTCGCTGTTGGCGCACCGCTTTTCCCGAGCTCCGCGTCTCTTTCTTTTTGTCCTGCTTGTGCTCTAGGTAAAATGCATGCTGCGCATGTTGGCCACCGTAAAGCACAAGCCTCCACTTCCACCTCGCATCCTGCCTCCGAGCCTTTGTCTCGTCCACGTGCCGTTGCGCCCTACCTTATTATCCACGCCGATCTCATGTTTGCAGGCGCCCCATCCTTAATTTATCAAGACCGAGCGGTCCTCACGTTTGTCGATGATTATACGCGCCGCCGCACACGTTACTTTGCTCCACGACACGATGCACTTACGAACGCTCGTCAACTCGAACTTTTTCTGTCTATCGTGGTTCGCCCATTTGGATATCGCATTGCCCTCATCTACACAGATCGTGACCGCTCTCTTATGGGCCAATTCGAAACCTTCTGTCTGGGCAACAATATCGCTCTCAAACGTGCTCCTGCAGCTCAGTCCAAAACTTCACAGGCGCACGCTTTTTCTGGTGTTGTGGAACGCTCTCATCGCGCAACTGCTGATATTACTCGCACTCTTTTGGTGCATGCGCACCGTCCACCTGATTCTTGGCGTTGGGCCATGGAAACGGCTGACTTCATCTCTGAGCGCATGCCAAACGCCTCTAACCCTGGATATATGACGCCATATGAAATGCTCCATGAAACTCTCCCCCGTGTCGATTTTCTTCGTGTTTGGGGCTGTCCTGCTGCAATTCTTACTGGCGACAAATGGCCTACCAAAGCTATAACAGGTATCTTCATTGGGTATCCCTCTGCCGGAGCTGGATATCGCATATTGCTTCAACGCGCCACTGGTCCCGTCATCCACACCTCGATTGACGTTGTTTTTGACGAAAATTTTGCTCTGCGTAAGTCTCTGTCCTCTCAACCCCTTCCTCCGCCTCTAGTGGACTCTCGTTTTCCTGACTTATTTTATTATGACCCTCGTTTGTCTTCCGCTGTTGCTCCCTTGTCTTCTGTTTTTGATGCTCGGGAGCCGGCCTTATCGGGACTGATCACCCCTGAAACAATACCACAACCGTCAACGGACAATACGAAACGTGCACCATTACGTCGAGCCAAACGGGGCCGACCGCGCAAAGTCGACCAAAGCGCATTACAAAAACCAACAAACTTTCATACTGGCGTTTGTCCACAACGCAATGTCGATTCTGTTTCCTCCTGTCACAATGTCGATTCTGTTTCCTCTGTCGCTTCTGTTTCCTCCTGTCACTCTTTGTATGTCTCTTATTCTAGCTTTCGTTTGTTAGTTCATTATGTCTTCCTTCCCCTTTGTCTAGCTAACACCCTTGTTGATCCCCATGCACATGTTTATTACTCTGCTTCCGAAGAAACCTCTCAGTATTCATACATTGACGAGTCAACCGTTACTTCCACCCATTTACGTGAAGCTTTAGCTCAGACCAATCCTGAGCGTCCTGGCTGGTTGCAAGCCATCGCCAAAGAATATCATTCCCTTGGTCAGCTTGGTTGCTGGGATTCGCGTTCCTTCGACTTTTTCTGGCAACATTTGTACCCTCAAGTGGATCCTCCGCAAGAAGTATGACTCTGGCCGCTTCAAATCGTACAAGGCTCGCCTCGTTGTCCGCGGTTACACCCAGGTTCACGGCGTTGATTATCACGACACCTACTCGCCGGTTGCTAACATCGTCACAATACGTGTCTTTCTAACCTTTGTCGCTGTTCATGACTGGGATTTGCACAAGTTGGATGTCAGCTCCGCTTTTATCCAAGCTCCCATTGACGAAGACATCTATGTCTGGCCACCCGAAGGCTATGCTCCTCGCCAACCCACCGATGGTTCCAAGATCGTTTACAAGCTCCGTCGCTCTTGGTATGGTTGCAAACAAGCTTGTCGTAATTGGTGGCTTTATTTGGAACGCTTCCTTGTCAATGATTGTGGCTTCGTCCGCGGATCTGGTGACACTTGCAATTACAAGCTCGTGCTTAATTCTACCGTTGTCCTACGTCTCGTTCTTGTCGTTGATGATCTTCTTGTGGCGCACCCTCGTCATTGCCTTGGCCATTACCAAGCCTTCTTCCTCCGTTTCCGAACCTTCACTGACGTCAACGAGCTTGATCTCACCACTTACGTTGGTCTTCGCATTACGCGTGATCGCCCTCGACGCACGCTCACTATTGATCAATCCCATGCTATCCGTGAAATCCTTACCGAACATCGCTTTATCAACAGTAAACCCGAACTGACTCCCGCTCCCAAAGGTCTTCATCTTTCTGCGGCTGATTGTCCTGCTCCTGGTTCTCCAGATCACATCTTCATGGCGCGCATCCCTTTTCGTCGTATTGTTGGCTGTGTCCTATTTATCTCCATCATGACTCGCCCTGATATCACTTGGTCCGTCAATCAGTGTGCGCGTTTTTCACACAATCCTGGTAAACCCCACTGGCACGCTTTATCCCACACTCTGCGTTATCTCAACGGTTCTCAGGATCTTGCCCTTATTCTTGGTCGCGATTCTACCCTTCGTCTCTGTGGTTATTCCGACTCCAGCTGGGCCGACGACCCTGATGACCGCCACTCCACTACTGGATTTTGTTTTCTCCTTGCTGGCTCTATGATAGCCTATTGCTCCCGCTCGCAGTACCTCCTCGCCCGCTCTTCTTTTGAAGCTGAATTGCTCGCTCTTTACGCCGCTACTGCGGAGCTCTCTTGGCTTCTCAAACTTTTTGATGACTTTGATCTCCCTCGTCACACGGTCCCAATGTATGTCGATAATAGCACCACCGTCACCCAAGTCCGTCTCCAATGTCTCACGCGGCGCACCCGCCATATTGATATTCGCTTTTACAGCACCGCCGAATATCATCGCAACCACATCATTGATCTCCAACACATTACTCGCCTTGACAACCTTAGCGATATTTTCACCCGCAGTACGGAAGCTCCTTCCTTCCTCCGGCTTCGTGCTCGTTACCTCACCTCGTGACTTCGCCCTGATCTCTCCTGTTTCTTTCTGCCACAATGCCTCTATTGACGTCTTCCTCCACGCTTCTCCTCGGTGAGCGTCTAACTTACCCCTTGTTTCTTCTTCCTTTTTCTTTTCCAGCACCTGTGTGAGGACCTCACTTACCCCTTTTCCCCTTTTCTTTCTTTTCCAGCTCCTGTGTGAGGAAGCTATGACACTTACCCCTGCACCACGTATCTAGTATCCCGACGTCACTCCCTTATCGCTAGTCTAACGCCCCATTCCTGTGACAACTGGAATGGGGCGTTGCTCTAGCGATAAGGGAATGACGTAGGGATACTAGATACGTGGTGCAGGGGTAAGTGTCATAGCTTCCTCACACAGGAGCTGGAAAAGAAAGAAAAGGAAAAAGGGGTAAGTGAGGTCCTCACACAGGTGCTGGAAAAAAAAAGGAAGAAGGAAAAAGGGGTAAGTGAGACGCTCACATAGGAGAAGCTTTGAGGAAGACGTCAATAGAGGCATTGTGGCAGAAAGAAACAGGGGAGATCAGGGCGAAGTCACGAGGTGAGGTAACGAGCACGAAGCCGGAGGAAGGAGGGAGCTTCCGTACGGCAGGTGAAAATATCGCTAAGGTTGTCAAGACGAGTAATGTGTTGGAGATCAATGATGTGGTTGCGATGATATTCGGCGGTGCTGTAAAAGCGAATGTCAATATGGCGGGTGCGCCGTGTGAGACATTGGAGACGGACTTGGGTGACGGTGGTGCTATTATCGACATATATTGGTACCGTGTGACGAGGGAGATCAAAGTCATCAAAAAGTTTGAGAAGCCAAGAGAGCTCAGCAGTAGGGGCGTAACTAACTAACTAACTAACTTCAGACCTCTCCCGAGCATGGGAGCCAGGCCGGACCGACAGGAGCCAGTCCGGAATCACGGGCCTGTAGACGAGGGGCGCCGAAAGGTGGGTCGGCGGAGAGTGATCATCAAGCTTGTCGCCATGCGACGAGGAGACCGCGATGTGACTGACAACCAACTCGTCGATAACCTTCCGTCTGCGCCCCCCGGCCATACCCCGTCCCACTGCGAACGTTCCGGCTGCCAACCGGCCCGCCCGGGAGGCGAATAGGCGCCAACCTACGCCGGGAGGGCGGATGCCCTCGCAAGGCTCAGGATTCATGAGGCACCGTCCTCCATCGCAACCATGCGGTCGGCGATCAGGGTAAGGCGTAAAGAGCGAGCAATTCAGCTTAAAAAGAAGAGCGAGCAAGTAAGTACTGCGAGCGGGAGCAGTAGGCGATCATAGAGCCAGCAAGGAGAAAACAAAAACCAGTTGTGGAGTGGCGGTCATCAGGGTCGTCGGCCCAGCTGGAGTCGGAATAACCACAGAGACGAAGGGTAGAATCGCGACCAAGAATAAGGGCAAGATCCTGAGAACCGTTGAGATAACGCAGAGTGTGAGATAAAGCGTGCCAAGCGTGCCAGTGGGGTTTACCAGGATTGTGGGGGAAACGCGCACACTGATTGACGGACCAAGTGATATCAGGGCGAGTCATGATGGAGATAAATAGGACACAGCCAACAATACGACGAAAAGGGATGCGCGCCATGAAGATGTGATCTGGAGAACCAGGAGCAGGACAATCAGCCGCAGAAAGATGAAGACCTTTGGTAGCGGGAGTCAGTTCAGGTTTACTGTTGATGAAGCGACCATCGGGGAGGATTTCACGGATAGCATGGGATGCGCGATCACGCGTAATGCGGAGACCAACGTAACTGGTCAGATCAAGCTCGTTAACATCAGTGAAGGTTCGGAAACGGAGGAAGAAGGCTTGGTAATGGCCAAGGCAATGACGAGGGTGCGCCACAAGAAGATCATCAACGACAAGAACGAAACGTAGGACAACGGTAGAATTGAGCACGAGCTTGTAATTGCAAGTGTCACCAGATCCGCGGACGAAGCCACAATCATTGATAAGGAAGCGTTCCAAATAAAGCCACCAATTGCGACACGCTTGTTTGCAACCATACCAAGAGCGACGGAGCTTGTAAACGATCTTGGAACCATCGGTGGGTTGGCGAGGAGCATAGCCTTCGGGCGGCAGACATAGATGTCTTCGTCAATGGGAGCTTGGATAAAAGCGGAGCTGACATCCAACTTGTGCAAATCCCAGTCATGAACAGCGACAAAGGTTAGAAAGAACCGGGTCGTGACGATGTTAGCAACCGGCGAGTAAGTGTCGTGATAATCAATGCCGTGAACTTGGGTGTAACCGCGGACAACGAGGCGAGCCTTGTACGATTTGAAGCGGCCAGAGTCATACTTCTTGCGGAGGATCCACTTGAGGGTACAAATGTTGCCAGAAAAAAGTCGAAGGAAGGCGAACAACATCCCAGCAACCAAGCTGACCAAGGGAGCGATACTCTTTGGTGATGGCTTGCAACCAGCCAGGACGCTCAGGATTGGTCTGAGCTAAAGCTTCACGTAAATGGGTGGAAGTGACGGTTGACTTGTCAACGTATGAATACTGAGAGGTTTCTTCGGAAGCAGAGTAATAAACATGTGCATGGGGATCAACAAGGGTGTTAGCTAAACAAAGGGGGAGGAAGACATAATGAACTAACAAACGAAAGCTAAAATAATTAACGTACAGGGAATGACAAGATGACACAGAATCGACAGTGCGTGGTAAAACGCCAGTATTGTGGGTTTGAGTTGGCTCTCCATTTGTTTCTGAATAATGTGCGCTTTTTGTCGACTTTACGCGTTTTTGTCGACTTTGCGCGGTCGGCTCTGGTTGGCTCGACTTTGTTTTGCATGCTTTTTGTTTTGCATGTTTGTTGTTTTGTCGGCTCTGGTTGGCTCGACTTTGTTGTGCACTTTTGTTGTTTTCTCTCTTTGGTTCGTCGGAGTTCATGAGCTCGTAGAATGGTCGGTTCACGTGATGGGGTGATCAGTCCCAGTGAAACCGGCGCATTCTCATCAAACACAGGGGACAAGGGGGCAACAGCGGAAGAACAGGTGACAATCGGGCAACAGCAGGAACAGGTGACAATGGGGCAACAGTAGACGAGAGCTTGGAAGCGTGAGTCGAGAAAGGCGGAACAACGTTGAAGTGCCTTCGGTGGTTGACATTGCAGGAAATCTGATAAGCGAAACTGTCAGCAAAATCGAGGTCTGAAGAACAATAGCGACGAAAGTGCCTGGGAGGACGTGCGTTAGACGATTGGTGCCACTGAGAATCGCAGCGGGGCAAAGATAGCGGGAACACAGGCTGGTATATATGAGGGCAGTGTACCAGACGTCTGATGAGAACGTGGCCTTTGGGCAGATAGGTTGCATGGTGCATGGTGACCAGGTTATGACGATGGTTGGAGTCGACAGAAGCAAAAACAGGCGTAAACAGGGTTGATGCGAACGTGGGTGTTTGGTTGTTGTGGCGCGAGCAAGTTGCCATGGGCACGACCGCGTCCTGTACGCGAAGATGGATGACTTCTGACGCGCCAGCGTCGTAAGGAACGAACACGGGGAGACCAGGCTGCTGTATGCCAGCCCGCTGTGGCAGATAAGAAAGTGGCCCGTTTTCGCATTCGCAAGAACGAAGTTGCCATATGGGCCAACGTTGGAGGAGCAAGCGGCGATCTGCGATAGTGGCAAAACAGTTGTGGCACGTAAGAACGTTGCAGATAGCGTCGCAGTGACACGTAAGAACATTGCAGATAGCGTCGCGGGTGCTGAGCACGGAATTCACGTCGATAGCAAAACCGAATTTTAAAGGTCAGAAAAGCGGCGAAAAAGGCGATAGTGCACGAAGGAGAACCACAACATGGTGTTGATACCGTAGACGAAGAAGCCGAATAACACAGCAAAGAAGCGGCGGTCCAGGATCCCGAAGATGAGCGATCCAACCACATAGGAAGCACGAAAGCAACACCGACAAGCACAACGAGGAGTGGATCAACGAATAGGTGAAAATGCACAACGGGGAGTGGATCAGCGAATAGCAGAAAATGTAGAACGGGGAGTGGATCAACGAATAGGCGAAATACAGAACGAGGAGGGGAGCAACGACAAGGTAAAAAGACAGAACGAGGAGAGGAGCAACGGCGAGGTGAAAATACAGAACGAGGGGTTGAGCAACGAATAGCGGAAAATACAGAACGAAGGGCGCCTTCACAAAAACGAGGGGCTTCCGTGGGATGGGGTTGTTGATGTGCTTGCGTCAGAAAATCGGCGGTACACACGCTGACTTGGAATTATCTTGATTGGCAGAAAGGTGCAAAGATGTGTAATAAGTGGTGGTATTAAGAAAAGCCCTTACCCTGATCGCCGACTGCGGTTGCGATGGAGGACGGTGCCTCATGAATTCTGAGCCTTGCGAGGGCATCCGCCCTCCCGGCGTAGGTTGGCACCTATTCGCCTCCCGGGCGGGCCGGTTGGCAGCCGGAACGTTCGCAGTGGGACGGGGTATGGCCGGGGGGCGAAGACGGAAGGTTATCGACGAGTTGGTTGTCAGTCACATTGCGGTCTCCTCGTCGCATGGCGACAAGCTTGATGGTCACTCTCCGCCGACCGACCTTTCGGCGCTCCTCGTCTACAGGCCCGTGATTCCGGACTGGCACCTGTCGGTCCGGCCTGGCTCCCATGCTCGGGAGAGGTCTGAAGTTAGTTAGTTAGTTATTAAGAAAAGCGGCGGAGTGGAACTAGAATCAGTCAAGGTTGGAGTAGGCATAGGAGCAGAAAAGGTAGTGTTGCTGGTGTTGGTTTTGGTGGGTTGGTGTTGTTGGGTGTTGGTGGAGTCATTTGGAGTGTTGCGCTGTTGAGAAGAACGGCGATGGTGGGTAGCGCGTTGTCGTGGAATAGCTAGGAACTGTGAAACTTGCGGCAGTCCCCCTTAAAGTGATCCTTTCAGCCAAAAGGACATTAGGTAGTGCGTCGGAATCGAGTAGAGCCAGGTTGGTGGGAAAGGGGAGCGTATAGGGTAGGTCAGTTGGAAGAGTCTGAAGTCGGGGTTGTGGCTGACGACGCGGCGGATAGCGCGGCAGAAGTGGTTGTGCATGCCATCTAAATTGATTGTTGTTGAGCTTCTCAAGGGTACAACACGATGCACGTATTCAAATGCGAGGACCCACTCGAGGGTGCGTCAGATCAGGTAGAATGCCGAGCAACTTGAACTCTGGTGATTGGTACAGTGCCGAGCAACTTGAACGCCGGTGATAGGTACAATGCCAAGCAACTTGTATACTCCGATGATGAACTTGTTGAGGAAGCTCGCTACGCGACCCCCACGGCCCATGTAGACATCGGTAATGCGCTTGTAAAGTCGCGTGAAGTTCATGTCGCGGTTTTCATGGATATCAACGTTGTTGCTTGACGCGAAAGTCTTCTTCAGAGCAGCGAGATGCTGAGATGCTAGTCCAAGGATCGTTGGTCGAGATAATGTGATCGCCGGTAGAGATGATCATCTTCGCGAGACGACGTGGCCATTGGTGGGGGGGGGGGAATGTCGCTCACTGCTGAAGGCATCAAGTTTGTGCGAAAGCTTGCTATCTTTAATTGCGATCGAGGACATGAGAGACGAGAACGAACCGAACACGTAGCAAAGAACTGAAGCCGATGAGGAGTCGCCGTGAAGTCAAGCACAGGTTCGATCGTGAACGAGCACTTGGTACCATGTGACAACTGGAATGGGGCGTTACTCTAGCCATAAGGGAATGACGTAGGGATACTAGATACGTGGTGCAGGGGTAAGTGTCATAGCTTCCTCACAATTCCAATTGTAACAATTCCAGTTGTCACAGTACGTAAATCGTAATCCCCCAGGGAATCTTCCCGGAATCTAACCTGCATGGCACGCGCCATGAATGTCTTGCACGGGCCGACAAAATATGTCCGGGAGAGCAAAGTGGGAGGATGGACATCCGCAGGCTCATAAGCACGAAGGCGCGCAATGCCAAGCTGCATCAGCAAAGTGGAGCAGACCCCATCAGACAGATGGCGCTGCTGGAAGGTGACAAACCAACGTCGGCCATGGCAGAAATGCGTACAAGAAGGGTCATCCGCACCCGCGCCACACCGGCCAAGCGCCGCAAGGCCATTAGCAAGATGTTGGAGAGACTCGACAAAAGTGAACTGGAAGTAGATTTGCGACGTTCCGGGTGGCCTCGCACCCACTCGAGGTCAAATGAACCAAAATGTGCCGTTAAGCGTGGAGTGAAGTGCGCAATCTCATCCCAACTATCGCTGGATGTGACCAGCACGCGCTACGAGAGGCCAGAATGTGCGAGCACAGCGCCTTTATTGCTGTTAGCTATGTCCTCCTCTGGCCTACACGCACATCGTTTGCTTGCTTCCGACAGCTACTTCGTGAGCGATGAAGACCTCCTCGAAATCCTTGGCCAGGCGACACCACCCAGTGTCATTCAGACCCTCCTCAGGAAGCTCTTTCCGGGTATTGCCAACATCGTAATAACCGAGATGTCCGGCCCCGATTATTAAACTTCTCAGTTCTCCTCGCGCCTGGAAGGTTGGGTGACCATGATGAGGCTACAACCTGCATACACCGACTTCATCGCGTCCTTCGCCATATCGGTGCTATTTCGCGCTTTGGGGCTTTTCGCAACTGCTCCCGCTTCGGCCCCTGATTCCCAGGAGGGCTCCGTACGCCTTCCCGCACTCCGCTGAGGCTTGCGTGCATGGGCCCACACCACATGGGACGTCACCCTACTCTAGCCTGGTCTTCATTTCACGTCATCTCACCAGGGAACACGTGTGACCGCCGATCGACGTGCAACGCACACTTACCGAGAATACAAACTACCACGACTAAGATGAAATATGGTTCTTGAGTACACCGAGCTCCGAATCAAGATGCTGTACCGAGGCGGGTCTGCTGTCGAGGGGTCCATGCGACATGAGTGAGGCTAATAACCTGTGGTGGGACATACTGAATTTGCGACTTCGCATACGAGCAACACACAAGTACAGTGTCACGGACACCGGGAAGAAGTACGCTGTTGCCAGACGTGACACGGAAGCCAATGACATTGCGCCCTTCGACTATATTGTGGCTGGTTGAAAAGCAGGCAGAAGAAATGCCAAGTGTCTTGGACTCGAGCCACACGTCGAGCTTGTCCATGACTTCCTCCTGATTAATCACAATTAGGGCATAGCTGGCAAAGTCCTTATTGGCAAAATCACCGCAGAATCCGATGCTACCATCCTCCCTTACGTCGTGTATATCAAAAAAAATCCAGTGACTGGCTTGATCGCCCACGAGGCCTTTCTTCTCATCTTTGTAACCGCACGTCTTTCGTCCCTGGCGGGTCAGTTCAGCAGCCCGACGACTGGTGTGTTGTACTCGCCAACCATTGAGGCCAAGTTGGGCATCAACGATGTCCAAGAGTGTCTGACCTAGCTGCGGAGCCCAGGTCATCGCGCAGCGGTAGGTCTGTGAACAGAAGAGATGACGGCACTGTCGTGTGATTGGTTCGTGGAGAGTGCCACGGGCCTTAATCACCCAGTGCTGGTCGCCCCGTGGTGGCAGCTGGTCAGATAAGACAAGTCCAGCGTATCGAGCAAGCGCTTGTTGTAACAGGTCGAGATAGAACATGGCCATATGGAGGCCGCGGTAGCGCTGCATTTTCCAGCCAGCATGCCATCGCACTTGACCAGGACAATCACACCTGTGCTCGCAGAATTTGTCACTAGTCACACCATGTGACTGGCGCTTTTGGAGCAGATTGTATGTCTTCATTTCGTCCAGTACATGGAGTGCGGCATCCGAGTGCGCGTAGTGAAGTGACTTTAAATAACCGTTCTTTCGCTTGAAGCAAACGAAGGGTGCCTTGGGAAGTAGCATCGCCTGACGCACGAAGAGCTCACCTTTAACCTCATCACGCTCAACCATCCTGAAATCCCAGACAACAACGTCCACGTCACCACCAAAATTGTCCTCCATGCACATTGAGTTCGGGAAGCTCGGAACTCCACCCATAGCCATGTTGCGCACTTCGAACCGCACACCTGCCACACCAAATACACCACGAACAGCCCTATGTAGAACGACTGGGTAGCTCTCGTCAAAAAGGTTTCCGTGTCCTGCAACGTCTGACATGCCTCCTACGCTTACCACAAACGAATCTGACAAGGCCACTGCGCGCAGCATGCGGTCCTCCAGTCGGGTTTTACCTTTCTCGCTTAGAAATTCGGCGCTGGCAAAGTCGCTAGTACTCACTTTCTGCACAACAGGGATCGATACACAATATTCTTTGTATAACTTTCTTGTCTATTCCAGCACTAAAGCCGGCGCACCTGGGGCCCGTACAGAGCTAAAATCTCTTCTTGTTTCCGATGAATTGCCATCTGCGCCGCACGCACCTGCCGCACTGCCTGAATTGACAACGTGCCTTTGTGGACAATCTCGCCTGGGCTGTATCTGGCGCCGCGATTGTTGCGGGTATGTAAGGTCCCCGCGAGACTAGCGCGACGGTCAGCCCGAAAGAGCGCCACATGTCTATTCTGGCACGCGTCTTCCTAACCCCCGCCCGGACTGTTAGGCTAAATAAAGCCTTGCCGTCTTTATGGGCGACAGGTACTTAATTTTGAAACAAGTGCAGGCCAGTAAGTTCACCTAGTCCCAATCTCTAACCCCAGTAAGTTCACCTGGTCCCAGTAAGTTTCATATAAGTTCACCTGGTCAGTAAGTTCACCTAGCTCACACCAACTCCTTTGAGCTCGTCGCTCTCGCCTCCGCCAATCTAAGCTGCTTTGATCCGCACGCGCCGCCAACCTTTGAGTTTACTCTAAAAACCCTTTACTCTAAAAACCCCAGTATGTTCACCTGGTCCCAGTTTCACCTGGTCACTCAGTTCACCTAGTCCCAATCTCAAACCCCAGTAAGTTCACGTGGTCCCAGTAAGTTCACCTATAGTGCGCGTGTAGACGCCGGGAGGGGCTTATCGGTATTGCGCAGCACGTGTGGGGTAGGGTGGAGTCGTCGACCCAGAAGAGGATATCCTCGGGGTTGCCGATCGACAGAGAGCCACTTAGAGCTGGACGTGGCAGAAGACGGGCTTGGGAAGAGGACGCCGACCTCGCGGGGCGTCTGGCCCTGGCTCTTGTTGATCGTTTGGCGTAGGCGGGCCTTAAGGGATACAGGTTGGAGGAGCCTCGGTGACAACGACACGATCGATCATGTATCTGGTACCGTTGCAGTGGCCGTGCGACGGGTCGAGGTTGCGAAGACTTTAAGCTCGCGATCAAAGTCAGCATGCCGTTGGTTGTCAGGGAGTTGAAAACTCTACTGTAAAGAGCGAGGCGTCGTCTTCCGACCCAGCCTAGTCAGCCGAAAAGAACTCCGACGCCTCGTCTCCGGGAAAAAAAGGCCGCGGTCATGCGCGCGTTGTCAGCATCGACAACATCGTTTCGACGGGGCGTGAGAATGGCGCGCTGAAAGAGCCGCCGCGGGTCGTGGAAATAGTCTGCGAGGTCGCCGTAGACGGCTTGGAGGATCACTGTCTGGCTCTCGCGCCTACCTGATCCTTACTCTCGCGCCTACCTGATCCTTACCCTAAATCGAGGGACAAACAAACAGACAGACAAACATCTGTCGATTAGTAGTTAGGACAAGTGCAGGCCAGTAAGTTCACCTAGTCCCAATCTCCAACCCAAGTAAGTTCGCCTGGTCCCAGTAAGTTCACCTGGTCAGTAAGTTCACCTAGTCCAAATCTATAACCCCAGTAAGTTCGGCGTAAACCCACTCGTGCTCACACCACTCCTTCGAGCTCGTCGCTCTCGCCTCCGCCAATCTATGCTGCTTTGATCCGCACACGCCGCTAACCTTTGAGTTTACTCTAAAAACCCCAGTAAGTTCACCTGGTCCCAGTAAGTTCACCTACAGTGCGCGCATAGACGCCGGGAGGGTGCTTATCGGTATTGCGGAGCACGTGTGGAGTAGGGTGGAGTCGTCGACCAAGAAGAGGATATCCTCGGGGTTGCCGATCGACAGAGAGCCACGTAGAGCTGGACGTGGCAGAAGACGGGCTCGGGCAAGAGGACGCCGACCTCGCGGGGCGTCTGGCCCTGGCTCTTGTTGATCGTTTGGCGTCGGCGGGCCTTAAGGGATACAGGTTGGAGGAGCCTCGGTGACAACGACACGATCGATCATGTATCTGGTACCGTTGCAGTGGCCGTGCGACGGGTCGAGGTTGCGAAGACTTTAAGCTCGCGATCAAAGTCAGCATGCCGTTGGTTGTCAGGGAGTTGAAAACTCTACTGTAAAGAGCGAGGCGTCGTCTTCCGACCCAGCCTAGTCAGCCGAAAAGAACTCCGACGCCTCGTCTCCGGGAAAAAAAGGCCGCGGTCATGCGCGCGTTGTCAGCATCGACAACATCGTTTCGACGGGGCGTGAGAATGGCGCGCTGAAAGAGCCGCCGCGGGTCGTGGAAACAGTCTGCGAGGTCGCCGTAGACGGCTTGGAGGATCAATGTCTGGCTCGCGGGCCTACATGATCCTTACCCTAAATCCACAAACAAACAACCCTCATACCCCACAAACCCACCCACATCCTTCATGCTCCCCACACACATCCCCCCTCTTGGCAGTCGACATTTAAAGACAAACAAACAAACACCCACACACACACCCCTCTTAGCAGTCGACATTTAAAACAAAACCAAACAGACAGACAAAACAAACCAAACAGACAGACAGACAGACAAACATCTGTCGATTAGTAGTTAGGAAACCCCCAGTAAGTTTACCTGGTCCCAATAAGTTCACCTGGTCACTAAGTTCACATAGTCCCAATCTGCAACCCCAGTAAGTTCACCTGGTCCCAGTAAGTTCACCTACAGTGCGCGTGAAGACGCCGGGAGGGGGCTTATCGGTATTGCGCAGCACGTGTGGGGTAGGGTGGAGTCGTCGACCCAGAAGAGGATATCCTCGGGGTTGCCGATCGACAGAGAGCCACGTAGAGCTGGACGTGGCAGAAGACGGGCTCGGGCAAGAGGACGCCGACCTCGCGGGGCGTCTGGCCCTGGCTCTTGTTGATCGTTTGGCGTCGGCGGGCCTTAAGGGATACAGGTTGGAGGAGCCTCGGTGACAACGACACGATCGATCATGTATCTGGTACCGTTGCAGTGGCCGTGCGACGGGTCGAGGTTGCGAAGACTTTAAGCTCGCGATCAAAGCCGGCATGCCGTTGGTTGTCAGGGAGTCGAAAACTCGACTGTAAAGAGCGAGGCGTCGTCTTCCGACCCAGCCTAGTCGGCCGAAAAGAACTCCGACGCCTCGTCTCCCGGAAAAAAGGCCGCGGTCATGCTCGCGTTGTCAGCATCGACAACATCGTTTCGACGGGGTGTGAGAATGGCGCGCTGAAAGAGCCGCCGCGGGTCTTTGAAATAGTCTGCGAGGTCGCCGTTGACGGCTTGGAGGATCAATGGCTGGCTCGCGGGCCTACCTGATCCTTACCTTGAATCCCCTGCTCAGCACTCTACTTTCTCGTCCACCGCTCGTGCTGCCCGAAGTCGCGCTCAGCATACTCTTGCACGTGCTGCCCGACAGAACCTCGTTGCGGCCCTGCGCCGCGCTCCTGGTCAGCCACGTCACACCGCCGCGATCCGTCTTCAGCGCTCTGTTCGCGCTCGGCAGCACCACCGTGCCCGTCGCTCACCTGCTACGCCCACACAGTCCGTCGCACCCACTGACACCAGTACTTCCCTGGCGTCTGCCACACCCACGCCAAATTCCTCGCCACCCTCGGGCCCGTCACCTCCCCCTCAGCCGCCGCTATCTGCCTCGCCTTCACGCGCATGCACCAACTCTGCACATCCGGATGTCGCCCGCGTTATACGCACCCGTGCTCAACACGCTCAAGCACGTGCAGCCCGGCAGAACCGCGTCGCGGCCTTGCGCCAGACTCCTGGCCCGCCACTCCACTACGCAGCGGCCCTTCTTCAGCGCCAATTTCGAGCCTGGAAGCGATTACGTGCTCGTCGATCCCTGGCAATAATCCGCCGCTTCCTGCGCCACACGGCTGGCCGCTATGTCAGCTACCTACGGGACCGCGCTTGTCCTATATGCTCCAGCCCTTGCTTTACCCGTTGCCAAGTCCGCTGCTGTCGCGTGGTCCTGCACCACGCCTGCGTTGGTCAGTGGGCGCTAAGCAACCTCGCCGGCGACCAAGGCGACCCTGACGTGGCGCCGACCAACCGCGCGCGCCTTCCGCCGTGCCCCAACTGCCGCAGTCCTATACGCATGGTCCGCCCTCATCAACGCTGGGTGTCTGTGCACTCTCTCCCCCAGGTCCGCGATGCCGCACCCCATCGCATTTTCCCACTTGCTGCAGCCCTTGCCGCCACCACCGTCCGATATCGCATTCGAGCGCGTATGCGCGACGCTGCCCTTGCCGCTCGAGCCGCTGCTGCTGCGGAACGCCATCTCGCCGCTATGCACGCTGCTGCTGTCGCTGCTGCGGCACTCCAACTCGACGCGGGACGGGCCGCCGCCGCTGCTGCCAGCGCCGACGCTTACCTCGCCCATCGCGCTGCCGCCCACGCTGCCCATGCTGCCCGCGCCGCCCGCCTCTCCCACATTGGCGCCCGCACGCAATCCACTGGCACCCGCAACACCCCTACCACCCCTCCCGCTGGCAACCGCCGCACCACTGCGTCTGGCAACCGCACTGCGAATGCAACAGCCAACCGCAACACCCCTGCCGCTGGCACCCGCAACACCCCCACTACTAGCACCCCCTCCACCCCCGCCGCTGCCGCCGGCAACCGCCGCGCCCCTGCCCCTGCCACCAGCCACCGCAACACCCCTGTCACGGCTGCAGCCTCCACGAGCGCGTCTCCTGGCATTTCTCCCATTGGGCCACGGTCACATTCGGCGCCACCGTCTGTCGCCCCCGTCCACCCTACGTCATCCGGGCCAGCCCCCTCCCTCCCGACACGCCGTCCACGTGACCTGAGCGATTTGCGCTCTGCGATCGACGAGGTCTCCATCAAAGACCTCATTATATCGCCGTGCTCGTGCATTCGCAACATTCCCGCCCAATTCCGCGAGGCATGGGCGTGCGCAATGGCCGAGGTGTGTTCGTGGTTTCGAGACGCCACTTCCGATGACGCTCGTGACCGTGCCCTCCTTTGGTACATGAGCCTTCACAGCCTACTTCTTCGGCGAGCACCACGAGGCGGCGCCCGTCGGCCCGACGTGCTCACTGACCGCTTTGCAGCCTTCGCCGCTGGGCGTTACGACCTCCTCATTGACGGCTACCTCCACGACGTGACTCGCGTGCGCTCCCATGTACGCTCACGGGCGGCCCCCGACGATGACGCGGACGCACTTCGTGCATTGCGACTCGCTGAATCTGGCGACCTCTCTCGGGCATGCCGTATTCTCACCAGCCTGGGCATCGCCGACCCATGCCACCCAGACGTCATGCGCCAACTCGTGTCCAAACATCCTGCTCGCAAGGAGGACCTTCACACTTTCCCCAACCACCCGCAAGGGCTCGCCACACTCTCGGTCGCCCTGCGTGAAACTTACCGCACGCTCCGGCCGAAGGCTGGTGTGGGCCCCGACCAGTGCCGCAATGAATTCCTCTCCGTTTTCGCCCAGCCCTTCCCGAGCAACGTCAAGGCACGCTCGGCGATGGACAAAATCGACAACCTTGAGACCTTGTTCGTTCGTGGAGCTCTTCCTGACGGTATTACTTCATCACCACCACGGTAACCCTCATTCCGTTGGTGAAACGACGCGCCGCTGACGCTAACCAAGCACCTGACGTTCGACCTATCGGCATTGGCACCGTCCGCCGCCGTGCCACTGGACGGTGCCTTGTGCGTAGCCTCCACTCCGAGATCTCCGAGGCACTGTACCCGATCAACGTTGCCGTCGGGGTCAAGGGCGGCCCCTCGCGCCTCGTCTTTGGCGTCCGCACCCACGCGGAGCAGTACCCCGACCAGGTCATCATCAAGCTGGACAAACGCAACGCCTTCAACGAGCTCAAGCGCCGGACCGTCGTGGACAAACTCGCAAACCACGCCAACGCTAAGCTGCGTGCCTTTGGCCACTTTATGTTCAAGCAATTACGGCCGGCATCCTGGGTGGCCCTCCATGGCCCCACCGGCCTCGATCGCGCCCCCTTCGACTCTCAAGAAGGCGGCCAGCAAGGCGACCCCACCTATCCACCGGCGTACTGTCTGGCAACGCATGACGCCGCACAGGCCCTTGACACCCGCTTACGTTCATGTGCCGGCTACGCCCGATTTGGCATGGACGACGGCGTCATCTCTGGTTCCCCTCGTGAGGTTGTCGACGCCCTCCTGCAGTACGCCCGCGACATCCAAGCTAGCGGCGAGGAGCTCCGCCTCGACAAGTGCGTGGCGTTCTGTCCGGCACTTGGCATGGGTCTTCTCGATCACCCCGATGTTCAAGACCACGTCCAAGTTGCGCAGGACGGCACGCGCACTCTTTCTGGTATCCCCGTTGTCGCCGACGGCCTCGTAATCTACGGTGTGCCCATCGGCTCCCCCGGACACGCCGGAGATGCCTATGTCGAAGCTACCTTGCAACGCGAGGTTGACGCTCAGGTGAGCTACATGAGCACCATTCGCACCAAGCTCCAGAACGTCTCCCTCCACTGCATGTACTCGTTGGGCCGCTACTGCATCGCCCCGCGCATGGACTACCTCGCGCAACACTGCTACCCCACCAATGCCTTGAGCGCGCTCCGCCGCTTCGACGTTGCCGTCCTCAGCTTCGTCGCCACAGCACTTGGCGCTGAGCCGCGTCAGGTTTTTGACTCCACCGGCATCGTCCTCCAACGCCTCTGCCTTCCTGCTCGAAGTGGGGGTGGCGGCATTCGCTCCTGCGCCGACCTCAGCCCCGCCGCCTTTGTTGGCACGGCGGCCCAGGCCCTCCCACACCTCGTCGACCTTCGCGATCCTACGGGTGCCGTGGAGGTCCCTGGCTACCTCCCCCGCCTCGCCTCGGTCCTGGGTGCCACTTCTTTTCGCACAGGTAACGAGTTGCACCGTTGGCACCACCTCCTCGCATCCGGTTGCCGCCTGGGGCGAGCACTCGAGACTGCGTGGGACGGACTTCGGGCTGATCTCCGTACCACGCTGGCTTCCCACGGCGGCGCTGGTTCCGGCGACCCCGCCAACGTTCATCTCGTCGACGGTCCTCTCTCCCACGAATTCGTCTCCATGGGCGTCCTCGTCGACCCCACCATCTCGACACCCGTGCTCATACCCCAACTCCAGCGTGCTCTAACCTCCCAGCGCGAGACAGCTCGGCCACTGCACTCCAGCGACTTGCGGCCACTCTTCCCATCACCGATGCACTTCGAGTAGCGGCGTCCTCATGGGATCGCTTCTCGACCACGTTCATCAGCTCGTGCCCCAGCTCCTCCCTTCAAATCCCCAGCCGCTGCTGGGCTGAGATGTGTGCCCAGTACTTTGGCTACCCCTCTCCAGCTTGTTTGGGCCTCGTGGGCACTCGCATTCTGGACACTGACGTCGTTCTCGACGCTCACGGCAAGGTGCTTCTCACGCAGGCCAACCTTGTCAACCGCGGAGGAGCGCGGACCACCTGGCATGACGGCCAGCTCGAGTGCGTCCTCTGCATCATCAAAGAGGCCGGCATCCCAGCCCTGTCCGAGGTTTTCGGCATCTTTGCTGACGTCGTCGCCCCTACCATTCGCACGCGCCTCTACGGCCGGTACCGAGGCAATCTCGCCCGACGCCAAGTCGTCCGAGAAATCCTCACCACGCTCGACAACAAGGAGCAACTCTACGACCCCAAAACCTTCGCTTGGGGTTCGTTATACACCGCCCACGCCCTCCATCCCTCCCACCCGTCTCCTGTCGATCGGCGCGCAGCGCAAGTCCACTCCGAATACCTCGCTCACGCCCGCGGCATCGACGCCATCATCCCCCAGCCGGGTACAGCACCACCGCCTGGCTTCTTGGGCCCTGTCGAACAGCGGCTACGTAGCTACGGCACCGTCGCCGGCCTCGTCTTTGGTGCCTTCGGTGAGGCCAGCGCGGCGTGCCACGCCCTCGCCCAAACATGCGCAGAGCGCATCGCTGCGCGAACCTGGGTGGCAAGCGGCTGCGCCAACTTCACAGAGGCAAAGGCGGCCCAAACTCGCCGCATCTACCGTGAGTGGGGGATCGCCAACGCATTAGGCCGGGCTCGCTGTGCCCTCACCGCCCTCACCCATGTCGCCGCCTCGGGGAGCCCCACCCAGGCCGCCCGATCCCAGCAGGACACCGCCCTTCGTCGCACATACGTCCGGCGGCAGCATGCGTACGACCTCCGGGCGGGGCCCGTCCTCTCTTCGCCTGCCCCACGACTCGGCGATGACCCCGACTAGGTCCCGCATACTTATCTACGCCCGTCAGGCACATCCCTCCTACCCCACAAAACCACCCACATCCTTCATGCACCACACACACACCCCCCTCTTAGCAGTCGACCTTTAAAGACAAACAGAC